>VWZP01006006.1:663166-916020 GCA_013396995.1 Dicaeum eximium
CAGGGCTGGGCTGGGCTGGGCAGGGCAGGGCAGGGCGTCAGGAGCCGTCGCTCCTGAAGATGACAACTTGGTGAGAGCGGAATAGCTGTCTAGCGGTGCCCGTGTCTCAGGGACCGCCGGGATGCGCACCATCCGCTTCTGCTTGTGGCCGTCATACTTGTTTGTAACTGCGTTCCTGCGCTGGCGCTTCGTTTTATGCGATCCATTAAAATGGTTCTCATTCAGCTTTAGCTGAAGGCCTCTGAAGTAAAATACAAAGGTGTCATGAGGAGTAAAATGCTCTGCCGCTCGTGTTGGTCACGGTCAGTGATGAGCTGAAGGGCCAGCAGAAAATACTGGCCTGCCATCCTGGTGCTGTGGTCTGCCCCCAAAATCCAAGAGGTATAGCACCGTTCTCGGGTTTGAATCAGTTTGGGTTGATGGTGATGACTTTCAGAGCCTGATTTTGTCACCTGATATTTGTGACCAAGCTGTTCTTAGGTAGTCGAGTGCAGGAAACAAAAGCTTGTGAGATTTTGGGCGTGCTACCAGTTACTGTGTTTATAACCCGTACTTCAGAGTATGTGGATTTTAATCATCTCAATAAGCATAACTTTTTCCAAGGCATAGCCTATATTCTTCCATTTTTTATTTGCCTCCATACCTAGAAATATCGTTGCATATTTAAGTATTGCTTAAGCTACTCAAAGTGTAACTATCTTGAAATGAATATATGAATATATAAAGGCCACGGGATATGGATATCGATTCTGTTTCTTTGTGCTACAGAGTGCACCTTAGAAGGATTAAATTATTAAATTATGCACATTTACATTAGTGATGAACTGTGCCTGGAACCATCCTAATCTCTCAGATGTGCCCTATAGACTTGGCTTAAAAGGGAAAAATACTGATTATTGCCTGGATCATATCTTCCCATCAGAAGAAATTTGCATAATGAACAAAGATCAGCACATAATTCCCTGACCTTGAATCTTTTACAGTTGTGCGTTTTTATTCTACCAGAGAAGTTATTCCAGGAGGAAAGCAAAGGAAATTTAAAGCAACAATAGAGGCCACATTCCCCTTTAAGTCTGTAGAAACTCAGTGGAATACACTACAAATGAAAACCTCCCAAGTCTTTCCCTATATTCTCTTTGTACCCATTACATTTTTTCCGAAGGCTGGCCCATTCTGGAACATATTAAAGTCTCAGAGAATGATTTTTCCCATAAATCGTCAGGCAATTCAGACTGAGCAGAGTATATGTAGGACTTATGTTAGGTTAAAAGCAAGAGTAAAGCTCTCCCAAGAGCTTTTCTCACTCCCCGGGACCTGTGCTGAGATCATTGCATATACAGTGTTCAATTGCAGTGTGATATTTGTGGAGAAATATGAACATGATTTACTGACTGGCCCCATATATTCACAAATGGTACCATTTAGAAAATGTCTTATTTATAAGGCAATGAAGACATTTGTATGGCTTTTCACTTTTTCTGTTGCAGCTTTTTCACATTAACAAAGATGGACTGGCAAAATAGTTCAGACTCATTTTTTGCTAAGCAAATTGCAAAACAGGAATGTCTTTAACTATATATGATTTCAAACAGTTTATGCTACTTAGTTTCTGTCATTTTCAAGTTACTTTGCTTCAAATACAACCCATTAAAAAAACAAACCAAAACAAAACATAAAACCAACCACAAAAACCCAACTGAAGAAACCAAAAAAAAACCCAAGTTCAGACAAAACAAACAAACAAAAAAAAATTGATTACAATGATTGCATAATGCTCTTTAAAGAGTGGTCACTAAAACCAGGGTCACTTTCAGAACAACTGTTAATTGTGAAAGTAACTATTAAAAGTTACCATTTACATTTTTATTTGTAGAGACACTGACTGTCTGGCAACAAATTGCATTATATTACTACATTTTCAAATGTTCTTCATAACTATGAATAGCTGAAAAGCAAGGCTTATGGGCTATCAGCAAGAAAAAGATACTGTAACAGAGAAATAAGTTTTGAGTCATGGGGAAGTGACCTCACTGTCACATCAATTTCTTAATGCAAGAAATCATGGGTCATTGTTGGTGGTACACTGTGGTGTACTGCTCCAGAGATAGCATTCTGCACTGATACCAATATCAGCCATCTGAATGATCTTGAAAATGCTAGTAGTGTTATTTCCCTTGAGTACAGGCCAAGTGCTAACAGATGGAAGCGAAGAGTAGAACAGTCAGCTGGACTGCAACAAAATACTTGCCACTGTCAAATAGAATAATTCAGAAGTCCGTACTTGAATGAGGTGCTGCTGTCAAACATGAAACATTAATCAACATTCGCAAAAAGAGCCAGGTATTTAGGAAGGATCTAGATTGGATTAATTAGGTTCCAAGTAGCACAAGTACATAAATTCCTAAGTTTAAAGTAGAGGTTTTATTTCAGAGGCATCACAAGTTTGGTGAAAGTTCTTGACCACTCACAAGTCTTTCCATATTGGCAGGGCTTGGTGCTTATTTCATTACTCAACCTTACTAGAGATGGAAATATAGACTTTTCGGAATCGAAATCTACTCAAAGACCTAATTCACTGTGAATGTTTGAAAAACTCGTGCACGATTTCTTCTTTTACAACAGAAAAATAAAAAAATGGTGGAAAAAAATGCAGTGGTGATGAGGATCCACTTTAAAGCGTTAGTCTGTTTTCAGAAGAACCCACCTTTCACGAAGAAAACATGGGTGAAAGGGACTTTTTCCCTTTAAGGATGATAACCACAATCTCTCAACTCTCAAATGACCCAATCTCTTGTCTGTTTCAGCAAACAGGATATTTTTGTTTCAGACTAGGGGCGTCCTGTGAAATCATGTCACCTTTCAATAATGTAATCACACATAGAAACTTGGACACATAAATGAATTGTATTGGAGGGAAGAAGTTGGACCCTCTGCCACCCAAGAATAGCTCACGTTTTATAAGAAACAGGTGTCAGAACAAAGTGTATACCACATTCTCAGAGAAAGGAACATTTCTCCAAATTGTGTCTCTTGCTTGACTATGACACTTCTTTTTACAATATCCAGGTCCATTTCCTCTTTATATAATCCCACCTGACAGGAACAAATACAAACTCCACATTGTGAGACCACTAGTTTTGGAGGGAGAAATCTGATGTTACTGATGAACATGTGACAAATAAAAGGGGTGAAAGATAAAGTATCTAAGTAATTAATAACAACATTTCTGTCTTTTGGAGATCAAGTGATTTCAGGGAAACTGGAGAGTAGAGTACACAGAAAAGACTGTGTGGTGACACACTTTATTTTTGCAATATATTACTATTTTATTTAAGATTTTTTTTTTTTTCATTTAGGAATGGTAACTAGCGAAAAGCAATAGCAACAAAACACAAAAAATCAGGCAAGAATATCCTGGTTTTATTAAAACTGAACACAGTTAACACAATAAACACATTGAACACAGTTTATCACACTGTGCAAACAAAGTGTAAAAGGCAGTGACATGTTTTTTCCATATTGCAAAGACTCTTGTTAGTGCAGTTCTCCATCACTGCATGACTGAAGAGGCTGAAAAGTGCCCTGTGTCACTGTCAGCAGAGGATGGAGCAACTGCCAAAAGCTCTGGTGCTGCACTCCTCCTCTGTCCCAGCTGTGTCCTCCTGCCAGCCCCTTTGTGTCCGAGCAGTAGGCAGTCTCTTTGCTGCAGAATTGGTGCTGCAGACTCAATGGGGCAGCACAGTTTTAGGCCAGCTTAAGTAGATGCTAAACTGCCCCTTAAAAATGTCAGCTGCAAACAAGGGTAATTTTAAATCCATTTGTGAGTACCTCAGATGCCGCATATGAAGCAAATGGGACTATTTGTATTTTATTAGCATTTTAATCTAACAATCTTCATTGGAAGTGGTTTAAAAGCATCAGGGATGATGCTGTGTACAGTGGTGGGATCTTGAGAAGGTTCTCAGCAGTTGGTCAGAACAGAACAAAGCCAAATTCTTAGGGTATCAAATTCATTGGAATTACATCTGTGCAGATCTACATTGAAGCAAATATTTCACTATGAAAACTCATCAGCAGGCAAAGAAAGAAGATTAATGCTACAAATGTTGTATTTGTGGAAGCATTTAAGTATTCAAGGCTTGCTGATCGTGTTTTTCAACCTGCTAAATATTGACATATTAAGCACAGTGTGTAGGTAAATTAATCATAACACAAAAGAGTGCACATTAACACATAATCAAAACCCAAAAGAGTCCAAGAGGAAAGAGTCTCCTTTTCATTGACCCCGTGCCTTGACAATCAATGAAATTCTTGACATTTAACTGTCTGCTGCCAAAGAAAACCCAGAAAAACAAACCAACATAAAAACTCAACATTAAGTTTACCAGGCATTAAGTTTTGAATCTCAGTGTTGTACATCCATCAGACATATGCATGATCAAATACATGCTACAATTTGGACCTGAGAAAAACTTAACATTAGAATCTTCTGAGGTCGATGAAGTTTATATAATATTGCTGTAAGGGTTCTACCCTTGGACTGCAGGTAGAGGTCACATGTGAAGAATCAATGGATGGAGGCACACCTCTCTGTCGATTTTTGTACCAAAATATTATATATATAACAAATATTGGTAACATCCCATTTTTTTCATTCATTTCAGCAGAGGTATCTCAACTGTAGTTTTGCAATCCTAACATAAGCCCCATCAATGATGTGCATGCCTTTCTACTGACTTCATAAGCTCTGTGTTTGGGCCTGAATCCCAGTACCCCATCACTGGGGTCCTTTCACCAGCAGTTACTAATACAGTGTTCTTACTCACTAGCAACCATAAATTACAATTAGCCCAAAGATATTTTTAACTATATTGTCCAGCCCATGAGGAATATAAATGAAAAATGTTCTTACTAGACAAGCAGAACCTACAGAGGCAGCAATTAAATCATAAGACTGAAAACAAAAACTCTTATGATCTACACCATTGTCTCCAAATTGTATGATTAAGGAGATACTAAATTATACATTGTAGTGAAAAGGTAGAACTACAAATCTTAACTAAGCATATTTTTTGTAGTTCTATTCATTATACTAATGTACAGGCTTATATTTAGCAGCTTTAGAAGCATTAGAAAACAGGAAAGCTACAGATTACAACCCATATGGGTGTGCTCAGGTTGGCAGCAGTGATTAATAGTATCTCCTGGGTTTGCTTTTTATAACTTAAACAATATTTAAGACAGATATTAAGATGATTTACGTCACAAAGAATTCAAACGCTGTATTTACTTGAACAAAGCATAGTGCATTATAAAGAATGTCAGACAAAGTAGCATATATTAGTTCAGTCATTATCACAGGGAAACAGGCAAGGTCTCAGGTTAAAATGAGATCTCTCGGTTTGCAGCACAGCACCCTGAATTCAAATTATACTTAACCCATTCTGCCTAAATAACCTAAGTGATTTTATGTCAGTAAAGGCCACATGCATCCACCTCAGTGGGATATCTTACTTTGCACAGTCCTATGAGATTTAATAAATTTACTATGAAGTACTGCTTAATGGAAAAGTGTGTTTCTGCAAGAATTTCAGCATTGATGAGGTGATCTGCCACTCTTGTCATACCTGGTTGACTATTCCCATCTCCCCCTTTTCCAAGGATTAGATAGCTGTGATGAACCAGGTAAAACTACCAGTTTTCATCTAGAAAATCTCCCTCAGTTTAGTTCACCTGGCATAGGCAATAATATATCTGAAGGCAGGCAGTAGTAAAGAGCACATCTTTGGAGATTACTTTAAGGCAAACAATTTTGTAACTTGGTTGACTCCTTCCTCTTAATTCTGATGTTTTGCTCTATAGGAAGAGAGGTCTAGAATGCTAAATATTTTTAACCATCCTAGGGAACATGAAAAATTTGAGTGTCAGGCATGTAAAAATGTTGAAAATATATAGTATGAAAGCTTTGAAGTAAGAGCTCATTGTTGCAAATACTTTTCTATATTATTGTAAAAATTACATTCTCAGGTTCTTAGAGTTACCAGTCAATTTTAACATTTGTTTTGCTAAGTGTTAAGTAGATTGTCACTGGGCTTCTTTGAGTCATGTCAGGAAAATAGTGCAGAAATATTAACATCATAACAATGTACCAGTACATATACCAGTGACTTAGGCTGGATTATAGACAGCACAGTGACTTTCACAACCTAGAACACAGGGTTTGCATTAAATCCCTTTGGATTTCACCCAGATCATTTAAACACTAAATTTTAGGAAGTTTCCTTTTTTTATTGCCATTTTCCCTGGTAATGGACTTTGGCCTGTAGGGTTCTTTTAATGTATCATTTCTATTTATTATTCTAAGTACCTTTGTTATATTTTTTTTTTTTTAACTTGTATATGCTACCAGAGAGACTGATTATGTCTACATAACACTGTGCACCTCTGCACACAGGTGCCCAAGCCAGTTTTAACAAGCCTAGCTAACTGGAATAGATAACATGTTCTATTAATGAAGCTGTTCCTCCTGGGATCTAAACTGACACATCAAAAATTTGCCTGAATATTACTTCAGGGCAGTGGATGGTTCTTAGCTGACCCATATTAAAGAGCAGACTCTTATTTAAATTTTGGAGGATAAAGTTAGGATGCAAGTTAATCAGTCTATAGATCCCTACACAGAGAGCTCACACTAGAGGGTTTATATATTAATAGCAAGAGGAACGAAATTATCAGATAGCTGAAACCTGAAGCTTGAACTTTAATGATATATGAGTTTTACATTATTAACAGTGTTTGTAATTAAGACTGGAAGAGTTTTTCAAAGTGTATGACGGATTAGGTGTAATTGAAATCTTTAATTAAGAGCAGATGTGCTTCTTAAAAGATATTGTCAAATTTGATGCTAGAAGAACTATCAGGAGAGATTCAAAGGTCTTAAAATATGAATTTTTCATCACATCAGACTTTCTTTTACGACATTCATCTAGAAAAGTGGAAAAATACAGTGGACATTTATAAAGGTCATATAAATAGATTTCTTATAATGGCAATTGAATTGCTTTCTGTTCTGCCAGCATAACTGCTTTGGGAAGCAGCTCGAGACCTCTCAGAAACATAAGACTAAAATTAATTTTGCCACTTCTAAGTGTGGGGAGGAAAGTCTGGCAGTAAAAGAAGACACAGGTAGATGAGGAAGGGCTGAAATGTGACAACAGAATTTCATGTCAGTCTTGCTGCCTCTTTTCTTTTATGCATAGCAGTAACTCCTAGCCCATACACCCTGATCTTATATTAGCCAACCAAAGAGACTTTCCAGACATGACATAGCTATAGGAAGAATGTAATTAAAGATCTACTTAAAGAAGGTAATTAAACTATGGATATTTTCCTGTCCATTCCAGTTTTACTGCCTAAGCAACTGCCTCTACTTCTAATTCCAGTTGGCCCTGACAATACTAGTGATTCATTAATCTGTTCTGAGTTTATTCAGAATCCCACCTCAGTAACCATTCTGAGGGTGTCTATAACAATCTGCAGTATAGGTTCAAAAATTCATTTGTTGCATAAAGACTTTTATTTTTTTTTTTTGTTTAGGGGGCTTTATGAAGTTATGAACTTCTGTACAGAGGTGGTGTAGGTCTACTGACAATTTTTTTTTCATAATACATACAGTAGATATCCTTGGCACATGTGAACAGTATTATTTTGACTCACAGGACTGAAGTATTTACAGAAAGATAAATGCAACTCGAGTGCTTTCTAAATAGCACTGCTGAAAAGCAATAAATGTAAGAACAAAAAATACTCATCCATTTAACATTAGATACTTGCCAGCACAAATGATTCAAAGAAAAATTCAGCAGTTATTATATTTACAGCATTTTTCATTTCCAGAAGACATGGCAGTTGATAGATTTCTTTTCTACCTAATTGTCAACAAAAATGGAGCCTTCAGTTTCAAATATTTTCCCCCCTTTGCTTTTCTAGCGCACAAAAAATCTATCTTCATATCATTTGTAATATATTTACAATCACAAGATCAGCAAGCAAACAAATAGACAGACAAAGCCTGTCAAAAACCAAGATGAGTTCAACTGCATGTGCTGAGCTATGCTTCTCCCACAAACAAGGGATTACCTTGGGCAGCCAGGAAGACTCTGTAGCCTTCCTTCTTCCTCACAAATCCACATTGTTTTGCAATATGCCCAGAAAACTATCCAAGTTCCAGCTAGTGCAGCCCAGAGCTCATTAGGCTTGATAGGCACTGCTGCTGCCTAGAGTTACAAAGAATTTACTGAGAATTGTTCAAAATTTTCCTGACACTTCTCTGTAGAAGTAAATGATTTATTGATCTCACTGATTGATGAGATCGAAACGTTTGAGGGAACATTTCTAATCTTTTGAAACTGTGCAGTAACTGAGCAAATTTCCAGTCATCTTAGCATTTATATTCCTCATTCCCTTCGCAGTTCACTTGTCAGGAGCAGGGTGCCCAACCTTCTCTTAACCTCTGATTCCTTAGCAACCTAATGAATAAGAAAATAAAATATTTCAGTTTGCTGTTAAATTAGCATGAGTGCTTTGAGTATAGTAGAAAATAGCACAAGCCTCTTCAAGCAGTTTTTCTATCTTTGTTCTGCCACAGAAGAAGCCTTTTTTTTAGGTTTCAACACATTAGGTTGCCTGGGAACATCAAAGAGGACAAATTAAATAAAAATATGTATTATTTCCATAATTCAAACACGTATTACTAAAAATATCAAGGAAAAAAAAGACTTGTCTTTAAAATATAAAGCATAGAACCATAGTCAGAAAAAGAAAATTATCAAAAGTTACATATTTAATTATGTCAAACATTTAGCAATTTTAATATTTCAAAGCAAATTCAGCTTTTGTTTTAAACCAGAAAACTTTCCTCAAGCCTTGATGTATTAAAATTTCTTTCTGTGTCTGAAGGCCTGCTCTAAAAAAGGAACAGAAAAAGGAAATAGTGCTGAGAGATGGGTCTCCTAAGTCATCTATCTTAGAATATGTTAAACAGTATACAATAAACACTTCTTTTGATTTGTTGAAGAAGCCTAGGTAACCAGTTGAAATACAGGTTACTGGTTCAGATATGTGGGTTTAGATGGAGATTAATCCAATATCTGGTTCCCAGTCTGGCTCTATCTGAAATCAAGAAAAAGCTATTGTCTACTTCTCAGATGTTAAATTAGCCCCTTGGTCATTAACAGTGAAGCAATCAGTGTCTATTTCAATAGTGTAATATTATCATTTGAGATGTACAACACCCTTTTAGAAAAAACAAATGAAAGATTGAAAATGTGTGTAAAGATACAGGCTAGTCTATAGCAGTGGGATTTCTGTAGCATCAGAGATTTGGTGAAATAATGCAGTACATCAGTCATACACAGTGCAATATTTTAAAGGTTTTCTTGACATGCAGCAACAAATTTATTTTGAAAATGGAATAGTAAGAAAAATATCCTGCCATAAAAGTAGTTTGTTTTCATCCTAACAATAGCATGAGACTGCAGTTAAAAGAAATAAAATCGTGATGATGTAATATGTGACCATTATCATTATTATTTTAAAACACAGCTTTATTTGGGGCTGTGAGATTTGCTAAGCACCCTTCAGTGACAGCTCTATAAACCCATATGAGAAAGAGGCGGGAAAAACAGAGGGTAAAAATGTTAGAATAATTCTTTAATAAAAATACTGAATTGTAGGAGAGACTACACTAAAAATCATTTGTAACATATACAAAGCTGTATGCAGTTAAATTTATCATTTGATTGCTTTAAATATAGCACTTTTTTTTCACAAGAGTGTAGGTGGCAAATCTCCATTACCTGTGGATTTTGTTTGACTCAAATTGAGGAGCAAGGATAAATCATGGTTTTCTCAGTATGTGTAAAATAAATAATAAAAAAACAAACTACCAAACCAAAGGCTAAACCATCAGCCTTCTTCATAGGCAGGTTTCTCTGCTTTTAAAGTTGGGTACCACTGAGAGAAAGAAAAGTAGGGTAGCATTTTCTTCTGAAACATGAAGCATCTGAACCTCAAATTATCAACAAAATATCGCTGTTCAGTACCTTGACTTGTCCCGTCAGCTCTCTGAAGAGCACTTCTATATTTTTTATACTGAAATTCCAACCAAAGGGCAGAAGCAGAGAGTTTGTTATAATGTTTTAAAAGTGAATTTCAATGGTTTTCCTGAAGTGGAGCCTGTTTCCCCTTATCCCCACTTATGCAGAGGCTGTGGTATGGCTGGAGCTTTGTCTTAGTAAGCATTTATTAACTACACTGCAGTTTTATAGTGGACTTTGAAGCATTCTCATTTAACACAGAAATTAATCCAATTCAATCTATTTAAATAAGGAGTGAATTTCCAGAGGGTTTGTAATGTGTGGAGATAAGGGCACAAAGCCAAATTCCTTTCTTCCTGAAGATGGATACTTTTGAGAGACAGCATCTCACTAGCCTGCATAGCAAATCTGCAAGCAGATTTTGAAGAAATTTGCAGCAATTTTATAATTAATTTTGCACACAACTGCTTTCTGGAAAGATATGTCTAAATATGTATACTAAAATTTTCCCCTACATTTTACCCTAGAACGAAATGTGTCCTGCTGTTCCAAAATGACTTCTGAAGTATCCCAGATAAGATATGGTCATACATCAAAATGAAGAGACTATAATAGTCACTTTCAAGAAAACAAAATCAACAATAAAAGAGTGTTCATATAGATATGTAAATTACTTCACCGAGATATCAACTGCTACACACAAATTTTCATACTTTATTCCTGCTATGTTGTTTCTCTGTCAAATTCATTACTCCATTGTTTCCTTAGAAAGTTCTCAGTCTTGTTCATACATTTGGTAATAGATGTCTGAAATGTTCTCCATAATGCTGGACTCCTGGGAGGGGTTACCTCAGAGCTGTCACTCTAAAGGTTAGGATCTGCATTCAGACAACAATAAGCACAAGAGCAAAACAATGGCATTCACAAGCACAAGAAAAAAGGTATCAAATGCTGACAAAATGTTCCATTTTACAATTAAGGTATTTTAAGGTTTTCTCTTGCATGTTACAGGTTTGTTTTTTCCTCCCCCCCTCTACCCCTGGCACTAGAGAGAAAAGGGCATGCTGTGGCATGGTGTGGAGATAAAGCAGTTTTTATACCAATTTCATAGCTCTTACCTAATCCTCTTGTCTTCCATTCCTCAAGGGTCCTATTTTCCAACATCATAACATCTGCTTTTTGTTTCTTGACCTTGACCTCTCCCACTTTCCCTCTTTCCCTCTAGGCTATTCATTTATTTCCATTCCACTTCCTCCTCCTCAGCAGGACATCAGCAGGGGGAAGTGCAGGTTAAGCAGAAGGCAGAAGCTCCGTGTTTGTAGTCTTGATTTTTATTTGGCATTCCAGACAAACTTCTGCCTTCTCTACTCTTACTACAGAAGCTAAGTGCTATGCAGCTTCGACTTAATATATGAAAAATCTATTTTTGACAATCGTTCTTTTGCTCTTGTGTTTCCCCTGACCCCTGTAAGCTTAGTCCAACCTTTAATTCCCATGTGAAATGACAAAATAATCATACTAGGCAGACAACACCATCTCAGCCCTGGTGAATTCCTTTTCTTTGTTCAAAAGAAAGGAAATGGTAGAGTTTTGTAATGGACATTTTTAGCATCAGCTCTTTTTTTTCTTTTTTTTTTTTTTTTTAAAGAAAATTGTCTACTTTAGCTTAAAATTCACCCAAAATACTCAGCCTGAGGCAGACTCCTCTCATAGACACCTTTCAGTGCTGAGGTTTAAGTTCAGTGGTTATGAAAAAGTACAGATAGAATTTTATAGAAACTGTAACCTCACAACAATTAAATACAATGGAGATGTAACTGTTTTAGTGCAATGAATTAATTTGAACTTTTCTCCACTATTCTTTTTTCCACAGATTAAATTGCATATTACTTTAGGATCTTCCAACTTCAATAGCTGTAGGGATAAAGCTGGGACCTGATAGATAGATTTTTGCTTGGCTTTTTTTTTGCTTTTTAAAATGTGCGTGCAAGACAATAAAAACTTGTCAATTGTCTACAGGCAAAATGCAAATTTACAGGAAAGTCATTGCAAGAAACTCTCATTTTCTTTCATAAGAAAAAAAAAAACAAAACAAAACAAAAAAGCCACGAAGTTTTCCTAAGAAGTTATAGACTAGTTATTTTGCTCATTGTAAGGGGATTGATTTCTACCTCACAACATGTAATGGTAGAATAAGTAATTTATTTCAGACTGTTGTGAAGGTTGTAGGTGTTAGTGACAAAAACATATATTCTAGTGTACTTGTTATGAGTTATCAATTTCCTGTCTAATTTTTTGCTCCTATAGGCACAAGTAAAGGCACTGTATTTAATAAATAATTTAGTAAACAGGGAGAATAAAACTGAAAATTGCATGATAAATCAGATAAAAGGCTAAACTAAACATTAAATTATCTTTCTTGTGTGTCTTATATTAACCTGGTTGAATACTTTGTCCCTTGTTCCAAGGTAAATACATATCTGACAAAGCAACATTTTCAGAATTTTTGATTTTATTTATACTCCTAAATGAAAGGAAGATGATAAGCATAAATGAAACTGTTTATCAATGCTTTTTATGACAAAAACTTTCTTTCTAACAATTTGGTAACTGCTTGGAAAAACTTTTCTTGATATAACAGAATAATAATTTTATAATATATAATTCATAGCTGAGAATTTATTTCTCAAGCTATGGTTGGTTGATTGGTTGATTGATTGATTTTTAAACAAGAAAAGGGAAGCTTTTACTTAGTATGTAATAACTGTTAAAATTGAAATAGTCTATGTCAAAATAATGCGTCATATTTATATTTAAATGTGTATTTGAAAGGCAGATGAATGGTCTAAATGCAATCTAGTTATTCATCTGAGCGAATACCTAGACCTATATAGAAAAAAACACCCCCGCTTTTAAAATACAAACATTTTGTAACATATTCTGTAAGAATAATAAATATTAGTAGGCATCTAGAAATGAAGTGACTTTGGACATCCATTGTGCAATACAACTTAATTGGTTGTGAGTCAGATATAAACATCAGATTTTCAAAATCTTGCTAATAGGGGAATCAGGAACTCTCTAATTGAAGATGGATGTCTACAACCCTTAATCAGCTTTAGAAATTGCAAGGTCAGGTGTATGTTCCAAATGACTGGCACTGCATCATGCTGGCAGTGCTGGTAGGAAATTAATGTTTATGACAGTTCTTGTTGACTGTATATCTGAGTTTCCTTAAGAACTCTGGAAAACCAGCCTTGCTCCTGGTGTTGCCATTGAGGAATCAAATGTTCTGGCATGTCAGGAGCACTGACTGTGTGCAGTCAGGCAGCCAAACCAGTAGGAGCATTCCCCACTCATACGAGTGACGATCACTGGCAATGTCCATAACAGCCTCCCTAGAAATTAATTCCCAAGTATCTGCAGGAAAAGGAAGCCTGGGTATCTAAGGATCTTTTCCCAGATCAATCATCTTAGCTTTGCCCTTTTCCTCTGCTCTTTAGCTTCCCTGTGACAGAAGAGCAAAATTCAATTTTGCCTGCCCTGCTGAGAATTCATAGTCTGCTGTGTCTGAGTGCTAAGCACATTCATGAAGGATAGCACCGAAGTATTGAACCAGTGCATAATGAGTCTTTCTAATCATGCCCTTGCCCTTCATTTCCAATAGTCAACAGCTCTCAGCAGTGTGAAGTGTGAAGTGTACAAACACATGAAGAGCTTTCCATAATTTATTTGTGTTTGTTGTGAATAAAAAAAAATAATGTGGCATCTCCACGGCAAACAGATATTGCCCTTCTTCATTAGTAAAGTATTTCCAAAAGGTTAATTAAACAAAAGGAAAATGCAGTTCAGCATTTAGACACTGTATTAATACATTAATTATGTCTTAATGATCAGGGTCTGTAGCATTTCTGGGGGATTAATGACCATCTGGGGGAGTTCATAGCCCAAGCCTTTTCCACAAGCCATTTATTCCATTTATTTGTTTATTTTCTAATAAATGATCCAGAGTCAAGGTCTTACTGATAGGTCACTTGTATAAAAATGAATTGTCATAACAAAAACCCCCCAGCTTGGTATGTTTTTATTATGGAATATTTATCCAAAGCAAAATGTATACTGTCTCTTTATCAATGCTACTTCTTCTAACAGCAAATATTTAAAATGGTGGAAAAGCAATTACATAGATAAATTTTGAAACTTATTTTTGTTGTCACATAAAGAAGACTCTAAAACTTTTTTCTTCCTGCTCATTCTGAGAAAAAGTGGAAAAAAAGGTCAAAATCTACTCCTGAATTTTTTGCAAGAAACCATCTTGTCCTTTTATGTATGTAGAAATAATTCAAAAAGCTAAAATTCATAAACTTATTAACAAAATTAAGTCACCTGTGAAAACAAACAAGCAAAAATCCATCAACATATCTCTCCAAATTAGGTTTTTTTTTTTTTCCAGCTGACTGTCCTGCAAATACATCTGTAATATGAAAATGAATTATAGTTTTCTTGATTGAATGCATGAATATTAAGCTGCAGGCTTTTCTGAGAGCTCTGGGGTCACAAAGTCTACTATCAGGAAGTTATATTATATGGAAAAGAAAGAAATGCAGCATTCATTGTCACAAAATTACCAATCTGATAAACATTTGTCAGAGACACTGCTCCTCACACCAAATGGTCTTGTCAATTTGTAATTTCAGCTTTCTTAGGTAAAAAGCTAACAAGATTGTTTTTCCAAAATTTAGTCTTATAATTATCACAGAATTTTGTTGTTTTGAATCCTAGGTGATGGTGGGTTGGATCAAGAGGCTTAATGTTTCCTTGGTGAATGAAAACAACAGTGTATTTTGGGGTTTTTATCATGCTGGTAGTACAAAAAAACTACATTTATTTGCAGATCTAAAACTCAATATAACATTGCATCTTAGGAACACCATTTCATAATGCTTTGATGCTTTTCTTAAATGTAATTTTAATATTACATAATTTTTAATTATTACATAGAGCTTTACATTCTCACTTTGCAGAGACTGTATTAACTTCCCATTGATTTCTGGAGGTAAATCTGTGCAATTGTTTTCCTCTGTAGTTATGTGTGGCTCAGGACCTGCCTTTCCCCCTCCTGCCATGTTTTTGAGGCTATGTCTGCATCATGACAGCATGTATTTCTGAGCTTTCCTGTGGTAGCTGCAAAAGTGAAAGCTTGGAGTAGTAGCAAGATTATGGGATTTCTAAGGCAGCATTTATTTCATTTGGCATAGGCCATGCAAACAAGGCTTTTTCCAGTTTCACAACTGAGCTCTCTGTCTTCACTGACCCTGTGGTTGTCATGATTTGGGTATCTCTGCCACCAGGAACTGTTCCCTAATGCAGATTTGGCAGTAGCCATTCCTATTAGGTAAGATTGAATACTATTTGGATTTGTATGTAAATTCAGCTGATAACAATGGGCTCAAAAATGTCTAGATACTTAATATTTTATTAAGTATTGTTTAATAATTAACTAATGTTTTAATAATTGATCAGAGGAGATGATCTGAGCAAAAAGAATAATATGTGAACCACAGTGGAAAGTGGGCAATGTCCCTTGACTGTAGTCAGTGTTAGGGCCTATGACAGTGCTTGAATGTGTGCTTATTCTGTTTATTTGTTTTCTTTTGTGTTTCTTAAAAGGCTTTCCATGAATACGAAATAAGCGTCCTTCATATCAATCAGAAAATGTTTTTAAAAATGAGTTGACAGAGCTCATAGCTCCTCAGAGGCTGAACTATTTTGACTTCAGAGACACTAGTAATGAAGCTTGAAATTCAAACACTGCATTAAAATATTGTGGAGTCTCCCACCTTTGCTAGGTTTGCTTCATCTCTGTTTTACACAGCAGCTTTCTCTGCTGTGATTCCAAGTCTCTTTCCCAGCAAGGCTTTGCTTCTGTAAGCTGCTATTATGGTCTGACAAGCCAAGGGAAGCTGTCAGATATTTTACTTTGAGCCAGATCCAAACAGAGGAAGCCTTCAGTACAAACATATCATTATCATTTCCTTGCTGCCCTTTGTCAGTTGTTGGTACATATGCTAGTGGAACCAAACAAACAGAATCTCATCTAGTTTTCTCTGTTTGTTTCGTTCTTTTTTTTTTTGTTTGTTTGCTTTGTGGTGTTTTTTTTTTATTTAGTTTTGTTTTGGTTTTGTTGTTGTTTTTTTGTTTTGGTTTGTTTTGTTTTGAATTTCCTTTTCCAATAATAGGTGAAAATGAAGTATCTATTTGCTCTTTCAGTCATAAAATTGCAGGTATTAGAATATTTTGCATGTTGGGCCTAATGATGAGTCTTCTAAAAGTCAAATATTAATGTTTTAATTTTCTCAGACTTGCCCAAGTTTTTAGAATATATTTGCAGCAGTTGTATATTCAACTGTGATTAGTTTCTGGGCTGAAGACCAGACATATTTCCTTCCAATTCCTCTGTGCTTTCTGTTTAGTTTTTATCCTGTGTCTAGAGATGTCCAGTCATATGCTGAATCCAGATTTTACAAGGAATTATATTTTGGGTCATACGATATTTTAATGTACACATATAGTTCAATATATCTTTGTTACTTAACAGGTCCTGTTACATTTTAATTCTTTCCCCAAAGCTCATTGTAAAAATAAAATTAGCAGAAACAACAGTCAGCACTGATAACTTTTCAAATTATGGTCAAATAAATTTTTGAAGTTGAAACAATGGAATATGGTATTTTTCATTCCATTACTTTGTCTCTTAGGTGTTATGACCTGCTGTTTTTAAATATACATCTACACTAGATTAGAAAAAAGAAAAAAAAAGATTGAAAAAAACAGAAACCCACAAAAAGCTGATTTAAAAAAACATTAGATTTGTAGTTAAACACAGAGATAGGAAATGGAGTTTGATATTTGCTTCTGTAGTCTCTATTCAGTCTATATTTGCATCCCCTCTTAGGTACTCTAGTAATTCATGTGTTCCAATGTAGCATCCCCAGGGGAGTCTTCTCGCCCCTGGGATGCTAGCATGGTTTAGTCCGCACTGGGGCACACCTACTGTTGCCGAGCGACAGTATGTCAATCATCTTCAACCCTCCTTGAGTTCTAGATAGTTCTCCTTTGTTAGCTTAGCGATTCGTTACCATAACTGTCATATATCTTGTGCTCTGTTTTGATTTGCTCCCTTGTTTTGTCCGTCCCATGTTCTCTTCCCCAATTGGCTAGTCCGACCCCTTTATAACCCCGAAGCACCAAGCTTCGGGGGCTCCATTTTGCGGATCTCTTGCGAGTGACGCATGTGAGCTCTTAGCTTGTGTGCAGCTCCCGATTTGGTTCATAATAAACCAGATCTTGTACTGCCACAAGTGCCTCCTCGTTTCTTCGGCGCGCCACAACGATATTCTAGCAAGGCAGTCGCGGAAAGCACGGCTCTCACTAGGGACGCCTAGTGAGAACGACGACATTACTGCTCGCGGTGCCGAGCTCCACCCGGCATTTCAAACACCGCGACATTCCAATAAAAAAATATCCTACAGAACGCTGTCAGTAGAAAGTTCATATTGTGCTTGCACCCAAAGAGGCTTATTCAGCCATTGTAAAGAATATAACATCCAGTATTTCTGAATTTCGAGTGCTTCCCTTGCAGCCTGAGTTGGAGTGATCCAAGTGTTGCATCGTGAGCTGACATAAACCCATAGGAATCTTCCCCATCTGTCTTTTCCCCACAGAAGGCAAAATCTCTGTTAAGGAAGCAGTACTGTGCAAAGAGCCAAATGGCCTGTTCTACATCTGCTAATAAACCTCCCCAGAGAGAGAGGTTACTGCTGCTTCTGTCACACTGGAAGGGATGGTGAAGGGATGTCTGCCCTAACAAAATCCCTCTGAGTCACTCAGAGCAGCCCACTGCTGCTTCTGCCTCCTGAAGGCAGAACCTAAGGGAGTTGTGGCACTTAACAAAACACCTGACTGTTCCTGAAGCTGGGAACCAGTTCTGATGTAAATAATATCCTCTGGTATAAATATAGTTCAACTTGCTCGTTCTAAAGAAAGAAAAAAATTATCAGAAAAATCTCCATCATATCCTATAAGGATAATGCCTTAGGCTTATAGCACTGGCTTTTATCAGATAAGATACATGACTGACTACATTGGTTGACATCCAGATACTGTCACAAGAGGAAAAGGTGCTGCTTAAGCCACAGGCATTGAGCTGATTCTTTCACAGCATTGTTCCATACCTCATGGCTCTTCCTAGGATGACATGCTGCTGCATCTATATTGATTGGCAAGGTAGTCCTGTCTAAAGTGAGTATCCTTCTTTATTATTTTCACACCAGCCAGAATATTTGGGATAAATGCAGGTCAGAGAATGTGTGAAAAACACATTTCAACTGTTCACATTGCAACAAAAAGCCAAGCAGAACGTCTTTAGTTGAAAAAAAAATCTCATTTGCCTTTGGCTGAAATAGAGTTAATTTTCTTCTTAGTAACTGGTGCTTTGTTTTGGATTCGTTAGAGAGCAGTGCTGATAACACACTGATGTTATGGCTGTTACTAAGTGGTGCTCACACTAAATCAAAGTTTTCAGTGCCACATGCTGTCAGTGAAGAAGTGCACAAGAAGCTGAGATAGAGCATGGCCAGGACAGCTGATCTAAATTGGCCAAATGAGTATTCCACACTCCTGAATGTCATGCTCAGTGCATAAAGTGGGGCAGATGACCTAGAGCTGCTGATTGCTGCTCAGGGACAGGCTGGGCATCAGTCAGTGGGTGGTAAGCAGTGGTATTGGGTTTTTTTGAGTTTTATTTCTATCCCTCTTTTTGTGATATCAATTTTAATTAGGACTAGTTTTAGTAGTAAGAGTAATATTTCATTTCAATTATTAAACATTCTTATTAAAACATTCTCAAGCCCTAGATTTTACATTTCTCAGATTCTGCTCCCCATTCCACCAGTGAATGCATGCATGTCTATATGGTACTTAATTGCCAATTGGAGTTAAGCCATGGTGTAGGGAAACTCCTTATTGTATCAAATCAAATAGATATACTGAATTTCTCACAAGAAATCTTTAGATAGTATTTTTATGACAAAAAGTGTTTCTTCCTAACCAAAGGAGTTGTCTCTAGATTCAATTAAGATCTAAACACTGTGACAACAGAATATCTTGTTTGCCCTTAAAGAGCTCACTAGACAAAAGTTTTCACTAGGTCATTATTTTAGACATAGCAAGAATAATTTGTTTCTTGGTAGAAAAACTGGCCTAAAAATGCCTTTAGATCCCATTTATGCTAGTTTTTTTAATACATCAGGGTAAATAAAAAAAATAAGAATAAAAGTCTTACAATATAACAGTTCCAAATGATTGACATCAAGGGAATGCAAAAGGTTTATACTATCCTTTAGAGTATGGTTTACTATCAGTGAACATTTCTAAATTGTGGTACAAGCCAAAGTCCCTCATTAGAGAGCTGAAGTCATGTAGTTTGCCTTTGTGAAAGACATCAGTTGCTTTTCTGGGAAAGAAGAGCTGGGACTCTGAAACTGTAGTGTATAAAGGGGAAAAAAAAAGTGAAAAAAATCCAGATGAACAAAATCTACCTTCTATATGTTTATCTAACGTTTATGCATTTTCTAAAAAATATTTACAGTAGGAAAAACTGTGACTGCCATGTCCTGCAAGATACAATTAAACAAAATAAATAGGAAAGATGATACCTGCGAAATGGAAAGATATACCTAGCTGCAGACACTTACAGCAGTAGAAATCATTTAAGCTGACAGTGGCTGATGCCAAAAAATCTGATCTTGCAAGTTAACTTAAATGTCAACATTTAATATCTTTGTGCCACTTCATTAAAAAAAAAAAAAAGAAAGGGTATTTTACCAGATGTAAAATTACAAGATTACACTTGTTTCTGCCTTATTGCTGGGAAGATAGATATTGAGATTTTCAGTAGCTCCTTCTTTCAAATCACTTCAAATCACAAATTCCTTAGAGGGTGGAGAGACTCTATGAAATAAACAGAGCCCAGACAATGCTGTCAGCTAATTCTGGGAGGCAGCCAAATCTTTGACATTGGTTCTGCATTAATAGAACTCTGCGCTGTGTTGAACATATGCTTCTCAACAGGCAGTATAGCACTGTTTACAGCAAAGACATGGTGCAATTATTTGCAGAACTTTACTTTTGCCCAGAAGAAAACATATGATCATTCTGTTGTTATCCAAAAGAATTCTGAGGTTCCAGTACTTTAAAAATCAAGCTGTTTAACAGCCCTAGTACAGGGCAACATAGTACAGATTTGGAATCTTAATTTTAGGTACACATTAAAGCCTCCTGACTTCCTTTATTTATTCAATTTACTGAAGGTTTTCAACTGCTTTCTAGAAACTGGGATCCAAAGTTTCTGAAAGAATTTACCAACATATTGTGAAGTCTAAGTAACTCAAAACCCATTAAGCCATTTAAAATATACTAAGTACACAGAAGCAAAATCTATGTGAAGCTTATGATTTAATTTATAAAGTAGGTTTAATTCACCTTAACAAGCAAAATACTGACAATTCTAGCTGGCTTTGTTATGAAATCCATATTCCCAAAGCAGACACCTGACTCCCTAGCTTAGATAATTCCAGTGTGACTTTTCTTGTCTGCAATCTCTATCAAAGAGTTTCATTGTCGTTGTTGCAGGTTTGCTTTTGTTTGCTTGCTTGTTTGTAATTATTTCTTAATATTCCCATTACAACCTGTGATAGCTGTACCTGCCTTAGAAACCAGTGCAGATGTTAAAACACATCACAACACACAGCCTGCTGTGCACAGCCTCTGTGGGGAAGGATTTGGCTCAAATGAATTCTTTCTTCTCTTGATGACAGAAGTGCCTCACTTTGCGATGTGTTTGAGGATATGGTGTGTCACTGAGGATTTAGAAACCTCATTTGGATTCTGGGATCTTGACTTCCTTTAGCAAGAGGTAGAGAGTCCAGCTTTCTTTCAAAATATCATGGTGAGAGGTGTCTTTAGAGGATAAGAGCACTCCTTCAGAATGTTGTAAACACTAACTGTAGTTGTTTCTTTGTCTAAACAGATATGGATCTGTAGTTGTACCCTCTAAGGAGAGTATATAATCTATAAAGAATGGGGCTTTCAAGCCTTTTTGTTCAAGGTTCATGGAGGAATTTTAAGAAATAAGGTAAAAGGATGCTTAATTTAATACTTGAGAAATTTACAGTCGAATAGAGAAACCTCTTTTACTTCCTACATTGATGACTGTTAATAGAGAGAAGTCTCAAGTACAAATATTTCATGCTTTTTTACAGATAGGAACCAGAATCTTGCACCAGACGCTCTTGATTTTCCTTCCAATGCCCAGTACTAGTGCAATTAACAAAAATTCCTTCTTTCAATTCCAACTCAGAACCCATACATGTGCTCCTGCCCACAAAATGAGTGAAAGCTTCTAGACTTTTCATGATAGGCAATGGAGAAGCAGAAACTGACTGTCAGAGGGTTTCGGGACCTCTTCCATGAATACACACACTGAATTTATGAATTTGTGTATTGAAGGAAAATGCGCATTACAAGGCTGTTTCTTCCTTAACAGCAAACTAGGTCATGGTTTCATCCTATTGTAGTTACAGGAAGGTATCAGTAAAAACACATCATCTTCTATATCTAGAGAAAAAGCCGAGCACCGAACTTTAAATTGCTGAGAGTCTAATTTGACATTTGGCCAAGGAAACACTTTCTTATCCTGAAACATGAGAACACTGCATCAGGAAAACACTTTAAAGGCCTCATATCAAGCTCAAAAGGGTGGCCACCCCCATACAAGCCAGGATATCCTGCCCAAATCCCTGCTGAGTGGTTACAGAAAGGGATTTCAATCAATCAATCAGTCAATCAATCAATCAATCAATCAACTTGACTGCAAGTTGATAAATACTCATTAAAAAGGCTCAGCAGCAGCAACCCAAATGCCATTATCACAATCTTGCTGTAATGACCTATGGAAAGTGACCATGCAGCTTGTATAAAAAGAAACACCAAACGTCTGTGAATTTTCCTTTCTTTCCCTCCATTTTTGTTTGTTTGTGGGGTTTTGTTTGTTTGTTTGTTTTTTTTACTTTTATTGTAGTTTTGAGTTAGAAGTCACTTTCTCCACTGGTTCTCCAGTGCTGGTGAACATTCATTTCTGTGCATCTGGACACATTGATTGTTACCGAGACAATGCTGATTTCATGTTTTAGGACTCTAAATGCTTGAAATTTTCCAGACATCTGCAAATTTCTCAAAGTCCCTTAAAATACCAAATGTGTTAAATTGTGAAAGCATATTGTCTCCTCAGTGCTCTGTGCACATATATAAGAGATCAAGCAATATATAAGGCAAAATGTCTAGATCATGGGAGCACTCAGGTATGGGATTAGATATTGAGTTACTCATCACATTCAAAAATGAGACAATCTACATATTCAGGATTCTAGTTACTTCAGAAATCTCCATGCAAAAGTATAAACTTTGTTTTCCGAAAGAGTCAGGGTTAGGAGAGTGTCGAGCAAGGATTAAAATAATGAAAATCTGGAGTTGAGGGGAATGGGACCTTTGGTCCTAGCTTATGTTCTTTGAGGTCTGAGTTCTTTTATCATCACACAGAGCAATGACTAAATTTATTTTCAGCTTTAAAAGGTGTTAATATTTTAATCTCATTTCCATTACATTTTCTTATCTGTCTGTAGAAATTTCATTTAAAGCTTTTCTTTTCCTGCCCAGTGTAGAATAATGATCACAGTCATTAGAAGTGAAAAAACAATTGACTAGTTCCATTTTTTAATCTTTCCATTTAAACCTTTCTCTGTAGTATCTGTATAGGCAATACATGTTGATTCAATATCCATTATTTTAGTCATCTCTGGTTTTAGTAAGATAAATTAGCAGTTGGGAACCCTAGAGAACTTTCCACCTTTATCAGTTTCAGAATAGTTTCAGCAGGCTCTAGACCTTGAAGAACTGCTGGTTGCTAGAATCATATTAGCTCTTATAAAGCTGTAGTAGCTGAGCTACTTGTCCATGTGTACTTCTAAAATTAAAAAATAAATTTGTTCCCAGTTTAATTTCCAGGTTCCCAGGCCATTTATACTGCAGGTGGCTGAGTCTGTGCATAGACTTCTTTTTCTTTTGTAGTTCCAGTTCATGTAGGAATAGTTCTGGGAAGAGTTCTGTTTATAGAGAAATCCCAACAGACACTTGGAACATGGTCCCACAACGTATGGCAGCCTACAAATGAAGTCATCTATCCTTCAGAATTTCAGCATATGTTGTGCTTTTCATGCCATGCACCTTCATGCCTTATGTCAGGGAAGATATATAAAGCTCCTAAGCTTCAAGGGTTTAAAACATTACCCTTGATAGGGCCATGCACTGTTTCAGACATTGTGAACTTGACCAAAAAAAA
Source organism: Dicaeum eximium (assembly GCA_013396995.1). NCBI lineage: Eukaryota > Metazoa > Chordata > Aves > Passeriformes > Dicaeidae > Dicaeum > Dicaeum eximium. The sequence goes on from VWZP01006006.1 coordinate 686,720, forward strand.
AAGCAACAAACCAAAACCAAAACTAAAAATCTCTTACTGAAGTACGAGCACCACATGTAAGTCCAGACCCCAAGCTATGCAATGAGATCATAGCTGTGTCCCCCAGGCAGATACAGCTGTGGGCTGAGGAATGAGAACAAGAATTGCTGTGTACCACTGGGTGTTGAAGACCAGGAATCTCACTCTGGGATGATAGTTTAGCAGTACTAAAGTAGCTTGCTATTCCTAGACATGTTCCAATTCCTAGCAGAATTGTGTTGATCCTTTTGTGGGATCATATCCTACAAAATTATTTTCTTTAATTATTTTATTTTCATTAAACTAGATAGTACCAAAAAATTCATATTGGCCACTTTTTTTGTTTTGTTTTTGGTTTTGTTTTGATTTTTAGGAGTGAGGGATGAGGACTCAGATGAAAATGAATTATGAGATAATGAAAGTAAGTATTTCAGTCAATCTCCATTCTATTTCTTCAACATTGTGGTTTCATATAATTGGAGCGATTTTTGCCTGACCTGAAAGGCAGTAGAAATGGCATATTAGGAATAAAGAAAAATATGTTATATCCATGCTGGATTGCAGAAGGGAAGCTTGTGAGTTATTACATATAACTTTTTTGTTATATGTAATATTTGTTTTTAAGGTCACCTTGTGTTTTTTGGCTTACAAATACTTGAAAATATTATTTTCTGACAAACACACCTTTATTTATCTGTACAAAAGCTGCAGAAACAAAAAACAACCAACAAACCTTCTTACTAATGCACCAAAATTAAGAACTTTGAGGAACATAGCTCAGCTTCCCATAAATTAGCTTTCCTTATACTACATTTCATAATTTTGTTCTCTAGAGACCCTTCTCAGGATTCTATTAGAAAAGATCATTTTTCAATGAAATTGAAATTTTTATGAAAATTTATTCTCTAAAGGCTCTTGCAATTTTAATTTTTTTTCCTTTAGCTCAGAAGTCAGTTTCTTCAGAAATTTTGGTCAGTTATGCTCAGTAGATGAGATTTATCATTCAGTTTTCCCTTTTCTTTAGGAAAAGGAGAATACCCATTCAGTGTATGGATTGCTTCCTGTGGTGTTTTCAGCTTGCTTGCTAGAGTGCTCACCAATTTTATTTGTTAGCAAATGTATACATATGGATGTAATGTACTTGCTGTATTATAAATGTTTCTCTAAGAAATCAGCTCTTAAATCCTATTTGGCAGTTTCAGTCTATTTTTTAATTCTATCCTCTTAAACTTGAATTGTGTATTAAAATCTAAAGGAGAGAAAATAAGTGTGGAAAAGGATCACATCTAATTTTTTGGAATTTTTTAATATTCCATCATCCCTCTAGGAGGAAAAAGCTCATATACTGTGTGACTGAAAATAAGGCAAGCAAAATCTTTTTTCCATCTATTCTTTTGTATGCTGTCTATTCTACTATTGGGTTTAGGGCAGAATTCTCAATATGATTTGTGAACGCTCATATTTTATATAAACACTACAGTAGCTTTTTTCTCTTCTCCCTGCAACCTGAAGAACCTCTTTCATAGAAAGGTCTGCAAATTCTTTCCAAGTATGTTTAATTTTTTTCAAGGAAGTCACATATGCCCCATTCTTATTTAATGGATAATTTTCCTCTGGGCATTATTGTATTTACTTTTTCCACTCGCCCAAACAGAGGCACACAACTAAAAAAGCAAAATCTAAAGCAGACAAAAAAAAAAAAAAAAAAAGAAAATCAGGCAGAAATGCACTAGGTCACATGAAAGAACAATAGTTCTCAAGAGATGATTCATTGACATTTACTCTTGAAATGAAGGTTTACAATTTCAAGGGGGAAAAGACCCTAAGGAGTCAATCTATTCATTAGGAAAATGTGTTCTTTTCTTAAAATACTACATATATCCTCAAAATAACCAACTAAATAAATAAAAGGATCTTATTAGCAATCTGTGTGATTCTTTAAAAATATGCTGATGCCTTAGGCTTTATACTTTCAGTATTTTAAAACCTGTTTGCAAAATTCAGCCAACTGGCATTTGTTCAGAGCATGTTAATTGCCTATTGACATGGGAGAATAGCTGAGTAAAACTCTGCACTGCTCTTTGTGCACCATCTTTTTTTTTTTAAGTAGTTGCTTGAGTGTTATTGAGGAGGACAGTCTGTCACAGATTAGTACTGTTCAGTAAGTAATGTATCTCAGCCTCACATTTTTTGAATGAAATATAAATAATACATCAAAAAATCCTTTCTTTTGTCACTGTTTAGGCTTTTGATCCTTCCTGGACAAAGACTAATGTTAAAGAACATTTCACTTGGCTGTGGTGACATTAAAGATTAAAAATAAAGATTAAAATAAAAAAAGAAAGAATGCACCAGAAAGGTGGTGAAGGGAAAAAAAATAGAAAACAGAAATCTTGAAAAACAATACTCCTACTAGCATACTGAGCACTGCTCAAAAGAACTAGCTGATCCTTTCATCTGTCAAATGAGAACCAACTACATTTCAATTTTCAGATGGGGTTCTCTGAGGAACGTAGTAGCTACAATAAACATTTTTACTTCTTTCTCCTTCTCATTTTCTCTGAGCATAAGCTGCACCCAAAATAAGTTTGAAAGCTGTTTCATTAGAATTGCAAGGCAGAGTGAAAATGTATTCTCAGTATTTTAAGATTATTCATGTTTAACAGATATATTTTTTAAAAGATACAAAATATGTATGGTATTCACCCTTTTTCCCCCTCCTCCTTCCCCCAAACTCACAAAAGCTTCATCAAACCTTTAGTGGTGCTTTGTAGTATTAAATGCACTGTTTCTGAGTCATCAATAAAGAACCATTCCTACCTGGAGCATTCTAGTTAAAGTTTATTTAATTATTTGTGTTAGAAAGTCCCAGTAACAACAAAGTGGAAACAAAATCCAGATGAAGTCAAAAGAACAATTGGTTAAGATTCACAAAGCATTAAGAATATTTTAGGAAGTTAAAATAGATCAGTAAAACAGAAAATCACCATATGTCAGCATTGATCTAATATTTCTTGGGAACTTTTTAACTGTGGAATATTCATAGGCTTTGCATTCTTTGCATCTTTTTGCCCTTACAGCATGTAAGTATGAATAGAAAGAAACAGAAGTACTGAAAATCAGAGCCAGCTTCAGCATGGTGTTCTGGCCAAAGTTCTTTGGAGCAAAGAATAAAGAGAAAAGAGAGTAGAAAGGAAAATCTGTTCTGTTTAGAAATCCAGAATAGGACTTCAGAGGCTGTGTGGGTTTGCAAAGATTCTCTTAAATTGTAGCTTTACAGTGAAGAAGCGAGGTGTATTTGGAAGAGAGGACTGAGAAAATTCAGTAGATACTGGTAGAGACTAAACAGGCCCAAAGATCTGGCGAAATAGGGTTAGCATCTTTTATGCACTGAATAGTCCAACTCACTCTAAATTAATTTCTGTAATCTGCAGTATACATCATAGATATATATGTAGTAAATCTTATAACACAAGTTATTCTGAAGGTTAAATAATTAAAGATCCTTAAAAAGCACAAAAAAACAAATGAGAAAGGAGGATTCAATCTTAATATCACAATCTAAGATAGAGTAAAAAAAAATTGGGATTTTTCTTATAAAATGTTCTTCTGCTACTGGAAATTTCATTGGTGGTTTTTTTTTTTTTGTTTTGTTCTTTTTTTGGTTTGGTTTTGGGGTTTTTTTTGTTCTTTTTTTGGTGTGTGTATGTGTGAGTTTAATGGAAAGACAAAATTTTAATACTTTAATTCAAGATCAACCTGATAATTACTATGTTAGTCATTGAACAAAGGAATGCTCAATTATGGTTTCATACTTGCAGGTACTTTAGTGGCAGAGTTTAAAACTGAGTATTTCTTGCTATTATTGGAATCCAGCAGATGAGAATGCAAATATTTTTAAGAGCTGGAAAGATCAATCTGTAATCAAACCTTGAGAGTATTTTGGTAGAATATACTGAAAAGAAAATATTAATAAAGGGTAGGAAAGCTAGGTGAAAGGAAAAACACAGAATTAAGGATGTATTTTTGGTGTTAAACAGTCTAACATTTAACATGTTAATAAATTTAATAACAGTTAACATTTCATTATAACAATATATCTATAGTGATATATACCATACTCATACCTGAATATGAATCTAAAAATGAGTTAGAACAATTTTTTATGTTTTTTTCTTCTGCTTTTCTTCTTCTTCCTGTTCCAAGATTCCAACTGACTAGGAGGTAATTTTCAAAGAACCTACAGGATAAAACTTCCTGTTCCAGAAAATACACCCCAGAACGTCCTTATTCAGCGTAGGAAAAGTCTCAAATTGCTCTGCAAAAGACAGTCATTTATGTTAAGAAATCTAACCTTATACATAACTTTTCTTTTCCTCTCAAAAGGAATTATTTGCCAATATGGAAATAACACACCCTTTAATAACATAAATTTAGACAAAGAATGAAAAATAAGTAACATGATCAACATATGTATTATCCTCACACAAATTATTCTCAAAGTAGGAAGACTTTACACAGGCTTCTATTAACTCAGAAAAAAAATAAACCAAAGCATTTTGGGTTGAAATGCAAGTAGAAATACAAGTGGAAAATTATCTAAGAAAATGCAAGAAGGTGCTCCAGCAGATCTGGAAAATAACCCATAATAATACTGCATTTTTTTCATACTCAGAAAAAAGGTTGAAACAGAAAACTCTTCTGAGATGTGCCCAGTGGTGAAAAAGTCAGTGTTTCCTTCCAATTGAATCAGAAATGGTCACTTAAAATTTTTAGTAAAAAATATTTAATCTAGTTGGCATTTCCTTTTATTCTGTAAGTGTAAACTGTAAAGAAAAGTGCTTTGTTAACTAATGTAAAGACATATGTAATTGCCTTGCCCCTTTTTATGGAGTAGATCATCCCACTTTCTGGAAGAACTGTACAAAACTACACAGAGGAGTCACCACTTAGGTCCAATTAAGTCTTAGTAGAATATGAGTTTTTTTATATAAATCTTCTACAAAAAGGGGCAGTACTACTACCATGCTAAATCCACATTTTTGAAACAGCAAGCAACAAAACAACAGCATCAACAAAAGAAGATTTGAGGAAAAGAAATAAATAATAATGTACTGTTTCAAAAATACTTCACCCTCAGAATCTTGAAAGAATTCTTTTTATGCAGTGACATTTCATTGTATGTTGTCTTGTGGTTAATTATGCCATTTATTTAGCCTGAGACTACAAATCTTTTTCTGCAAAATGTTTAGATTCCCATAAGAATTCTGAACTCTGGGCAGGCTTTGGCTTTACTTTGTTAAGCTTTAATAAAAGTGAAAAAAAAAAGAGTTTTTTCTCTTCCCTATTATTCCATATTTCTCCTCATCCCCACACATTTATACTTGTTCTAATCCCAAGTTATTTAGAAATATTCTCCTTCAACTAATGATCATTATAGTCTCAATTTAATAGATACTTGTTTTCATGTGATGATATGTTTTTAAGTGAATTAACTATGCTCAGAAGGGGCTTATATACTTTTTTTGAATAGTACCCAGTTTGAGGCTAATAAGCAAAATGCTAACTGTCCTCTTTTTGTAATGAATCATAAACAAGGTACATCAGGGAGAAATACACCTCAGGCCTCACAGGCAGTGCTTGCTCACACTAATGTCGCCAGAGCAGACATTGCCATCATTTTTCTAATTCTCATAACATCTTTTTCTGATAATATGACCTAGGACAGTGATCCAACACTGGCTGTTACATTCATCATTTCCAAAGCAAAAAATCATAGTTTAGACAAGCAGGCTCTGCTTATATATTAGTTTAGGACTTAACCACTCACATCCATACAACACACAACTTAGGAAGCAATACGTTTTCACAACTTGAAGAAAACATCAAACTTCACAATAAATTTTCATGTAACTGGAAAGTTTCAAGCCTTTGGACTCTTAAACCATGAAATTTGTGTTGTTGCAGTTATTATCCCTGGGTACTGACACAAAGAAATGATTATGCACCAGGACTGGAAAACCTACGGAGAATGTGTCTTCTAATTCAAAATTACAATAGAAAGGGACAAAAGTATGGAGGAGAGAAAATTGCACCGACAGTTCTTGTCTATTTTTATTAAAACCAGTGTCATACTTAGAGATCTGTCCTCTCAAATTCATGTTGGTGTGTCATCTGGCCCAACCTCCCTGCTCAAGCAGGGTCTCCCTGGAGCACATGGTGCAGAATTGCATCCAGATGGTCCTTGAATATCTTCAGTGAGGAAAACTCCAAACCCTCTCTGGGCAACTTGTTGGGCACCCACACAGTAAATAAGTTCTTCCTCATGTTCAGGTGGAATTTTGTGGAACTTCCTGTGCATCTGTTTCTTTCTGTTTCCTCTTGCCCTATTGGCTGGCACCACCAAGAAGAGCCTGGATCCTTCCTCTTGGTGAACACTCCTTTAGATACTTACATACATACCCAAACAGATAGGTGTATGGGGTATCTATATTTATACTTACATAGGTTCTGGATTCTCCATCTCAGGGTAGAGCACAAAGAAAGCCAGGTGTGGCTAGGGTTGCTAGAAGAAGGAAACAACAACACTTGCAATAGCACCACCAAAGGGTAAATTATCTAAAAGCTTGTACATGATTTAAAAGGTACTTGTTCTGGGGGCAACTGGCATGCAAGATGCGACAGGTGTCCCATTCCCAGCTTATGAGAGAAGTCTGGTCCCTCCCCCAGCAGCATCCCAGACCATTTGCCCTGGAAAGTCACTCCAAACATATATTATTGCTTACATTTCTTATAAAATAATACTACCAAGAAAGGTTGCATGAAACCGGTTCTTGTAAATAAAAACAATAAGTGGTTCAGAAAAATCACAGCTACATACAGAGAAAAACAGATTTTTGGTTTTAGAAAATTAGTATAACAGCATTTTAAAAGGCAATCAAGAAAAGTAATTCCTTTTACGTGTTCGAAAAAAGATGGGTATAAAAAATAAAATTGTATGTTCTTTAGCATCTACTATATGAAAAAGCAGTACACCCTGGACCGAAATAGGCAATAATGGATTTTTAAATTGAACACCTGAAGCACTGTAATAGCCAACACAGCCAGTCTTTCTCTGGAAATCCTGACTATAACCAAAATCTCATTCTGAAAGTTCTGAGTCCTATTTCACAAAAAAAATTCATAATACTAGTTAATTAGAATATGAATAATTTTATATAATGCAATACTTGATATCTCTCCTGTCATATATATTATTAAAAGTGATGGCCATTTTAAAATACTGAAATAAGTGGCAGTAATAGTTTAATTCCTAGGAACAAGTGTGACTCAAGTGCCTTTGAAAATTATAATTTGCAAAAAACTATTTTCTTCTTTGAAAAGTAGAAGGGTATAGAAACTAAATAAGAAATTATCTGTTACTGCTGATCTAAATTTCTTGGAAATTAACTGTGAGTTATACATATATATTCAGTCTACTTCAAGAAATGTTGAATGACTCTTGGAAACAAAGAGCATGTTTCATAACAGGATTTCTTTTTCAAAATACTTAGTTCTCCAGCTCTAACATTAAAAAATTATTCCGGTTTAGTGAATATTTGAGTACAATTCAATGAAATCTGAACAGTGCAGAGCCAAGAAATTACAAGAAAAATGTCTGCAGAAAGAATTCTACTAAATGTTGTGTGTTTGCACGTGAAATGAAAATAAATATACTACTAAAGTACTAGTGGTGCATGTTACTATATATTTGCACATACATTTGAAATGTCATATATATATTTGGAATATATATATTTCAAAAGTCAAAACAAAAATTAAATTAGAAATAATAATCATATTTTTCATAGTAGTTGCATTTAAAAAACTGATTAAGAGTGGCCACATAGCAGTAAGGTGCAGTCAGTAAGATGCTATAATGAGACACATTAAATACAGTTGTGGGAGAATGTGTTGAAGAAAATAAGTTTACTTTCCAACTACATTTGCTTAACAGAGTTTAAGGATATGATGACTAGTAAAGGTCACAGACGCTGTCATGAATCTCTGATTCACAAACTATTTGTGGAAATTCCCATTTCAGGGTAAAAATATGAACACAAATATTTACTCAAGCCAGAAAAATGGGTAAGATTTATACCTAACAGGAAATTATTCTTGAGAGGAAAATTATTGTAATGGCTAAAGATCATTGGATCTCAAATTGCTGTTTTCTGGTTGCAAAGTTACAGAGTCATCTGGGAACTGAATTTCCATTCTGTGATTGCGAGAGAATGTTAAACAACAGTAACATATGACCATAAAACTGGTTCTCGTTCAGTTCTCTTTCAGAAACTTCCTGTGTGGGTCTTAAGTAGGAAATTACTCCAAAGCAAAACACATAAGTATAAACAACTTTTTTTCATAAACCCAAAGCCTCATACTGTTTGGAAACACTGGTGTAAGATCACTGCTTTCAGCAATAAAAAGATTTCAGCTTCATTCCATAGCTACCAGGGCTTCCAGTGCTGAGACACACTGTCCATGCAACCGCCTTTGAGGTAAGATTTCAGGCTTAGCTGGGCTGCTGCTCAAACCAATTTATTTTCTTCAAAGTTGTTGCCAGTTTTCCTGTATTTTAGAAAGCCTCTGTTGACATCATTCAAACACTTTTTCAAACACTATTTCTTTTTCATAAACAGAAGCAGGGAAATTTGTGTACGGAATCTAATTTCACATAAGCAAATAAATTGTGGAAATAGTGACAGAGCCTAAAATATGCAACAGCTGCCCTGCTACCTAAAATGATTGCAGCAAACCACTTTTTGTTCAAAAGGAAAAAATGAATATGTGATTGTTCCAAATTTGGAGTATCTATGCTATTTTATGGATTTATTTTAGCTCAGTAAATAAATATGTAAGTAAAATGGAATATATAGCAATAATAGTATGATTCTAAAATAGTGAATTAAAATTGACTGAATCATTTTTGCAGTCAGGAAGAAGCATGCCCTGGACAGTTAATTAATTGCAGTTGAAATAGTCTTATGAAAACAAATGTATTAAATAGATAAAATATGTAATCCTTAGACCAATCACCCAGAACATCCTATTTCATGTCAAATTAAAATCTAAAATATTTTATAAACATAATACATTTAATAAAACTTTCCATAAATAAAACACACATATGGAAAACCTATATACTTGAAGCTATTAAATACATAAAGGTTTGTGTCCCTCTATCTATGTATACTTAAAACAGAGGTACCATTGTCATCAGATTTCACACAAAAAAAAAAATTCAGGACCTTATAAGAACTTATTCACCAAAGCATTTTTCACACATAAGAAAGGATATGATAAAACAAAGCCAGACCATCATCACACCTGACCAATGCAAGCTGCATCTCCAGTTAGGATGCCTGGGGACATAGTTTTGCTGCCTATGGGTTTAGAAACATAAAATAATTATAATACTAATCCTAACCAAAAAAAAGAAAAAAACAAAACCAAAACCAAATAAAAAACCAAACTTCTTTAGTTTTCTAAACAGAATTACCCTCACATTTTGTACAACGAAGGTGACACGTAGGACTGATGCCTGCAGGGAGGTCCTCTAGGTACCAGCAGAGAGCTCTTCCTGCAGGAACTGTCAAGTTTGTTTCAAGGTGGTGTAGGTCTTCTCTCTATTTACCATGAGAAGGGGTAACTGAAGGTATTTAAGCCTTTCATGCCACTTGTTTTCCTACTGAAAGGAAAACAAGATTCTGGAAACTTAAAAATACATACTGGATAATAGAGGTGATATAATAGAGTGGTTTTATGTATATGTCTTTGAATTTGAACTTTTGAAGCAGTTGAACTTTATAAAATCAGTTTATGTTGAAAACTGTTTTGCTTTGAGGTTTTTTATTTGTTTTGTTGGGTTTTTTTCCCCACATTAAGGCCAAAATCAACCAAGAAAGTTTTATATTTCTTTACCAATTCTTATTTTTCTTTTCAACAGCGACTTACTCTTTTCCCCTAGTGTTTGGGTGAAGCTTTCTGAGGAGTGGAAGACTGACCTCTATACCAACTTTTCCCTGTGGCACTTGACATTTCAGATACCCATTTTCTCAGAGCAAGCCATTCGACACCAGCTTTAGTGAGCTTCACATATGGAACTGCTCTAAGCAGAGGACACCACAACTGCAAGAAAGATCATTCTTGATTTTTTTTTTATATTTACCCTTGCAATTGTGTTATTCTGAAACATTTCTGAGAGAGAAACTGGGTCTTGATATGTTCATCCATATATTCAATGAATAACATCACAAAGAATATATATTTCACTACAAATTGCTTAATGCTATTTTATTCCTCTCTGTAATTTAATCAGTCATATAATACCTATAGCTAATTGCTGGTCTTAATGATTTTTATTTAATTAATACTGTCTTTGCCTAGACTAATTCTGTTTTCTTCCCTTAGGAATCATAAAGTATCAGGAACATTATATAAAGTACAGAACTTTTTTGCAACAGCTGTGAGTTCATTAGATATCTTTTGAGAAATTTATTCTATATTCCCCTGTGTGTTTTGGAGTTCTTTACCCTCTTAGAAGACAAAGGTAAGTTGTCATTCACAGAAAGGTGGGATGCTGTTAGTAGAGTGCTCAGAACAGATCAACAGCTTTGAATGGACTGTGGTACTCAGCAAATGGGCCAGACAGAGCCCCACCCATCCCATTTCAGTGTTTCCAGCAGCAGTCAGTAGAGGAAAATGCTTAGGAAAATAACAATATAAACACAGAACACAGAGGATAATTCTTTTCGTAGTACAGGTTTCTTTACTTCAGAAATAGCCAGTAATTTCCTGAGCTTGCAGCTGAATTCACACTGTTGCAATTGATATTTATCCAAGTATGTAAAGTGCATGGATTTGCATAATGCATTTTTAACCTCTGAAAGCTTGTTTAGAGTCAGATATCTAAGTATATGGAAGCATATGGGAAGACACAGATTTGATCTTTTTTTCATGTTTGTTTCTAGATGCTGTATGCTTGCTTGGAAACATCAGTAATGGATTTCTAGAAGAATTAGCACAGGTTTAGATCACAACATTTCAGAATTTACGCATAAAAATAATTTTTGAAACAAAGTTATATTTAGTAAAAAGTTCAAGTGAAGTGTGTAGATTGCCAGTGTTGCATGTCAGATTAGTCTCAAAACAAAGCAACAAAGTATATATGTAATAAACAGTTAATGTTTAAAAATGCATCTATTTTCAAATATCATGTTCTAAGGTTAAATTTAATGTTTCAGATCTATAGGCTAACATTGCTGCTTCAGGTTAGCAAGGATAGATGATTACCTTGTCATTTCCATAATGGTCTTTGTTATTCCTGCAAAACAAGTTTATATTTTCAGCCATTGAGGAACATCTCCAATGTCTCTCTTTTCCATTTCCCTATTATTGCTCTGGCTTTTTCTTATTGAAAAGAAAGCTTAAATGGGAGTTACAGGAGAGAGAAAGGCAATTGCTTAGGAGTTAGGCACACTCAGATCACTTAAGGCACTGATGGAAGATTTTGTGCTGCAATTCTTTCCCTCTGCTGAGCCATAGCTTGGAACTAGATCAATGCTAATTTTTTTGTTGTTGTTTCTTTTATTCTTTAAGATTTCCTAGAGCTTGTTCAATGGTTTTAGGTTTGGAGGATGTTTCTATCAGTTCAAAGATAATCTCTTATGAAAATATATTTTGCTTTTATGAGACATGCAACTGCCATGCTCTTTGAAAACAGATTTTAGACTACTGCATGATGTATTTGAATGCATTGTGCCAGTGGCATTTAAGGTGTTCAGTTCACTGGATTTTATGCTCTTTTTATATGAAAAAGTTATTTTATCTCCAGCTCAAAGTGGATTTTTCTTTTTTATGGTTGTTTTTGTTACTTCTGAAATATTCTGTGACCTGTGGGTAGCAATATTCTACACAGGACTGACTGGGATTGGGTTGATGCCTGCCATGTACCTGTCTATTTTTGAAGCATTTTAAAGTCCTTAGAGTATTAAAAGCTTGACTTCAGCTATTTCCATCAACTTAAAACAATAATTTTATTAAATAAAATTTTTATTAAAAACTTTATTAAAACAGTAATTGATAATTTAAAATAAATTCTAAATAAAATATATTTCAAATAATATCTTTTGTACACTGGACTAAGCAAGAAAACAAAAACAAAAAAGCAAGTAAAAACACTGAGTCAAAGCTGTATTGCATCACCATTTCAGAAAACATGATGATGATGATGATGATGGTGATGATGATTATAATGATGATTATGAAGAATTTATTTATTTTACCCTCCCAGGAGAATAAATCCTATACAGTAGTGGCTTTCAGATCAGTTTTGATAGATGAAGTTGTAAAATATGGACACATTGAGAAAACCATTTACTTGTTTTTTCTTTCCCTCTTTCCCCTATCATCAAGCAGCAGAAATTACAGAAATTAGACCAAAAACCTTAAAATGGTAGTTTCAGTTTAAGTTATATTATTTCTGATATTTTATAGCCATGGCAGTAGTCAGTTGTTTATCATGTTAGCCAAAATCAGTAAATTACTATCCCAGCAGAAGTGTTTTGTATTTCATCTGATCTATGTTTCACATATTTTCCTAGTATTTTAGTTATTTTTCATAGTTATCATATGTTAGTATCATAGTTATTTTTTAATATATCCAGCTTATAATAAAAAAGATATTATTTTTTTTACTTTGGTATATAGGTTTCCTCTTACACTGTCAGTCAAGTCCAAAGCTCTCCACTTCCACTACTCTTGAGAGTGTTAAATGCCTGGTGTGACGGTAATTACTGAATTGCCATGTATCACACTGCAGCAACCATAAACAATGTGATAGCCTCAGAAATTAACTGTGTCTATGATATTATTTGCCATATTAGCCTAGAACTTGATCTTAGAAAAAATTAGATGTTAAGTTACAATACTGAAAAAAAAAGCACAAATCCTTCCCAGGATTTTATGTAGATCATGCAACATGCATAGCAGAAGATAAAGAGGTATTTTATGTTAAACATTAAAAAATTTATTGACTGGATATTGAACAGGAACTATGAAACTGCAACTGTTTGCTGATGAAGACAGGTTTAGGGCTGGCCTAAGCAGAGGGAGACAGAATGGAGCTAATTAAGGTCAAATCTGTCCTAGAGGTAGGTCACTGACTCTACCCATTTAGTAGTTACTGGAAAGCAGTCATGAAGGAAAATGTGAGTTGAAGAAGGAGTGAAAATATGATTTGTAGAACACCCAAGCATCTGACATTTTGCCCTCAGAGACCTACAAAGCAGGTACCTGCCTGCCTGTCTGTAGACAGCTGATGTGAACAGGAAGAATTAATGCAACAGGCATGTCCACCATAGTCAAGAAGAAAATTTTATGGCTGCGGCAAAGATGTCAAATCCTGTTTGGTTTCTTGCCTTTTCATGGCATCAGCAAACAGAGAGTACATGTTCTTGGGGCAATGTGCCACTACATTTGTTGCAACCTAAGATGACATGAGCATTTCAGACCTGGACTTGTGTAGTAAATGAACCTGGAAATAGCTGCCAAAGGAAAAAGTTATGACAAAACACTGAGGAATTAGAAACATAGCTGAAAGGCAAGTGCAGGACAAAGATTTGACTAAAGGTTGAAGAGAAAGAATAAACCTGAAGATATATTCTCCTCTGTTTAGTCATTGTATATTGAACAGACTACATTAAGCAATGCATGTCTTTATGTAGCAAATATTTATACATAAAGTTGGGTTCTGTCCTGTCAACTTGGTATCAGGTGTCCATGCCATTCATGCCAGGTTTGTGGTCAGAAACAAAAAGTAAAACTACAGGTAAAAGTGCCTTGGGAAGCAATTGTTTCACCCACTGGTAACGGATGTGAAATAGCTATGAGGAGTTGTAAGCAACCAGCTTACAACTTTTCAGACCAGCTTCTCACCATAATTGTGTTCTGTTTGAGATAAACTAGCTTATACAGTGTAAGTATGTTACATTGCTTCCTGTTATTTAACATTTATGCTACACCATTCCTTGTGGAACCTTTCAGATGCAGCTCAGGGACGTAGTGGAGTCACCATCCCTGGAGGTGCTTAAGGAAAGACTGGATGTGGCACTTAGTACCATGGCTCATGGCTGAACTCAATGATCTCAGAGGTCTTTCCCAACCTAATTAGCTCTCTGATTCTCTTTTGCTGAAATTAATAAAGATATTTCAAAATATCCAAGCAAATCAATGTATACCAATTATTGTGAAGGAACCCTAAAATATTCTGAGCTTTAAATTCTCAAATGACTTTGCATTTCACTGAGTTAAAAATGTTTATATTGGGAATGATTTGAAGTTGTGTACATATCATAAACAGAACTAAGGATTGAGAAAAAATGACTGAAGCATCTTACATAGAATAAATAGAATAACCAACCAGAAATAACAACATAAACTATAAAGAAATAGATCTAAAAAAAAAGACATAAAGAAAAAGTCAGAAGGAAATTTTTTATTTCTTTTATTCATTTTACTTCATGTCCTGCCAATTATTGCTATTTTAATGGTCAGTGCTTGATAATGGAGTACACAAGAAGTAGACATTCCTATTTCTATATCCTTTGTCTCTTTGGTCTTAACCAAAAGTCACTTCACAGATTGTAAACTTTTTCTCATAGCTTCTGTGTCTGTCCTAGTAGGTAGAAAAATGACTGAAGTTTACTTCTGGCTCAGCCAGGCTAAGAAAAATTTTGCACTCTAAAATTCACAGCAGGATGAGTAGTCAAAGCATTATATAATAATATACTATACTGGCCTTTAACATAAACACTTTCATTTGTTACAGAAGACACTTCATGGCAGATTTCCTCAATATGCATACTGGGACTTTTTCCATACTATTTCAACTAGAACAGACAACAGGGACACTTTTACATTTAAATGTAAAGTACATTGGAGTTATTTATTGTAAAATTTGACTTATTCCCCTACAGAGAAAAAGTCCAAGGGCCATTTAGCTTTCTATAGTATAAAAAAAGAATCAGCTATATTTCTATATTTTCCAGGGCTCCAGATATCCTTTACCTAACAATGAAAATGTCTCAGCTGTGAAAGTTTTTTTTCTTAGAAGATGAGGATGAGATACTATGAGATGTTACTACAAGAAATGTTTTTGATAGAGCTTCCTTACAAAGATTCTACTGAGAAATTAATAGCCATGGTGTGAATAGGCTATATCAGTCTGCATCAAGAGAACAAAAAAGGCCAAAACACTTCTTGATTTACTTTGACATTCAGATATCATTAATGATATTGACCATCAAAATAAGTAGTGTCATAACAAAATCTTAATTTTTTCTCATTCTCCTTTCCAATAAAAATATTGGCTTTAGAGAATGCCATCATTGTCACTATTACTAGGGGAGGAGTGATTAATGGTAATGCTGATGAACAGAACGATTAATGGTAGGTAGAATACAACAAAGACAGACCTTCCTTTTCCATGAAAAAAAAAAGAAAGAGAATTTATACCTACACCAAAATATATGTGAGATTAAAGGTCTGAAATAATTAATCAGTGCATCAGTGTAAAAGCAACAAAAAATACTTTGTGTATCAGTAATATTAGGCAAGAAATAATGACAACAAAGGCAAAAATGTCAGCCATTAGTATTCATATGAAAATCCCATCAGATTTAAATCTTAACATAAAAGCCAAAATTAACTTGAGGGCTCATTAACTTGATATCCTTATCCTTTCCATAACCACAAAACACAAAGGAAAAATGTAAGCATACATTCCCAAGATTCACTTCCAAGTTGGGATAAAGTGGTGATCCTCTTGGAATGAGAGCAAAACCTACTACTATGGCCTAAGGATTACAAGTAGCAGCATACAGCACACAGGTTTCTGGCAGGAAAAGACAATCAGTTAAACAAGCACAGTAACTGTAGTCTTTTCGTTCTCAGGATACAATTTCTTTTTTAAAAGAGCCTGCCATGTACAAAAAACCCCATCCTATTAGAAAGGTAGTATGGCACTAGCAAAGGAAGACTGTCCAGGAATGAAAGAGGGGGATCATTTCTTGATTTGGACTACTTCTCTTTTTCCTGGCATGAATCCGGCAAAAAGCCTAGCCAGGGCCAGGTAAAATACAAAAAATACAAACTAGTTGGTCTATCAAATTTGCATTCATGCAGGCCTGGTAGAATACTGCCTTCAGAGACTGTATTAGGCAGAATGTTGATCAAGACTGGGAGAAGAACATGCTATATAATACATACTTGATGGCTTAATTCATATGAAAATTACTTTTTGGTTTTGGAATTACAGAAATTAATTTTCAAAAACTGAAAACAAAATTTGAGGTCAGAGTGTTCCTTTACTTCTCTTTGGACCTGAGAACCTACAATTCGTGCATAGTTTCAATAAAATCCTTCCTCACCCCTGCCAATAGATCCGTGCATCAATTTGATAATCTGTACAATTATTAAAGAGAAAAAGCAATTTGAAAAATTGGGGGGAAGATGAGAGAAGAGAAGAGAAAGCTTTTTCCTTAACCATTCGGCTATTAAAGTTTTAGGAATACATATCTATATATATATATAGACAGATAGATTAGATATAGATATAGATATATGGATATATATATATATACACACACTCTTAGTTTTCTATGTTATTATCAATGAAGCATTTTTTTTGGATTCTTACAATGTTTAAGAGTTTGCTGTTTTCAAGTTTAGCAAAGACTCACCCATCTTTTGGTAAACAGAAAATAAAACCCAAAGAAAGTCCAGCAAGTCTTTTTACACAACTATTATAAACCAGTTGAAGACATACTGTCTTGAAATAAATGCACTAGGAAATTAGTGTCTGAATTTCTCTCAGAGCTCTCAGTAGTCCTTTCTCATTTAATACAGTAGAGAATTAAAGCTATCTAAGCAGGTCAGAGTTTCTTCTGACTTCATCTTCCTCTGATTTCAAATGCAGAATGGACGAACACAACTACTTAAAAAACATTGAAAAAATTGATCCTACATGGTCTATACTGTAGTTCCTCAGAAAGTTTTCATAAAGAAAGTAAGGAATAATAATATTTTCATCTTTTAAAAATACAGGAGAATACAGCAAAATGTTGAAACAAATGGAAACTTGAAGCCAGTGTAGCAAATGATGGAAATGCTAGAATGAAAATTATTGGAAAAAATCCTACAAAGAAATAATAAATTACAAAATAACTGGAAAGTGAGAAGTTGATAATTAAACTACCATAACTAAATTTATAAATATTTGTAACCATTATTATGATGTATTTTTATAATGAATTATAAAATTCATGAGCGGTGTAGTTTTTTTGTAGTTTTAAATAGAACTGTGTGATAGACTGGCAGCGATAAAAGTGTGTTACTTCAAAAAATGTAACATTAAAAGTAAAATCTTTTAAAACTGGAGACTTCCTCAATAAGCTTTTACTCATGAGAAAATGACTTCATTTATTTTAAATATTCTTCTCTTCAGTGATTAAAAAAATGAATGTGTTCAAATATGGAAACTGTATATTAGACATCCTTATAAAATGTTGGAATTGGAATATCAAAATGGCCCAGTAGCAACTGTAGATTATTCTAACAGTAGATGATTGTTGAAATGCTGTCTGATCATGCATTCCATGTAAAGAATAAAGAAACAAAAAAGGAAAATGCCGGAAGAAAGTAACAACCGGGTTTCAGACTACTAAGGAGGAAAAAAAAGGAATCAAAGCAATTTTCCGGCACCATTACTCTTCCTTCAGTGGTGCGAAATCATATCTGGTCTAGGAATATGAGTGAATAATTAAACAGGAGACTTTTCAAGCAAGGTCCTTAATATGATTTAAAAATCCAGAGTTTTCAAAGGTGTGTAGGGAGACATTTATCACACCTTCAGTTGTGTCTTCCACAGAGAAGTTTTTTTCTTTGCATCTTCCATATAAAAAGTGAAGGAAAAAGTTGTCTATGGGAGGACACCCAGAAATTACCGTAAGTACATTGTTAAAAGAAAGGTAAGCTTCCTGGCTGATCTCTGAGCAGTAGTACAGTACAATTTGTTCTAAATCAGTGACATACTGATGAAAGGAGTTGATTGAGCCATTATCAGACTATGTTGTTTAAATTTATGACGTGTCGTATGGAGATGAGTTTCTGAATTTCCTGTTTGCTGGTTTGCTGGTACTGCTTATCCTTTTCTTTATTTCTTGACATTTTTGTTGAATTTAATAGAAGATGGAAGAAGTCAGTAGGAATAAATTACTAAGAGAATAAAAATGCTTATATTAGGAAGGGAGGAAGGGAGGAAGCGCAGAAGGGAGTGCAGACGGAAGCGCGGAAGGAAGCGCTTCCTTGTGGAAGAAAGGAAGGAAGGAAGGAATACTTATATCAGATTGCCATTTAGATAAATAATTTTTTTAAGCCTCAGGTACCTTTGCATCTCTCTCAAAAACCTTAGACTTCTCTTTCTCTCCTTGTATTTATGTGCCTGAACAGCCAGGGTTTAATCACCTTTCAAAGAACAATGTGGTCTTTGATCTATCACTTTACTCCAAGGTATTCAAACTAGGACAAAACTTGACCACTGCTTTCTGAATTTTGGGTTGTGCTAAATTAATTTTTTGTTGTTGTGCCTGTGCCTGAATATTAGCTTGATTTTACAAATACAAGAGTCTCAGGCATACTTTTTTATGCTGCTGAACAAGTAGAGTCCAAAATTAAGCCAAATTAGGTTTTCTGAATTGGAGAACCATTTTATTCATTCCTTACAACAAAACTGAGAAGCAGCATATAGACACTGCAATAATTAGGGAGTTTGGGCTGAGTCATGAATTTGAATTTTAATCTAGATTCCAGGCCTCCACTTATTTCACCTCATGCCTTTATTCCTTTATGCCTTAAATCTTAGATATATAAAAAAACACAAAGAGAGAACAGCAACTATGCAGAAAATGTCAGAATTGGAGCACAGTGTCTGCTGTAGAATAAAACTAAAAAACAGTATGACAGTGTAGGACCCTGTAACTGGTAGACTATGGTTTGCCACACAATCTCATTTAGAATGTAAAAGAAAAGCTGCAGAACCTGAAAACATTTGCCAAAATTTTCGGAGTGAGAAATGGTAGGAAGACAGTAACATTCAATGTAAAATGAAGTATCTTTTTTTTCCCCTAAGTTCTCACTATGGAAAAAAAACCACTAAAACCACAGTACAGAATCAATTTAATCTTGTAGGGTCAAAAGTCAAGCTCTTTCCTTTCTCTATCACTGTATTAGTTCAAAGTCCCTTGAGATTTTTTTTTTTCAGAATTTTATGCCACACTTCTCCCCCCCTGCCCCCCCCCAGTAAGTCATTCTGTTAAAAAAATGTAAACATGGGAAATACTCATTTCTTTCCCCTAGGTCAAGGGTTTGCAACCACAGTGACATAAGAAACACTTAACTTCTGTGTGGCTGCTTATCTCTTACTTGTAAGTCCATCTCACCACCAAACACAGCAACTACCAATCTGGAAAACCATCCTCAGTACACTCTTGTTAGACTGTGCTGCAAACTTTGTAGCCATTAGTGGAATCCTGTGCACAACTATTTTTTTTCACTGAGTAAAAAGAAGTGCTCAGAGAAAATAACACAGAGAACAGAACAGAGAGAACATTCCTCCTTGTTTTCTGTGTCCAATAATGAAATAAAATGTATAAAAAATACATGTGCTATAACTAAAACTGATCTTTTTTTCTTAGCAAATACATCTAAAATTTTATCTAAACTACCTAACTGATGGAGAACAGAGTCCAATTTAAGCGATTCATCCAGCTAAGCATGACTGCAGTATTCCTAAATTCTGGGATAGAAATAATATCTTAAGTACATTAAGTGGCAAAATTAGTTGTTAGAAGTGTATGGGGATAAAAGAAAGCAGAATGACAAGTTTAGGTACAGAATCTAATACTTGCCAAGAAAAAGAGAGATTGAGGGTTTTAAATTGTTTTGAATATTTTTGTACTTTCACATAGCTGTTTATCAGAGAGAATGAAACTAACAATTAACAAATAGTGAATAAAATGGGAATTTTATATCCATTAAAGTTTCTTAATACCATTTGAACTTGAATAAATTGAAAAGATGTTAGGTGAGATGTTATGAGAGTTTCCTTTTTGTAATTTTCCCATAGGAATTCACAATACTAGACAACCTTTTCTGAATATATATCAGACTTGATAGGAGAAAAAATTCTGTATCACATACGTATAATGCATTTAATGAACATTTCCTTTTTCTTTCCTGCTAGGAAGAAGATGAAAAAGTAAATAAAAGAAGATGAAAGAAACAGAATAATTTTCATTATAATGCAGACAGATTACTGTATTTGAAAGACTCAGTGTCTTTCCTGACAGTATTCCAAATCCTTCCATACTTCTTTTCTTACAAGCCTATTTTCTCTCCTAATATTGGTTCTGAGTACAGGGGCTGAAATAACAAGCACTGGTAAGACACATTGCTGTTCGAGTAGGTTTACCTTTGGAATTTTTGTTTGCCAAAACCTTGGATGATAATTTAAAACATGTGACGGTTAATAAGAGGAAGAATAATTATTTAGGGACAAATGACTGGGAGGATAAGATTTTTCTTGGACTTTGCTAAGGTTGAACAGGCTTTTTTTTTTCCTTTCACAATGTAAGTGCAAGTTTTTCAGCCTCAGACTGCTGAATTATACAGTTCTGTCTGTGTTAATGCACAGAGCTTTCTAGGATAAGTGGGATCTCTAGGAGGGAAGGACAAATGACACACTACCCCACCACAAACAAAGCAGTGCCATGAACACTGTCTCTCTGTCAGATCCATAACAAACATGTCCAGGGTATTCCAGCCCTTTGCACCCACATGATTTGTCCCGAGGGAGGGCGGTGTCCTCTGTTGCAGAAAGAGTCCTTTATGGGATCATTAAGGCACTTCATTCATGGTCAGGAAGGCATGAATGCCTTTTTTTTGCACCTTTAAGCAAACATAAATTCCACATGTATATTTTCTCTGAGTGACTGAGAGCAAGAATTTGGCTACGGTAACCTAATGGCTTTTAGATACTTGTAATATACATTATCCAGGGACTCACTGGTTCTTCAATAGTCTGAGCAAATGTCCTCAGACTGTGACAGTGTTTTTGTGGCTCGTATTACCAATTCTTTTTAGAAGATTATTTATGTCAAGATAATGTTATGCTTTAGCATAGAGTATTTTATTCTGAGAATAAAATTTTTAGACTGTAGTTCAACTCTGTTTATACATTTGTATATGGCCCTTGTGGACATATGCTGTAAAATATGGGGCTTGTTTCCATAGCTGTAAAATGTATACGTACATAGGCATCACCCAGAAGTGCAGATGGAGAGATCAGAGAAGTTTTTTTGTATCTTCATTGTCCATCCGGTTCCTCTTCCTATCAGCCATACAGCTATTCACTTATCAATCCTTCCACACTCAGCTAACATGTTCTTGAGGGTTTCAAGTGATCTCCCATCTTCTCCAGCACCTATTTCAAATGGAAAGATCAGTGCTTTACTATGCTTTATAAATGTTTTTCCATCTAACTAATCTCTCTTAACAAGAGTTTGACAGTAAGTGTCAACAAAATAGTTAATGCTTGTTCTTGAAACCTTTTGAAGTTTTCAACAAAGTAAATATGAGTAGAGGAAGAGTCCTCAGTAAGAAGCACTTTTCAATAGGAAAATTGTATCCTTAAGCCTGGCTTTAACAGCTGTTTCAGACTATACTTCAAGTATTTCTCTTGAATAAGCTGTTTTTGGACACTTGCAATTCAGTAACAATAACGGAAGGAGCAATACAAGACTCTTACACTTCAATTTTCTCAATGTTTTATTCACTCATCATCTCCAATTAAGACCCATATATATTTTGTGTTAGGGTTTTTCTTACATAATTTTTCTTGGTTTTGAAGAAAACAAAAGTTGGTAAATGTTGCTTCTTTAAAATAATAAAGATTTTTTAAATAGAGTCATATTCTTCTTCCTCTGGGACTCATTTTCTTCTTTGAACCCCAAGTACTCTATTCTTATTTCAGTAACTTTCATCTCTAGTCATTCAACTAGAGCTTAAATAGCTCAATCTGAAAAATAATACTGAAGTCTGCAAATGTCATGGAAGATTACAGAAGAGTATTGTATAGCTGGACCATTGTAAACGTGTGTCTATTTGCAATGAAAGAAACTTTTAAGCAAAGAAGTGCATGCTGGACAGTATATAGATGCTTTGATCTCTTTTCCACAAAAATATTGCATATGAAATTGAGGTAGGTCAGCATTTGATCATAATGCGGATCTCCACTTTGTGGCCTGTAAGATCATCCCATATTAGCCAGTGTTATATGGAGTAAAAATGTTCTTTCATATTCTCTTTTTAGTTACCATTAGGCTTTTTCTCAGTTACATTGCCTAATACAAAATATTAGCTCTGGCTTTTAATGTTTATTGTTCAAACTGAACTTGTTTCTCTGCAAACAGTCACAAAAAGTTGACTTTGAACGGTGAGTACTACAGGACTTTAAGATAAATGTTGATGTTTGGCATTGTTGTTTGCATATCCCAGTATTATGACTAATTTCCTATATTTTCTGTAATGAAATGTAATGATTTGCTCTGCTGTTGCCTCCCATAATAAAAGATGATCCAGAATTAATATACTCTATAATCTAGTTGAACACTTAAAACAAGAAATAGGCCTTGAGCACTTTGGGATATAATCCAAATGGTTGGGCTTTAAATGTGAAATAATTACATTGTGAAAGGCATTTTTCCCATAATTGAGATAAGCGCATAACTACACTTCAGTCTTATTATAAAACTATTCTCAAGAGGGAAAAAATGGACGTGGTTAAATAACATTGTGCAATATGGATTAAAAAAAAAATTGTGAATTTTCATTCAGCACAGGAAATTGAATAAGCATTAAGTAAATGCCTCAATTTCAAATTAAATGATTACTTGTAAGAGTCTCTGAGAATTCATGAATGAATCCTCATTAAGAGAAAGCAGGTGGAAGTGAAATTCATTAGCAAGCAGTCTCCCTCATAGTTCTTCATGGTACAGATGTAGGTCACAGCCTAACTGTGCAGTGAAAGAAGACACTGAAACACCCTTTTGAAGTCTTCAGAAATGAATTGCAAGCAAACAAGGTGGAAGAAAACTGATCGACCATGCATGAATTTAGACAAAACAAAGGTGTGGAAAAGGCAGACACACTCTTTTTTATCAACATATGCTCACTGAGGGTAAAAACATGAGAATAGAATTTGTAGAATAGGTGAAGGGTGAATATCACCATCTACATTGAATCTTATTGTACCTTCTATGTATTTGTATAGATGTTGAACCTCAGTGCACTTAAGAATTTCTCTTCCCAAATACACATTATTATTTTATGTTTGATTTTTCCTGTGATCACGACATAATCATATATGAGGAGGAATAACTTCAAAGGAGATTGCAAAGAATATCCTGCTAACAGTCCTTTCAGAACTATTAAAATGGCATTATATCAGATATGGGGAAGGTAGAAGAGAAGAAAAACGCAATGGTCTGGCAAAACACAACTGTGTAGGTTTTTACAAATAACTTACAACTCAAGACTTTTAATATTTTTAGTTTTGTGCTCAAACTGTGGGGATACTTATAGTAATGGTTGTGTGAGTCATATGCTCTTTTTTATGCTTTGAGTTTCAATAACAACTATTTCAAACATGAAAATAATACCTGCCTAATGATGGAAAATGCTGCACAGATTATTAACTTTCACATAAACATTTAGGAAAAAAAAAAGAAAAGCAACTCAATAAAGTCATTACATAACAAATAGCACAGTTACATTTTTAGCAGGACCATTTATTCAGAAACAGTCCATTTGTTCGTTCATTTGTCCAGCTCTGTAAAATAATATTTCAGTGTCTTTGCTCTATGCAGGATGCAAATTTTATTTTAAAACGTCCTGGACAACACAGAATCATAGATTTAATTAATTTAGGAAGGACCCTGAAGGCTTAAGCACCTTGGAAAACCAGAGCCAAATATATCAAGTTGCTCAGCAGCTTTTCAGGTTTTTTTATTTATCTCTGAAGGTGTAAGTTTCACCACCTTCCTGAGTCCCTGCTCCACTCTCAGATTGCACCAACCTCATGAATAAAAATTAGTTATGTCTGCCTCTCCTTGTTTAATAGGTGTTCCAGTCCCAGTTGTCACAGCCATGCTCCACTAGACTCACCGTAGTATGAAATTATCTTTTCTTGTATTGGGATCTCCAAAGTAAGAAAGAACTCTGGATGCTGCTGACATTCAGCTTGTTGTTTACCATGACTGTCAAGTCCTGCCAAGTAGCCTTGTAGAGCTACTCTGTCTCCAGCCAGGGCCCAGCCTACATGTGGTTATTTCAAACCAGAAGCAGAAGCTTCCATCAGTCTTTGTTGAACTTCAGAGTGTAGTTTCTATCAGCCTGTTTCACCAGGGTCAAGGTTACCCTGCAGCAGCCCTGCCCTATAGGAGGTTGATCACTCTTTCTCCCACATTCACAATCCGTATACAGTTTAGTGTCAGCCTTAAAAATTCTTTAATGTCCACCATCTCTCTCCAGCTGTGTCATTATTAGAGACACTGAACAGTATTGACCCGTGAGGAACACAGCTTGTAAGTTTGCCACAAGTTTGACTTTATACCATTTGTTGGCATTATTGACTTGGCCAATAATTTAGCACATTTTTACTGCGTTTGGCAGCCAACCTTCCCAAATTGTATTTGGCTGGCTGTAAAGATAGAATGGGAGATCAAGTCAAGGCAAACAACATCTGCTACTCTCCATTCACAGGAGCAATCATCTCACTGTAGAGCGTTATCAGGTTAGTTAGACACAAGCTGCTGCTTGCTCCTAATCACTTTCTCTTCCACTGGGTACCAATACACAGCCTTTAGGAGGATGCATTCCATTGGCTCAGATCTACCACATCACCTTTAGTTCTCTGGATCTCCTTTCATGCCCTTTTGAAGATGATACTTAGGTTTCTCAAATATATGCTTTAGAGAAAATTTGTTTATAGTACAAACAAGAGCCGTATTAAATAAATAAATGCTATATTTATACTACAACAAATCAAATATACTTTAAATATGTAAGATAATAATCTCTTTGAGTACTGGTCAACACCTACTTTGAGCATTTACTTGCTAATTAGTGTGGTGCACTAATATTTAGCGCCTAAATAAAATGACAGAATCCAATCTAAAAAAAACCACCAAACCAATTTATACACCAAAAAAATTAATCAAACCTATTTAGTGTCTCCAACTGGCAAAGTCTCCTCTTAATGCTACATGTAACAACTCATCCAACATAATTAGTCATCTTCAAATACTGTGATATCAGAATGCAAATGGAAAAAACCAAACCTACATAATTAGGCCTATCAGTGTACTCTTTCTATTGGATAAGGGAAAAATTTATTATGGCTAAAAGTTAATTATTAATTTTTTTTAGTTACACACAAGTTTGTCTCAGATTATTCAAAACCATTTTTTTATCTTTTATAGCTCAAAAATTTATATATTGCAAAGAAAAATTGACAAATACAGGTTTATGGAGTGTAACATACAAAACTCACAATATCTTCATTGAAATAATAAAATATGGAGGCTAAATCTCCAAATAGAGTTTCTAAGTGTCCTGTTCAAACTGCTAGCTTCTACATCAGTAGAAAATCTGTTCAGAGACATAGTACAGCTTATAACAACTGAGAATCTCCCCACTGGTGATCGAATTCCTGCTAGGTGGCATAGTTTCTTTAATTGCAAGGGGAAATTTTCAATTTCTAAATACCTAGCTACACACAGTTTTACATATATTCACTCGTACTGGAGGTGGGTGAACCCATAGAAACCAACATTTTATTTTTAAAATCTTTTAAGTCATGTATCTCTCTATGCACTGTTTTACTTTGTTCTCTTAAACAGGTGTCATTAATTGCATATCTAAATTATCAGTATTCCATCAGTATGGAATAATTTTAACTGTCGCAGACTTTTTATATTGTGGAAATGATGCAGAATATAGCATTAAGAGTATATTGCACCAAGATGGACCAAATTGCTCATTAAGCCTCATCACCGAGTGGAGGAAGATTCCAGGAGCTGGGAACTGACAGAATGAAGTTATGAACTCCAATTATTTTTAAAACATTCTTTCCTCAGAAGTGAAGTAATATATATACTGAATTATATATGCCAAGTAAAGTATGATGCTGAATTGTTTATTTGTTTTCTGCCCTGTAACTTCTTCTTTGCTGTTGGTAAGTGTGAAAAAGAGCAGTATATTACAGTTAGTTTAAAATGTAGGAATTGTTCCTGTAGCACAATTGTTCCTGTAATGCACAAGATGTTCTGCTAGCACAGGAGAGTGATATGAGAACCCTAGGGGGGATACAAGTGTTTTCTATTTCATTTTTGTTCTTTTTGGTATCTCAATCCTTGCTTGAAGTATACTGAAATATATTGCGAGTAATTTTCAAGCTGTTTGTGAGTCATACTTAATAATATTTTGGGATGGAATTTAGAATTCAATATCCCAAACTCCAACTGATACAATCGTAATTCTCTGAGAAGTTCTGCAAATCACTAATTCTGTCATTAGAACCAGCTGTGGACACCTCAATGTCAAAAAATTAGATTGAGTCCCTGCAGCTTATAATGAAGCATCAAACTGTTGTTACAGCTAAGCTAATGGTACACGTTTATCAGGTCTTGAAAGACTTTGTTATAACCCAAAGGTTTTCCATTGGTGTACACATACTTATTTTTCCATAGGTGTATATACAGGACAGTTTTCAATTCAGTGACATATCTGGATATTCTTATTGCTATTTAAAGAAATAATTATAAATTACACTATGATTGTGATGAAACAAACCTTTCTGAAAAGCTTAGAAAAATATAATTTTTAAATGCAGCACACCAATGCTGTTTGAGGTATCCAACCAGGAGGTTCCCATTTAGGAAATCACAAGACAGGTCCTTTGAATATACTTGCCTTGATATTAGAGAAAGCACCGGGGGCTTGATATCAGGAAAAGGGCAAAATTGTATTTTTCTTTGGCCTATCTGATTTGTAATTGTGAAAATGTGAAATTATGTGATATATCAATGCTCATGATTCACCAGGTTCTAAGACTCCACATTCCTATAGATTTTTCCTAAGTCATTATCCCCTGAGTTACCTTATGGACAAAGAAGATTAAACATTCCTTTATTTAGAGGTTTGGGAACAGATCTGATGGGTAAACTGTTGTAAGGCAAAGAACCCATATCTTTCCTATACTGAGGAGCAAAAAGAGACTCACAAAATTTGTTCCTGTATACAGGGAAATGTTTAAACCTGAGGAGTTTTAACTGTATTTAGGACACAACAAAAAGGTGTTTCGTGATGAAACTCTCCTAAACATAAAATCTATCAGATTTTCCTATTGGGTCTGTTTCTGCTTATTTTTTCTGATATCACCCTTGCACTTCAGAGGCAATATGTTTGATTTTCCTTTGCTTATTGGCAACTGGGGATTGTCTTCCTCCAGTCAATGAGGAGCTTAATGGGCACAGTGGTTCTGTACTGATCCTGTGCAAAACCTGGACGTTTGTACATATTCTTCTGGACACCAGCAGCTTGTGGTCTCATGGCAAGGCAAGTTAGACAGAATAGTTTGGCTCAGCATTTCCACACATTAATTGTCCTGTGGTATCTTTCACTTTAAAGATAAATTTGAAATCCTTAGGTTGGCAATGCAATGTTTTGACTAATACTGTGACATTTTTCAGTATTTCTAGACTTTAACTTTTGCCATGTACTCCAGGATTTAATTCCTGGTTAATGGTATTTCCAAGAGTTGCAATTTTGTGTACTACAGTGTATTGTACTATGGAAGTACTTCACCTTCTCCAAATGAAGTTCTGTTCCAAAATTAGGTTTCAAGTGCACATTGAGAGGAACAGAAATTAGAACATGAAATTAATGTTCATTACAAGATCTTGACACAAATCAGTGCCACTGACAGGTTTTGAGCAGAGTGAGAATGACAGGACTTTTGAAAGTCAGGCAATTAAATTAACTGGAAGAGATATATGAAGGAATTTACACAGCCCTTTCCAGTCCATTTGAAACCTCTATTGCTTATCTCTACCATAAAAAGCACAGTTCACTTATTTTATTTCAAAATTATGCATTTATTTTACACAAAACTAAAATGCAGAATAGTTCATTTAAATATGCAATTTGTTGACATGATCAGCCTTGTAAAAAGTTAGTAATGTTTAAATGAACTTATAGAAGTTGTAAATAAATAAGAGTGACCACAGTCTTAGTAGCTTATGTAAAATATATCACAATGATTTTTCTTTATATAAACAACAACAGAAGATATTTGGATGACTACTTATATAGTGGAAATAGTAAAATTTGATTTGTAATACAAAAGATTGAAAATCTAAAGCAAGTATTCCTGAAACAACCTTGAGATTTATTATTACTTTCTATTGACTAGAACTGCTATATTACAATTTCACTACTGAAATTTTTGCATTTATATATATTGCAATACATTTATTGCAAACTAAGAAATGTTTGTATGTTGTATGCCTTTAGATTTGCAAAGAAATGTTGCTATTACTAGGGCTTTACTTGCACCTCTTCCTCTAAAAAGGCCTTTTTTCTTCAAACATAAAAAATTATTCTTCACACAGAGCACATTGGCATACTATAGAAGAATGTGGCAAATACATTAAGAAAGGTATATTCTGGAATCTACTTTCCTGTGGCTGCTGATGGTACCCAGAACACCCACTAAGCCTTCTCCAGTTGGCTGTTCTCATGCCTTGTTGACTGCCCACTGATAATGACTGGACTGTTTGTCCTTACTTTACTGATCACATCACTCTCTGGAGAATAAATTTATTGATTCACTGATGACCCTTTTAATAATGGAATTACATTTCATGCTGCTTAACCGATTCACTGCTTCTGTTGATTGTCTATTTATTGATTTCATTTGCTCAGTTAATTTTTAATCCTTTAACTTTGCCTGTTTAATTTCACTCCATTACCTGTGTATTTTACTTATAATGAGTTTTGCAACCTAATTGACCCTGTACCTACATGATTTTCCCACTTAAGTAATTGTGTGTTTATACTATTAATTGCATGGATTATAAACCCCTAATTAATTGATTACTGCTTAATCACATAATTTCCTGGTGCTGAGCTGCAAAAAATTTGGTGACCATAGTCACATTCTGCCAATATTTGCCCACATTTAACCAACTCTCCTTTATCCTCCCTACTTTTCTTCATCTATCACCATCTACTCTATCTTTTTAATGACCCCATTGTTTCACTTTTACTTTTTCATTTTAAATAAATACTCATTAATCTCTAATACTGTCAGAAGCTCTCTTTATGAATTCCCTCATAAGCTTTAATTAATTTTTAATTCAAATTCTGCTGTTTCTAATTAGAAGCTAGAGTATGCTTCTGCAAGGAACCTGGATTTAATTCCAGATTATCATATATTATTTTAGATTAATCCTGGCAAATTAATTTAAATCATTCAGGAAAAACAAAACTGGAGCAGATCCTAGGCCTATGATAGTATAGTCAGGAATCCAAGTTCTTTTCCATACAGAACTACCCAGAAGGCTATAAAATACTGCTATCTATTTATTCCTGTGAATCTTTAAGGCCGCTAACATCATAGAAGTGCCTCACTAAAAGTAATCTATACAACAGCTCCTCAAAACTTTTCTGAGAAAAACAGATATGGCTTCAAATGTCTTGAGGAGAAGACAGGAGCCAAGCTTTTAAATGTCTTAGTATATTTTCTTCNTACTTAAAGGATCATAACATCAATGCTTCCTTCCCAGTTTCAGAGCTTTTCACAGTTATGCATCTCACTTCTGGACTGAGCCTAGTCTTTGAAGCCCAAAGAGATGGAACTCCTTCATGTGCAGAGAGAACGCTACTTTATGTGCAGACTGCTGCAAATAGAAAATGTCTTGGTAATCTGGATGGATTTCAAGGTCTGTAGTGTATAGACACACTATTTCATGCTTTCTGAACCACTTTGGTGCAACCAGGAAGAGGTTAAGAAGCAACTAAGTAGACTTGTTGAGAGTCTCTAAATAAAAAGATTTTACTGGGTTTAACTGAAGGGAAAATGAAAATTATTTGATGGACAGAAGACTAAAATTACTCCTCCAGAGAGAATACCCTGATGCAACTGTGTATTAAACACCTTTAAATTTCCCTCACCTCCTGTAGTGGGCTAATTTATTTATGAAAGAGTAAAACTTCTAAATAGAAATATTAAAAAGCTCATGGCATGTCTTCCAATTCGCAGATTCTGCTATCAAATTAAAACTTTTGTTTCTAATTTACTTTAAAAGTATTGTGAATGAATATATCTGTACCAGCTGGCAACATATTACTTCACCCATATATAACATAGATAAAATAAACATTAAGTTACAGCATTGTGCCAATAGGGATACACACACAAATCTTGTGTTATTTAGTCAAAAAGGCTGAAATGTTGCATTCCATTTTGTTTCATTATAGGCAAAAATTATAGTAATGTGGTCAGACACAATTAATGTCCTAGTTTAACACAGAAGAAATTAGGCTAGGCTAAAGCAAAAGGTTAGAAACCATCCAAATACAATTTTTGGTGTCTGGCAGGCTCTGTGAAATTTAACTTAGAATACTCAGGGAGATGAAGTGGCTGAGTTAAGCTTAAAGCCATGTACTGTTATCTTTGAGAAATGATGAGGAAAGCTGAAGAATCAAGCTTTCAGAAAAGCAGAGATACAGTGTTTAACATTAAAAGTGGAAAGCTGTAAATGTGTAATCTTAAAGATAGTTTTATCCATAGTGAAAGAAATAATTTAGAGACATCCAGAAGGCAATAAGAAGAAGTGTGAAGGACAAAACATTTCAAATAATCTTTTTTGCTTTTCATAAGAGGATAAAAGACTGTAGATAAAACAGTACAATGATATAATGCATATTGACTTATCTATTAATATATAGTCTCCACAGTAACACTTTTGAAAAATGTATCTCACGATTGCATAAGCATATTAGAAGCAAATGGATTATTTGAAGTTATATTTAAAAAATATATTCAAAATAATTTTGTAATTTTTTTCCTGACAAACTGTGCGGATACTGAAGAATTTATAATATCTTGTATTGTAAATCTGATACCATTCAAAATGTCATTAATATTTTTAAAGACTTAGTGGTGTTTATATAAAATCTGCAGATGACAGTGAATCCATGTAGGCTTAGTGGCAGACAGGACTAGTCTTCAGAGAGATATTCATACATTGGAGCAGTAACATAAAAAATATAATTACAATAAGATTCAGTGTCCTACATGTAATGAAAATATTTATTTAAATTGAAGGATTGAGAATGACTGACACCAGGTTGCCAAAAATTAACTTCAGATCATAGTAAAGTTGAGTATGAAACAATATTGCCACAATGTCATGAGAAAGACAAATAAGATACTAGGTTATACAGCAAAACTCTTTATTTGTAAAATTGGCAATAATCTTAAAATGTTTGGGGTTTTTTAAGAAATAAAGATGTAACTGGAGTTCTGTGACCAGCTTGAGGTATAAACTTTCCAAGAAGGCCTAGAATAAGGTGAGAAAAATAATCATACATTTCTAGAAGACAACTAAGGAAATCTTGAGAGACTTTAACATTTTTAAGTCTAGAAAGAGTGAATCAAGGCTCTTAGTTCTAGATCATAAGCTGCTCTTCATGTGCTCAACTGAGAGTCCAAGGAACTATGGCTTTATATTCTAAGGAAATTTAGATTAGATTCAGAACAAACTTTGTAAATTGTAAGGCTTGCCAATCCCTGACTATGATTCCTTTGGCACAGTAGAAAATTCAAGTGACAGCCAGATGTGGTTCTATGTCGGACAGGTGGTGGACTATTATCACAAGATTCCACCTTGATCAGATTGCCATAGAAAATACCTGTATTTTCCATCTTGCCATATTACTTTTCAATCTTATATATGTTTATTTTTCCCATCTATGTTCCAGTTGTATAGGTTAGAAATACAGAGAAAGACAAATTTTTACAATTAATGCTGGAAAGTTGAAAAAAAATTCTATTATCTGGGATTCAGTTTAGTGCAAGACATGCTTTTTGGTCTTACTAACTCACTAAGAAAATTGTTGCCATTTTTAGATGAAAAATGGTCATTATAATGGAATTATAATGGCAAAAGTTGGAAGTGTTTTGTCAAGGAAATACTATTCACTCAATGTATTCTTCATTCTTCACTCAAGTGAAATAATAAAAAAGTACTTTTCACTTCTAATTTAATGGGGATTGTCAAATTTATGTTTGAGAATATCTAGAGAAGACAGCCTGTGTAAAACATTTGCCTCCAGGCCAAAATTTGAAGTGCTTACTTTTTTCAGCTGACAAGCAAATCACCATGATCTTTTGAAGAAGCAGCCTTACAGAAAATGCCTGGGTACTCAACAAATGCTTTTTAAATTTCCAAGATCAAACAGAGATGGGCAGTATATTCTGAATGCTTCAGAAACCTGTCCATGTATTTTCTGGGCCTGTCTTTCCCAGCTGTACTTCTAGTAAAATCAGCAAAGCTTCATCTCCTGCACAACTGACTGGAGAAATGAAATAACAAATCAAGGTCCTAGGAAATAAGGGTTTAGGCAAGAGAGGGGCTGGGGTTTTTCTTGCCCACAGTCTCACAGAGGCTGTAAGTCCAAATGCAAGCTCAGAAAGTACAAGGACAGGTACAAAGACACAAAACATATTTAGGGAAAGCTGGAAAATGCCCTTGTATTTTTTTGCGCAGCAACATTCCTCCTGGTACCTTCATGCAAATAAACATGTTAAATACACTAATTTCTAGTTAATCCATAAAAGCTTGGAACTTGCCTTTGAACACTGCTGAAATCTTTGCTCAAGAAATAGAAAACCTTCAGGATCCCTTTATAACTACTTCAAAAGTCCTAAGTAGTTTGGATTCAGAGTGCAAATCCATGCAAGTTCATACGGAGTTTTGGTTCTTTGTAGATAGCAGAAAGTGTTGTCAGATTATGAGATGGAAACAGCCAGCAGAGTTTTCAGTACACAGAGGCCTGAGATAAAAACAAAACACAGTATTGTCATTTTGTACAGCTTTAATCACGCATAACAGTTTGTTCTTATGAATATGTATGAGACACTGATGAACATGAATGATTGATATTTATGATTTGCAAAGTGAAAAAGCTTATCTATATGCAGATTAAGTACCTCCAAGAAAACTATTCTTCCTTTTCTCCCTCCTGTTTTGGCAAAATTCCTGCACCACTGAACATTTAAAGCTTATGTATTCCCTGCAAAAACAGCTTAAAGCTCATTAAAAAAAAAAAAATCTCATCTATTCTCTTCAAATATTGTACTCCAAAATTTCTCAGAATAATTTGGAATAATATATAAAAATTGTTATGCAAAACATTATTATAAGGTATTTAGGAAATACAGCAACCAAGGGACAAATGAAGTATGACCAGTTTATCTTTATATTAATGTTAATATATTTAACAGAGCTAATATTAGAGATAGAAATATTATGCAAAAGCATTGTAAATTAATTGTACCAGTTATGATAATGAATACACATATATGGGCTTAAAACTACTGGTTAAAGATACCTAGCCTTGGAGAAAATGAGCCTTTCTCAGTGCAACCTGAAATTTCCCTTACACCATATTAATCCATAAAAATCATAAAATTTGGCCTCTGAAAAAAATCTGAACTTTGCATATTTTATAGCGTACAAAATGCCTAATATTAAAAAAAATCTTGGTCAATGTTATGAGATTTGTTAATATTTTCCATGTTATTTAGATCTTAAGTTGCCTCTCACACAAGTGCTGCAATTAACAAACAGTGCCAAGCTCTGTCTATTATTGCATGTTGGAATAGAAAATGAGAAGTCTATTGAAATATTAAAATCATATACGTTTCTATTGCATTTAATACATGATATACAACAGAAAAAGCATTAGAGACAACAGTAAAAAAATATTCAATAATACAACACTTTCTTTTGGGAATGAAAAAAAAATGATACCTTGTCTATACAAACAAGAAAATATCTTTTAAGTGGAAAACTATGTATAATGGTAAATCTTCTTTTTAAATGACATTACAATAGTAGCTCATTACCTCTTAGCATCTTTTAAATGCCAGCTCCCTCATGGTTTCAGCATTTCAAGGCACGCTCAGCTTCAGGAAGCTGGATTAATAATGTAATGATACAATTAAGATGAAAAGAAAGGGACCTGCTGTTCAGCTGATAGATACTATGCATGAGATTTTGCTGTACCCATATGTGTCTTAAGATGCACAAGTGTTGCTAACAAAAAGTACTATGTCCTTAAAGTGTATTTTGCCTTAACCATGTCCTACAAATTCATCTAGTTACATGAATTGGTTTCCAAGGGCACTTATCCTAACAATTAGACATTTCATTTAGATCCATGTTCTGCTCCAGGTCTATGAATAAAATTTATAAAAATGAAATAATGTGTGAATGTCCAGAAAGTGGTCATTTATAGCTGTGAGCTTTGATGGAAAACTTTACAGGCTTCTTCAAATATGATCAACAGATATTCCTTCTAAATGTGGAAGATGTTAACACAAGATGTCATTTACTGAGTGAACAGCTTTTGCTTATCTTTTAGACCTTTTAGTCCTCAGGTGCAGATTTAATGTTGTGACTATTGGCTGAATAATTTCATCTCAAAAAACCCCACAGGAGTCCATTCTGAAAGGCACTTTTAAGCTCCTGGGGTTTACCTTGATAATGGTCTAAGAAGCCTTGTACTGGTCATCAGTGACAACCACTGCAGTTTGGAGGAGTGTAAGGAAGGTTATTGGAAGCACAAAAGGAAAAAAGGTGTGAACAACAGTTAACAAAACCAACCAGAGCAGTCAAAACTCAATTATCATTAGAGCAAAGAAAGCAGGAAGAGAGCTGAAAGAGAGAAGAAGAAATTCTATTTCCTATTGGTAATGACCTAGTTAAAATTTCCACACACTGTTTTCAGTACAACAGTTGCAATATTACACTAAAATGGTATTTTCTTTAATTAAAAAAAAAAAAAAATCCACAATTTTTTTTTAGATCAATACCTCTGATATACCAAAATCAAACAACATTATTGTAATTTTCTAAAGTTGATTGTAATTAAATTAATATACCTTACAGTCACAGTAGTTTAACTCTCAAGACCTGGGCTTTGTTACAGGAGTGATCTTTCACAAGAATGGTCATTTGCTTAAAAAATTTTAAATATTAATATTGAATTATTTAATATTGAATAAATGTTAATGAAGATATCTTTCCAATCTGTGTGACGGGAAAATATCAATAGTTGGTTTATTTCTGTTATTCTATTTTAAGGTTTTTCATTACTTTCTGGACTAAATTATATGGCAGAATTGTAATTTCTAACATTATATGGTAGAACTATGAGTTCAAGAAGAATTTGGACTCTCAGGCACATGGTGTGATTCTTGGAGTGTCTGGCACAAGAATGGGAATGGGACTCAAGAACCCTGAAGGGTCCCTTCCAGCTCAGCTTTGTCTGTGATTCTGTCATTCTATCATTCGTTCAGTTAATGAGCAAAGCTAAAATATCTAGCTTTTGTCATGGAAAAATACTCTACTCTTTCAATCAGAAATGGCAAATACTGATTCATATAACTTATGTTCTGAAAAAAAATGGAGGATGATTTTTGGTTACTTTTTATTAGATAACAAAATGGTGTTAACATGGAGATACTAAGAAAACTGTGCATCAGAAGAACACCACTAGGAAGAATAATTATTTAAATAAACATCATGTTTAAAGATTATATAGACATCCTAGTAACTAACTGGGGCAATAGTCTTTGAACAGGTTTTTAAGCCTGGCTGTTCCAGTTAGTTGTTGCATAAAATATTTCATGTCTGCGTTCAATTCTTCTGCAAAATTGTGTATATATATATATATNTTCAATCTTTGATGAAGGTTTTAAGAGGGCCAGCTGGAGTGAAAATACAAGAACCTATTTAGTGAGGAGGGCAAAGATTTAGAGTATAATGAAATAAGAGTTTAAAAGCAATTACTTTAGAGAAATAAATCTCAGGTTTTTATGATGTTTTTAATTTCTCCTTTTGCATGTATATATATATGAATATATATGAATATAAACAAAATCTCAACACTGTGCTCTTTTCACTGAAACAAAATCATATTTGATTTAAGTTTAGAATTCTTCAAGTAAATTGGTCGATTGCAAATACATTTAAACATTACAATAGTCCACATCTTTAAGAGAAGGAAAATATGAGTTAATATTTTCATTCTGCACTAATATATTGATATTTACGCCGCTTTCCTGTCAGCCCATTTTAAAAACATTCCGTTTCGAAAGGCATTTCCCAGATTTGTCATTTTGATGGCAAACTCTGCGTTTAAGTGTACCCTTATTCAAATGAATATAAAAGTTCTTGCTGACATACATAAAAAGGGATTGATCATTTGGGGCCATTCTTATTATTTCTGTTATTAGATGCCACTAGCTTTGAATCCACTAATTTTTGTAGATGGACAAAGAATAAGGAATTGAGGTCTCAATGATTTTTAAAATTCTTATGAAAATTGGAGAATTGTTCATATGTTTACATAAAACATGGTAATTATCTATTTCTTATGTACATTTGTTATATAAGAATATCAGAGTGCTTTGCTTCTGTGAAATGATAAGAATACCCAAAACTACGGTGGGAGAAACAATACAGAATCTATTATTTATTTGAGGTAATGCCAGTTATGCTCCTTAGGAAGAAATTACCACTAGTGTATAGATTGGAATTAATGATCGTGTTACTTAATTTACATTTAATTATGTAATATTCCCCAGAACTTTTGATTCAAGTAAATAGATTCAAATAGAGTGATAAAGGAAAACCTATGACCCAGATCCATGGATGTTCCAGCTTTAAAAAAAAAATAATCTTCACACAAATATGATGTTAAAAAAGAATCCAGTCAAGTGACAAAGTTATTAATTATACTCTCATATTTCAAAATATTTACACTACTTATTAACTGACACAGCATCTATATAATGAAATTATCAGCATGAAGAATATTTTCACTTTTGAAAGCAATATTATATTCAAGATTTTTTTGCTCTTAGTGCTCCTTATTCAGCAGGAGATTATATATACTGGAAGACTTGCAGATATTGGTCATTATCATGTATTTCCATGTGATTAAGGCTCTTCTCCCTTAGCACATTATAAGGCATCCTTGGCTCACAGGCAGCACTCTATAAATTAGAGGATTCACCAAGTGTGAACAATAGGTCTTAAAAACTTAAACGACCTTGCCTTCACACCAAACTTGCTAGCAGTATATATTTAAAGATTGGAAGAAGAATGAATACATATAATAAGGCTAACATCTTCAATGAAGAAATGAAAAAAAAAAAGGAGAAAATAAATGTTTCTTCTTTTCCCTTTCTCAGGGAATGTGAAACCAGCAGAAATATAACTTCCTCAACATATCACCCACATAACAATAACCCATATTAAATTTTCCTTAGATAGTTAGTTTGAAAATTAATGGTATTAGTATTGAAACATCAGGGGGATATTGTCACCCATTGTACTAAAATAGTAACACTTTCAGCTAGATGTCCTTGATATGCTTCAGCAAAGATATTTCATTTTAATATCAGCTTTTAAATCAACCTGCAAGTACGTCTCAAGATAACAAAGAAGGTTATAAATTAATTTGCATAATAAAGCAATAATCCTAGTGCACATTCAGAATTGTAGTGCATATTTTAATACCATAATAGCTGTTGATTTAAAACTTATCATTTCCTATTTTTTCTAAATAAAGTAGTTACCTAAATTAATATGAAAATTTGAGAAGAAAGTACTCTTTTGCCAGGATTCTGATGACTTAACACATTTTACAGAGAAGTCAATGGTAACTTCAAGTAGAATATAGTATTTTCACTCATATATACAGTGAAGTGACTCAGAGAAACATTTTCTCATGAATTATATATTAATGAGAAACCATTTGATGAACACTGCTATACTATGCCTTTCTATAACTAAAGCTATTCAGTAGAATTAAAACTCAGTTTCTCTTTTTTTTCTGCCATACTTCTTAATCTTACTAAAAATTCACAAAACTCTCTGTTTTGAAAACAAAAGTATAATCCATAAAGCTCACAGACATTATGGCATGTCTTATGTCTAATATTTTCTATGAAAAAATTCACACATTGTATAATAAACTACATCAGAATTAAATTTGACTCGAACCTTGCTTTTGACAACCCTAAAAAAGTCAAAAATAAAATAGTTATTCAAAGTAATTATTTTCTTAATTGATTGGAAATAATTCTAGATATGATTCCAGATGTTTTTAATTAATTTATTCCCTCTGTATCTCAAAATTCAAAGCAAGAGCTTAATGTATCATACTCTTAAGGAGATTACTCATGCTTCATCTGAGCAAATAAGCTATTGAAACAATTTATTTATTTGGTCAGTTAATAAATCTCTTCCATAATTTCTAATTATTCCCGGAGTTATCACAATCCATGAGACTCTGGGAAAACCAGTACTTTTCTCCCTACCCATAGCTGCTTCATTTGCCTGCTTTATCTATTTTTTCCCAAGTTTTAATTGGTAATTTTATTTTATATTTGTGTTTTTACACAATCAGCAAACTTGCTAATATCAGTCTCAATGACAGTGAGTAAAACAGTTTTCTTTACTGTTTAAATGTTTAAAATAATTTCTACTAACGCTTCTTACAGTAAAACAAGTGCAGATTATTAAACTGAAATAAGCAGGTATTAAATAATTAAAATGTGTCTGAAATTATAGTTTTTAAAATAGTGCATAGAAAAAGAAGATATAGCATACCATTTCCCAGTCACACTGAAAATTTGGAGAAAACCAGATGTTCATCTACATCTCAAATAGAAATGTACCATTGATGTTGAGAATGACTCTAAGTAGATTAGGCAAATTAGACTAATCTGAAAGATGAGAGGGCTATTGCCTATGGCTGAGGACAATGATGTGGAAGCAGAGGAAGAGGTGATATGATTGTTAACTGTCATGGGAGAGAGACAAGTAGACAATTATCACTCCTGGCCCATTAAGCTGTTAGATGAGAGTAGGGAAATGCTATGGAGTATCTCTGCTTCATGCCATGAAACCATGATGTTTATGGGTTTTCTCAGGCTCATCTTTTAAAGTGGCCTAAGTGTTTAGAGATGGAAAAGCTGTTTGTCAAAAATATTCTAGCATTAACTGCATGTTTCCATTACTTTCTTCATCTTAGGCATGAAATCTTTCTAACATGTCAATGTTCAGTTTCACCTATATAATTACCAGGCAAAATCAATTTTATCCTGGTAAATGTCTGTATAACAACCAGCAATTCAAATTTTTCTGTTGCTTGATGAGGGGTAGAAGGGAGAAGATTACTGAGGTATTTTTAGGGCACATAAGCCCTTTCCCAAGAATTTGCCAACACAAAACACACGCATACATCTGTATCAGTTGGTATCATAAAGGATATCCCCTGTTCTTGCAATGTTTATTTTGCTTACCAGGTTGTGCTAGTGCAGCTATAAGAGCAATGGAACTACCTGCCTTTAAGGCACATCACTCTAAATAGACTAAAAACCTTTTACTCCATCCTTCTCTTTTCTAAAATTCAAACTATTTTGACAGCAGTTTTAGAAGAAAGAGTGCAAACCACTAAAGCACTGATGTAACAAAACCCCACATTATCTTCCTGCACAGATAGAAATATAATCATTATACCTTCTTATATTCCCTGGGGACACTGTCCATATTGATCTTTAAATAAATAAAAACCAATTTGTCACTGTAAGACAACATTGTTCTATTCCCTTAAGGAAATTGCTGACTTCTATTTGTTCAGGGTGTAACGAACTGCTGCTAGATGGGACAGAGATTCTTGCTGTCTCACTTTAGAAAAAAATGTCTGAATGGGAAGAGGAGAGACAAATCTGTGGTCTGAAATAACTTGCTTGACTTCATATCCAAGGTGAAGAGAAAGTTTCTCAGAGCTGGCCTAAGTGAGAAGCACCTTCCACAGCCTGTCCCTCAATAATTAAATAAAGCTACCAGAGATCAGGTTTACCAGAAACACACATGAAGATATACCCTCTAGTTAAAAATCAACCTGAAAGCACTGATGAGGCTGTAAGCTCTTTCTGGGTGCATGAATGAATTATTGGAGATTAAAAGAGGATGTGTGGAAATGATCATACATGAGCTTCCTACATTGTGGTGCTAAAATAGGATTTGGAAGCTAACGAAATGTTGAAGCCTTTCTACCATGTCCGACATCCTAAAATCATACCACGTTTTTGTTTTAAAGATACCTTAAGGATGAGTTAGTCTCACCACTCTCACAGTCAAGAATTTCTTCCTAATAGCTAACCTAGATTGACCCTCTTTCTGTTTGAAGCCATTCCTCCTTTTCCTGTCACTACATACCCTTGCAAAGGGTCCCTCTCCAGCTTTGTTGTAGGCCCCTTCAGGTACTGAAAGACTGGTTTAAGGTCTCCCTGCAGCCTTTTCTTCTCCAGGCTGAACAACCCCCAGCTCAACCTGTCTTCATCAGAGAGCTGCTCCAGCCCTCTGATCATTGCTGTCACTCCTCTGGCCTGGTTCCAGCAGGTCCACATCCTTCTTATGTTGTAAGACATAGAGCTAGACAGAGTATTCCAGGTGGTGTGTCAGCAGAGCAGAGTAGAGGGATGGAATCACCTCCCTGGCCCTGCTGTTCCTGCTGCTTTTCACAAAGCCACAGACATTGGCTTTCTGGGCTGCAAGCACACATTGCAAACTGATGCCAAGTTTCTCATCCACCAGTACCAAGCCCTTCTCCTCAGGGCTGCTCTCAGCCCATTCTTCATCCAGACCATATTAGTGCTTGTGAATGCCCTGACACAGATGTGGGACCTTAGACTAGGCCTTGTTGAACTTTGTGAGCACTGAAATAGTTGTGGTCAGCAACAACTGAAAGCCAAAAGCAAATGGTCAGCAGTTGTTATTCAAATGGAGACCAGTGAGGAGCACTGTTCCTCAGGGGTTGGCATTGGAGTTGGCACTGTTGAACATCTTGGTTGATGACATGGACAAGAAAACTGAGGGCGCCCCCAGGAATTCTGCAGGTGACACCAAGCTGAGTCGTGCAGCTGACACACTGAAGGGATGTGATGCCATCCAAATGGACCTTAATGGTCTTGAGACATAGGCTTATGAAAATCTCATGAAGTTTTACAAGGTCAAGTGTCTTTCACCCTTGATTTTTTCCAGTAGTATGTGTTTGAAGTAAAAAATCATAGGGCGATATAGGTTGGAGACTAAGGAAACACGCAGCAAATTAGGGCACACAGATGAAGCCCAAAATTAGAGAAATTCCAAATCTTGGTTCACAAGAGGGGAAATGAGAAAGACAGGCAACTACTCACAATTTTATATAGGTTCCAGTTTGCATAACAGTGATTTATATTAGAAGATGTATAAACTGTCATAACATCTAGTTGGGAGAAGATGAATTTCAGTAGTTGAAGGGAGACAGAACACCCTAGGTTCAGTAAATAGCAATCTGCAAAATATTATTACTGGAAGAAATTATTAACAAGTACTATTTCTTTTTCACCAAATTGAATATCTCTTCAGAATGGTTTTTAATTCACATTCGAATGACCACAATGCTTTATCTGTGGAAAATGTGCCTTCTAGGAAATTATTTTTGTGATGTACACATATGTTTTCCTGATATTCCAAAGGGAAGCTATTTAGAGAAGCCTTGACTTTCTTGTTTCCAGCTTCCTTCGCCTCCCTGTTACAGTTTTTGTTTTTTTCAGAAATATTCTTTCACCCTCAGAGCTTCATACCTGGAGGGGGCAGGAGGGGAGGGGTGTGTGAGTGAATGGCAAATGGAAAGAAATTAATGGGCATAGGTTAATATTAATTTCTTAAGTTGTCTATTCCTAAAGAAACTATATATGAGTTGAATATTTAGCAGGATCAATACGTATTGTTTCCCTGCTTGCTGCATAGAATAACTATTTATCTCTTGCAATTTTCTTGGTATATTATGGTAGCTTAAGTCCAGAACTCACTCAAATGCAACATTTTCAAAATTCTGTAGCTAGTCTGAATATGTGGATTGTCTTTTGACAACCCATTCTTTGATATGTAAATGTAAGCTTCAACATTACTATTTGTACATTTTATACTTAATCTTCACATAATTCATATATTAAAAAAAAAACCAAAAAAACCCACCAAACCAATGAACATGATCTTTAGTATCTGAAGTCGTCTTTTTACCGCACTATGGTCTTAGGAGTAAATGGTATTAAACACTGTCTATTATTTTCCCATTAACTTCTTTCCCTTTGTGTTAATATAAACACAAAGACTGTGCAGCCATAGATCTAGTCAATGCATCTTATGATACATTTATTACATTTTTCTGTTAAATATTACTATTTAATTTGCTAAATTCGTAGGTTCTCTAATTAAACTACAAGCTTGCAACAACTTACAAAACTAAAAATATTTTTTCTGTAGAAACAGACAAATTGTTTTTACTCTGTAGTCCAAGGCCACTAACTGGATTATATTATTCATAATATTATTTGTGGTCAATAGACCTTGGCTGGCTGATGGAAACACACCAAGCTGCTCTGTCACTCCATTCATCAACAGGACAGTGGGAGGAAATAAAATGAAACCCTTTTGGGTGAATACAAGGACAGGGAGATTACTTACTAATTAACAACATAGGCAAAACAGGCTTGATTTGAGGAGGAATAACCTAATTTGTTGTCAGTTGCTTGTAACAGAGTAGGATACTTTGAAATATTTAGAAATAAGAAAAAAAACTAAACCCAAATTCCCCCATCCTTCCCTTCCTGTCAGGTTTGATTTTCTCCCTAATTCTTTTACCTTCTCAACCCCTGCCCTCTCTTCCATGCCATGTGGAGCAGGAAAGGTAGTTGTGGTTACTTCATAATTCTCACATTTTCTCACTCCTCTCTCACACCTTTTGTACAGCATCTTTTTCTGTTATATTTTCTTTAATACATTATCACAAAGGCACTACTATCACATTTTATACATTGTCACAAAGGCACTACCAACCTTGTTGATGGGCTCCTCTTTGACCAGTGTCAGGTACTTCTTGGAGATGGCTGGAACTGGATTTTTCTGACCTGGGGGAAACTTACGTGGTCTTCCTAGAGAAGCCACCCTGCAGCACCCCCAGCTACCAAAACCTTGCCAAATAAACCCAATACAACATTACAATCAAGAATTTTAATTGACAACACTCCTTCCAAAAGAATAAAAACTCATGGAAATTGGAAAAAATAATAGATTTTTCACAGAAAACTTTGGTCAAAGTCTTGTGCAACTCAAG
Organism: Dicaeum eximium; assembly: GCA_013396995.1. Lineage (NCBI taxonomy): Eukaryota > Metazoa > Chordata > Aves > Passeriformes > Dicaeidae > Dicaeum > Dicaeum eximium. The sequence goes on from VWZP01006006.1 coordinate 730,424, forward strand.
GTGTGGAGACAAATCAAGCTTGACCTGTATGTAAAAGTAAAAATGCTTTCATTCATTTCAAATCCAGCTCTTCTGTAATAAGCTCACTTGCCTTCACTCCTAACTATGAAAACTGTTTTATGTCTAGCTTCTCACATCAAACTGAGACATTGTCAGAGAGATTGACTCACAAGCACTTTCATGCAATTCACACATACTATGATATGTTCTTGTATATTGAAGAAAAGTAATAACACAAGATAATTTTAAAAATATGTTGATTCAGAATGTTTAGAAATAAAACATGCTGCTTTGTATAACAATAATTCCTGTTTGCCTTTCCAATTCTCTGAAGACTCCAGTAAAATATTTCCAACTGAATTACTGAGGCAGTTTCAGTGGTCTATTTTAGTTATGCTGTTTTTAGGTTTAAAGTGTGTCTTCTTGCTTTATACGTCCAAGGAAAGAATATTTCTAGTTTGCAGATTAATCTTAATTATTTAAAAAAGATACTAATATCATATTTTTAACAGTTGCGATTGTGACGCAGAAAATTTCACTTTAAATTAATTTCCTTGCCATTTGGACAATAGAAGGCTCAGAAATTTTCACAGCCTATTGCAGGAGCAGTTAAGAAGAAAGGTTAACTTAATGCACAAGGCCACGGTATGGAGAGGTAACAAGCACAGGGGAGGCCATCACTCCTGAACACTGAGGTAGCAGGAGCATTTATTTAGCCTTGGTATGTGAGAGAGGATTAGCTCTTAAATCAGCTGATAAAACACTCTCTCTCCTTTCTCTCCCAATGACCTTTTCTTCTCAGCCTGTTTCTCTTTATGTTATTGTCAAGACTCTACAGGCTCCTGCCTTCTGCTCATCTGTGCTTTGGGCAAGCTCAGCCTGCAACAAAATAACCCACTGCTGTTTTTCAGGATTCCAGCTTTTCTGGTTCCCTGCTTCGTTCACTGAACATGCATTGCTATATGTGAAAGACAAGCCATGAGCCCATTTTAGATGAGCAAAAGGACAATTAAGACAACACCTCTTCTGAAAACTTTTAAATACGGGGCAGAAGATAAAATGCATTTAGGCAAGTGAGGTGTAATGGGCATTTTACTGGTTTTGTTTCCTTTTCTATTTCAGCTTTTTATTTCCACAAAAATTTAATCAGCTGCTGTCTTTGCAGGTATTCACAAAGGCCTTGTCATATCTTGAGAAAGTCAAATATATATTAAAATAATTTTAATGTTAATTATAGTAACAACTAAATATTTAGCAAGACCTTAACCTTTGCTCAATTAAATGTTATTTGTGAGGTGAAGATCTGAGCATATAGCTTAATTAAATCTAAGTCCATATCACTTCTTACCATTAACTATAATTAATACAAATAAGACTTCAGGAATACTGATGAATCATCCTCTGAATATTTTATATTTGTTGATAGAAAAAAAATACAAAATTATAGTCACACAACTGAAGACGACATCACTTTCCAGGCTAGCAATGCTCACACTTAATATGCTGCCCCATATTAAATAAATAAATAAATAAATAAATAAATAAATAAATAAATATATCAATCACTTTCTTATTTGTCAGGCTACTAGAGAAGAGAGAGAAAGAAATATCTAGATTTAATATATCTGCAAAGTACAGACAAATCTGCTTATGCATGTATTATTGATATCCCAGTATCAGAATGAGGAAGATAACAAAACACAGCAAGTTTTAGCATTGCTATGTAGAATACAGCTGCCTGTATTTCTGCAGCTTAGGCATTTCACTATCACCCACTTAAAGTGATTATGCTTTATTTAATATGAATGCAAAGAATATAATTCTGAATAGGTTTAAAGCATTCATATAATTTCGATCCCACAAAGCAATCTATTGCAACACAGATTTAAGAATCTTTTCGCTTTCAGAGTTAGTTAAACAGCTGAATTAGAAACTGGAGAAATACAGAGTTTCAATGTTAATTTACTGCTTTGAGTGACATCAAATCTGCTGGCTGCTATGTCATTTTGTTATGAATGAAATCCTCATTAGAAATTGTTTTCTGAGAGTGAGACTCCAGTTGAATCAATGTTTCTAAATTAAAAAAGGAAAAAAAATTGATACTTAGTGGAAAGCAACTACATTTATTTAGCAAAGCTATAATAGTACATGTATAATAGTACAATTGTACTGTGCCATACATCTGTCCTTTTTGCCACAAAAGTATCATAACACAGAAGCTGACAAAAGCAGTATTTTCTTGGATATGCTCAAACTGTTGAAGAAAATACACTCATCTTATCTTCCCCTACAGGTCTTAATTCCTTTGCATTGTTATGTCTACACCTGCCCTTTCTCCAGCTGTGCAGCTCCATGTATAGGTCATAAAGTTAGTGCAGCCCAAAGAGAATGGGTTCAACAGGCTGTCTCCCAGTGGGAACAATTATTTTTAAAAAAAGCAGTGGGAAACAGGAAGGATAGAAATTCCCTGGATGTACACAAGAACTTTGTTGCCATAGCTAATAGGGCATTTCAACGACTGACAAGTGGGACACATTTTCTGGTGAACAGAGCCCTAAATTAAATACAGTTCTTGTCTCCCAAAAAATTTTAACTCTTGGAATGCTTTTTTTTTGTTGTTTTTCATGTAATGAGAGAAAAACATAGGTAGGGGTGCAGAAAAGCCTGATTCTCTGGTCATTCAAATTTTCATCAGAAAGAAATCCATAGCATAAATCAGCCTTAACTTCAGAAACTGACCTTGGTTTCCTCAGAACAAATGGAATATCTCAGTTTTCCTGCCCTCTCACTACTGAATATCTCACACTGATTATAGATCAGTCAATGACATGGCTCTTTGGCTTGTGGACTGAGAAGTCCAGATATATGCCAACCATCCCTGTAGTTTCTTGTAACTTCCAGTTCCCTAGAATCAGATTTCAATTATATTCCCTTCCATACAACTGAAAAATATTTCCATTCCATTATCACCCATCGGGAAAAAAAACCAAAAAAACAAAAACAAAAACAAAAAAAAAACCCACACCAAAAAAACCCCACCAAAAACCAAGCAGGAACCAGAAGAAAGGGTTTCAAGACTTCCAAAGTGATTTTATCTTTAAAATGTACTGCCTTCAAAGATTCTAGGAGCAAGTGTATTTTCTCTTGCCTTTCACTTAATCCATTTATAACAGTAACAATGAGGAAAATTAAAGTCAGTGGGGGAAGCCTCTTTATGCATAATTTGATCCCCACCTACCCTTAAAACATCTGTTAAAGCATACATTTTTCAGCGTCTCCACATTTACTTACTATTTTATTAGGAAATTTATCTTTGTACATTATTTCTGTTGGATGATTAAAGTGCCCTTCCTCCTGCTTAGAGAGTGATTATATTGCAGACTGTTGCATTTGCTCAAAAAAGTTATCTTCACTAGTCATTCACCTTGTCAGCTGATACTCTGGTAATCAATACAGAACTTTCATAATGACACATATGGTCTCAAAGAGTATCTTTTACTTGTTTTACTGCAGAAAAAAAAAAAAATCCCCAAAAAACCAAAAACCACAAAAATCCCCATACCACACAAGGAAAATATAAAAGGTAAACCCAGATAAATTATTTCAAATAGCAAAATCATCTACAGTTTTAATACTATTTTCCTCATTGTTATCAAAGATGTTACTTTTTCATTACTACTTAGTATGAAACAAGGAGGAAGGTCATATTTGCTTGAAAGCAGTAAAAAGAAACATTTAAAATAAAATTTCTTCTCTTTATGCATGCAAAGGAGACAGGGTACTATGCTGGGTTCTCAAAACCAGGTCTGATAAGGTCTGATAGTTACTATTTGTCTTCTGACCTCTAACACTTCATTACTCAAGGCAATTTTCATTAGAGTGAATAAGTTTGCAAGCCTTACCCTTTTGTATCAGCTGTAATTTTGGGACAATGGATGCAAACAGTGACACATATATGACTTTTGGTCTGGGAATGTGTATCAGGCAAGAATTCTGTCTTGGTACTTGAATTGCTGTGTGTAGTTACTAAGGAAGCCTTTTACATAGAGAGTTTCTACTTCAGAGAGGAACACACAACCAACTTCCAGGCAATCTGAAAAAACACAGTGGAATACCTAATTAAGAAGATAATAAAGACATTTACTCAAGAAAAGGCCAAGACTAGTTATTTTTATATCCTAGTTAAAATAAATATACCATCTTGTTCCCAAGTGTGGGCACTTCTGCATATTAGTAACTGAGGATGAATCATCATTACCCCAGTGACTTCTATTAGCTGTGATTTAGATAAACATAAAATCTGTGAAATATGTGAAAGTCTGACTTTGTTCTCAAGGTTGGGAGAATTCCAGTTACCAAAATTGTAAAGATCAGAGATATAGAATTGTAACTGGCATGTTGGAAATGAAATTAAGCAGATAATAAAAGTAAATATAGTAAACCCCCAAACATTTACTGCCTAGCAGGTCTTATCAACAGTTTACAATGTTGGAATGTTATATACCATGCAAAATTATTTGATTATGCATGACATGTTGACTGAGGAGGTTTACAGTAACTGAAGTAGATTGTGAATTACTGTGTCTTTGAGATTTATGTAGAAGATTAATCTAAAGGAAAAAAAAAATTGTGAAGACAGAACTCTTGGGGGTTATTTTGTCTTGAGCTTTAGCAAAGGACATGAAGAAGATCACAAAAAATAACTTTGGTGTGCCCTCATAGATACATTTTTTTGTTTTGAAACCACTCTTCTTTTTTCTCTGAATTTTTAGTTTTGAAAAACACTTTTATAGAAGAATGAAGGAGTTTTTTTGTTGGTTTATAGAATTCTATAACCTTGACCTGATTGTTTCCAACCTGGAGATGTAACTTCAGTCACTCCAACAACACAATACTCCTGAATTATTTTAATCTTGTTCACAGGAAACTTATTATTTAAGGGTAACATATTTAGCTGATTTGGGGATTAAAACAACACAAAGCAGAACTCAAAAGCTACACTATAGGTATAATTCACTGACATTTTTATATGCATGATGCATTGATTTTACACTGTCGTTACTTCTAGTCAGTATATTATTCTTTCTAAACAGTTCAAACACCACTGCATTAAAACTTTACTCTTTTTATGATGAAAAAATTGTGTAGCCTATCCTGTATCCCCTTGCTTCTGGATTCTGTGGGACTAACAGAAGATTATATGTGCAAGCATTCCCCAGCAGAATAATTAAGGAACTGATGTGGTCCATCAAGATGTCTTCTTCTAGTCTGGGACTCCTTGGGTATATAGGCAATGACCATTACAGACCTATTCAACACACACTACTACTTGGCAGTTCCATAAGCTGCATGAAAAAGGAGAAGTAATTATACTGCTCCCACCCACCGGATCTCTTTGCTGGACATGTCCGGTCCATGCTGTTAAAACACAGGAAGGAAATAGAAGATAGCTGTGTGAATATTCTTTGTTTAGATGGATATTATCACCAATTGCTACTTGTAACAATTTCCTGAAGAGCAGGAAAGTTGTGTCCAGACCTGTAGTGGAAAGAAATATTTTAGCTGTTGCACAAAAGCCTTTTCTCAATCTCTCTGACTTATAAAAAATCAAGAGAGGGACAAGGATAATTAAAAAGAAAAACAACACAAAATGCAGAGTTGGCTACTTGAAGTGCCAAAATGTGCCATTTCTGTATGCTGGTCATTTCTATAAGAAATAAAGAACCCTCATGAGGTTCCCACATGCTCACTTTTTGAGCTTGTCCAAGTCTCTCTGGATGGCATCCCTTCCTTCAGATATCTCAGCTGCACCACTTGTCATGGTGTCATCTGCAAACTTGTTGAGGGTGCACTTGATCCCCTAAGCTACGTCATTGATGAAAACACTAAACAGCACTGGTCCCAGTATGGACCCCTGAGGGACATCACTTGTCACCAGTGCCCATTGGGACATTGAACCATTCACCACTACCCTCTGGGTATGACTGTCCAAACGATTAACAATTAACCATCCACCCATCAAATCTCTCTAATTTAGAGAGAAGGATGTTGTGGGGAACTGTGTCAAAGGTCTTACAGAAATCTATACAGATGACATCCATAGCCCTTCCCTTGTCCCTGATGCAGTCAGTCCACCACAGAAGGCCAGTAGACTGGTCAGACAGGACCACGTTTTCTTTTGTCAGGAATGTTGCTGCAAGGTCAACTGTCACAACAATCTTAAGAGTCTAACTGGCTCAGCAAATTTGTCAGTAACTGGGTTTCAAATCTTTGGAGATCAGCTCAGAAATGAATACCTATAACGAGGAATGGGAACTTGTGGCCAGTAGTAGTTCTACGAGAGTAGTGAAACCACTCACCACTTTCACACTACCACTTATTTTCCAGTCCCTTTTCCATGTTGTTTTAGGGATCAAGTCCGAAAGTATCCCCAACACAGGAGTTGAAGAGACAGATAGGAAAAGTTGAGTTCCAATCAAATGGATATCCTGCTGAGAAGACAATAGAGATTTGATTCAGCAAATATCAGGCTTTCATTTGAACCTCATTTCTCACAGTTCTCTCGTTTTAATTTCAGAAAAAGCTACAAACTGTTGACATGATGTAATGAACACATTACATTTAATCACACCACTAACACTGCCTGGCACAAGTTAATGAGCATTCATTTGAGATTTTCGACTCCTTTTTATTTTAGTCATTAAAGCAAATATTCAACAAATTGTCTCACTCTAAATAGAAGAAGTTTGTGTACGTGAGCAGCTCTAGCATTTCATATACACGTTGTGATCTCAGTAGTGCTTCAGACTTACACAAATATTACACCTACCTGAAACCAAGAAGTTTGTTCTATAGGTCAACTGCATAATATCCTGAACTTCATCATCACAGATTTTAACTTCATTTGGATTTGATTCTATGGTCTTTTGGTGTTTATTCAGTCACAAGTAATGATGTTGTCCTGGTTTTGGCTGGGGTAGCTGGTACAGTTCTGTGTGTTGAATTCAATATGAGAATAATGTAGATAACACACTGATGTTTTGGTTGTTGCTAGGTTGTGTTTACCTGAAGCCAAGGACTTTTTTTGTGTCTCATTCTCTGCCAGTGACAAGGTACACAGAGAGCTGGGAGAGACCATGGCTGGGACAGGTGACACAAGCTGGCCAAAGAGATATTCTACACCATAGAATGTTATGCCCAGTATATAACTGGGGGAATTACTTGGAAAACGGAATGATCAAGGTTCAGGGATGGGATCTGACATGGGTCAGCAGGTGAGCAACTGTAGTGTGCATAATTTGTTTTTTCTTTGGTTTTATTTTTTTTCCTTAATATTAACAACAGTAATAATTTATTATTTATTATTTTGTTTTGTTTCCATTATTAAGCTGTTGTTATTTCAACTTTTGATTCTCCTGCTCATCCCACTGCGGTTGGGGGTGAGTGAGCAGTTGGTGCTGCATTGATGGCAGGGCTTAAACCACAACAAATGTGAAAGTCAAGTAACTGAAAATTCAATGTCTGATTTCTATGTATTTGCTTTTTGGATCATTCTATCAAACTACTCTGTACCTATGAAAATTATTTAAAGGAAAATTTCTGATTTCCATAAAGTGAGCTGCAACATAGTTTCACTTGGTGCCTAAACTCTCATGTATGACAGTGTGAGATTCTAGTTTAAGATGTGTTTTAAAGGAAATTCAAGTGGCATTGACATGTTGGCTCTTCTTTATTCTTTTAAAAAGATCAGTAGCTGAAAGAGTGTGCTCCTAGTTTATACAAGAGCATCAAGTCTGAGCAAAATTTTTATGTTAGGGAAGATTTACAGTTTGCACCATACCTTTTTTTTTTCAATATCATTGGTTTAATTAACTTAAGCAAGATCTGTGAGACAACACACAATAGTCATATAGCTTCTGTGGTATAATAATAATTAGTTATAGTATCCCCACAACAAAAACAAAATAAAAATAGTTTCTTCTCATGATAAACATAATTGTAGGTAATAATAACAAATTATAAATCATATTTCATATCTCACATTAAAATTTTCCATATCAGGACACAGAAAAAAATATGAAAGGAAATTTTAAATAAAAAGCCAGTGCATCAGGGACAAAAGAAAAATTCCATAAACGTTAGAGAAACCCAAGTAACAGACCTCTCTTTAGGTGTCCAAAAGGAGAAGGAGAAGCTAAGAAAAGATCATAAAGGGATATTTCTGTTTTGAGAAAAAAAAAACCACCAAAAACCAGTAGCAATCAAGCCCTTTTTTGCATCACCTTTATATTGTTGCACTTACAAACAGTCCTTTAGTATATGGAATATTTTTGCTTGTTTGTTTCTCCACTTACTGAGCTTGGATTATAATTACCTAGTTGTAAACATGCCACTACATTTTGAATAAATGGAAAGGTTATTCTCCAAAGTTAATTCCTCCCAACATGCAGCTAGAAATAATCTATAAAGGTAGACTTCAGTGCTGGGTCCTAATTAAAATAATTTCAATAGTAGAGTGGATATTAGGTCCATGTATTTCTTTCACACATTGTTTATTGGTTAAGTACTGTAGTGGAGAGCTCTCACTACATAATCAGTAAATCATTGCTGATGCCCAAAAAGAGTCCCATCCTTTCCTCTTGCCTTCCTCAATTCCCTCTTGTTCCCTTCACTTAGGATGAACAAATTATCAAGGGACATCTCAGGCTGCAAACTCATTATCTCTTCTCTAATTATAGGCACACACACACACAACTACCAGGTGTTTGTTCCCACTTATGTGATTTATCTGTGTAAGTTCCTGAAAAGAGTGACCCAGCAAATTTAGCACAGGTCTGACAGACTCAATTCCTATGAGAAGACTAAACAGGGTTCCTGTCTAGCAAGATTCAGATTTGGATCTTTTTCAAGAGTTAGAGATTGCTTAAGTAGGAAGGATTCTATAAAGGCAAACAGCTGAGACCCCCCCTCAACCCCTTCCAAAGGCAAAACAAAGAAAACAAAGAAAAAAGCCAGCTACTATTCAGCAACAAATTCCAAAGAATTGTAAATCTGAAATTTTCCAAACTACAAATTCTAATATGGACTATTGCACAACTATTCCTGACATTTTTGCTACTGGAAAAATTAAAAATGGCATAAGTGTTAACAGCCATCAAAAATAGATTCAGGAAGAATTCAAGCAGCCACTAACTTGGAGTTAAGAGCTCAGTATCAAGCCAATTAGATGAAAATACATTTAAAAATGAAACAAACAAGAATAAAAAAATAGTCATACAGATATATTATCTAGTCAGGAACTGTCTTTATAGGTGTTTTAAAGGATAACATTTCTCACCAACAAAGCAGAAGTCTTTACATGAACGATTAGTTAGGAAGGTAAAGATAGATTCAAGACTATTTATTTTTTTAAACACTTATAATAAGCTTTCCAATTGAGGATGCTTAAAGCCTAGGAAGGTTATTTTGTGGATTAAATTAAGAAGTAAGAATAGAAGAATATATATTTACACGTAGTGTGCAAATTGTCAACATATGTTACCAACAGAGTTCCATAAAGTTCTATGCTGAGACCTGAAGCATTCAACATAAACCTATTAAAAAAAAAACCAAAAAACCAAGGTTTTCCCTGATACAAACACGGAATTTAGCCTGAGGAAAACACATGGTTACTGTAAAGAGTACACAGATGTATGCAGTAGGAGGAATAAACTAGAAAAATAAAAATCTATGTGAAAACTCATTGCAGTTACAGAGATGTGGTGTGATGGACATGACTAGAATGTTGTAATGGATGGCTCTGCCCTTTTTAAGAAGAACAGGTAAGAGAGATGAGGTGATGGATTTGCTCTTTATGTGAGGGAGCATCTGGAATGTCTCAAGCTCTACCCAGGGGCAGACAAATGAATTGAGAACTCATGGGTGAGAAGTAAGGGACTGGATAATATGGGTGATACTTGTGGGCCGCCTGACCAGGAGGAGGAAGTTAATCAGGCTTTCTATGGAAAAGACTGCCCAGAGAGGTCCTGGAACCTCCCTCTCTGGAGACATTCAAAACTCACCTGGACACATTCCAGCGTAACCTGTTCTAGGTGGTATTCCAGAGGTCCCTTCCAAACCTAATGATTCTATCATTTTGTGATCTGTGACACCAAGGTTCCAAAGGTAGAATAAACTGATCTGTGACACCAAGGTTCCAAAGGTAGAATAAACTATCTAAGCTAAAATTAAAGTCACAGGATACACTTGCAACAGGGAAACACATCTGGGACACTGATGATTGGCTGTCAAGCACCTTTTGAATATTCAGTCAGAAAAATATCTGCAATTTAAATATCTTGTTAGAGTTAATAACAGTTGTCAAAAAAGCACATTAACATGCCTAGGGGATTAATTCCCAACTTCCTTAACTGCATCTATGTGACTAAGACAAGATTCAACATGTGCTGTATAGTCCCAAATGAATATATTTCCATGTTTTATGCAATGATAATTCAAACTAGCTGAAATCTTTTAAAAACATTGTTCAATTAAAAGACATACTTCAAATGTAGAGAAATTGAAATTTTGTAAGTCATGTTCATTCACACAACAATCTGCAAATATACCAAATCATAACCTTGTTTAATCAAGCTCAGGCAACAAACTTCCTTTTGACTGAAGTTTCCCCTAAATTTCCCCTAGGATCTTCATAGAAAAGTTGATGAACTATGGGTTGAATGAGAAAGCAGTTCGGTGGGTAAAAAACTGCCTGAATGATTGGGCTCGGGAGTTGGTGATCAGAAATGTAAAGCCGAGTTGGAGGCCAGGAGCTAAAAGATTGGAGTGCAGAGTTCATCCTCAGTTTGCAGATGGCACAAAACTGGCAGAAGTAGCTGATATGGCAGAGGACCTTGCTACCATCCAGAGGGTCCTTGAAGAAATTACCTGAGAAGAACCTTGTCCAGATCAGCAAGGGGAAGTGCAAACTCCTACAACTGGACACCTACAAGCTGAACAGGAGCCAGCAATGTACCCTTGGGCCAAAAAAAGAGCTAATGCTCTCCTGGCATGTATTAGACAAAGCATTTTCAGGAGGCCAAGAGAGGTGATCCTTCCCCTCTGTTTAGCACTGGTGAGATCACATCTGGATTGTTGTGTCCAGGCTTTCCCAGAACAAGACAGACATGGATGTACCGGAGACAGTCCAACAAAGTGCCACTAGGATGATGACGGGACAGGAGCATCTGTGTCCTGAGGAATGGCTGAGAGAGTGGGAAAGGCTGTTCTGCATGGAGAAGAGAAGGCTTGGGGCAGATCTAATTAGTGCTTATAAGTCCCAGAAGGGAGGGAATGCAGAAGATGGAGTCAGGCTCTTTTAATTGGTGCCCAGCGTGAGGACAACAGGCAGCAGGCAGATACTGAAATGCAGGAGACTTCCTCGAAACATCCAGAAAAAAGTTTTCTTAATATAAGGGCAACTGAACACTGGCATAAGTTGCCCATAAAAGTTGTGTATTTTCCATCCTTGAAGATATGCAAAGTCCATCTGGATATGGTCCTGGGCAATCATCTATAGGCCTCCCTATCTGAGCAGGGAGATTGGACAAGGTGACTTCTAAAGGTCCTTTTGAACCTCAACCATTTTGTGATTCTGTGACTGAAGTTTTATTATCTCCCTCATTTATAAAAAATGTGTGTGTGACACACATTTTATATACAAGGTGTGGTGTCTGTGACTATTAAAGTTATCTCTCTATCATAATTTGTTCTTAAGTTTTTAAATTTAATTTTAAAATTGCTTTTTAACTTTTTAAAATTTTCTAAATTTTTGGAAAACAGGGTAAAGAACAGTAGATTAGAGTTTTTGCACAGTAGTTTGAAAGAACAACGTGGTTTTAGGACAAATAATAAGATATTCACATGGATCCAGGTTGTAAACCATGAAAACTGACATAGCCTTACTGAAATGGAAGCATCTGATATTTTAATGCACTTAATATTGTTAAGGCTAGGTAAATAAATTTTTAAAAATCACTCAGAGTTCTTTGATTCAATTACATAACTGCACAGCATGTGACAGGCATCAATCACTTCAGGAAGAAAACACAATGGGGTCATAAGGGCATGCAAAGCAATGTTCAGCAGAATAGAAGTTAATCAGAAGCCTGTACTACAAAAGCTAAACATTAGCAAGAAAGACAAGTTTTGTCGTGTACAGAACTACAATTATGTGCAGTTTCGTGAAGAAAAAACTACTACAAATTTTCTACTTATGTTTTGGGTTGGATTTTTAAAATTGAAATTATCATTATAAACACATAAAGAGGAAAAGATAAGGACCAAAATTTCAAGCATTGATAGTAAGAGGGTTATTTTAAGTGGTTGGATAGCACTGCTTTCTAGACTAGTTTAACAAATAAAGTTTGAAAGAAGTACCTAAAAGCCATAGAAATTGGTTTGGAAAGAAACTTAAAGATGTTTGGAAACTTAAAGTCTGTTTGGAAACAGGCTTAAAGATGAAGTTTTAGTTTAAAATAAATAAACACAAAGCAAGGATAGAAACTGAAAAGATTTTGGTGCCTTCACAAGTACTGCAAATCTCACTTTTGGTGATGCTATCATGGAAATTTTACCTCTGCCATAGAATCATAGAATTGTTTGTCTTGGGAGTGGCCTTACAGATCACCTATTTTCAAACTGTGTGCCATGGGCAGGGACACTTTCTACTACACCAAGTTGGTTGTGTCTCTCTTAATATTTGTCTTAAATAACTGCAAGATGGCTCATATGTACATTTTCTTGTGATGACATTATCGACTAGTTTAAATTTCTCTTCTTCCTTCCTGGAATTTAGCTTCCATATGCATTTATAGAGAGAAATCATCGCTGTTTTCTAGTTTTGTTCTGTTGTACAAAGGAAGCCAAATTTTCCCTCACCTGTTGCTTTTTTATGATGAATCCTTCCTTACTCTAAGCATCTAAATAGCACTTCCTGGCCTTATTTTAATTTACCATCTTGGAAAGAAACAGGTACACATAATCCTGCAATTTAAATGTTTTCTGTGACTATTATAGATCATGAGTATTTTCCAGTCCTAGTGGAAATAGCTTTTCTTGCTTATCTAAGAACAATCAATTATATTGTCAAAGAAGTATAGCATATTATTCAAGTAAAATTATTTTGCAATAAGCCATATTAGATTTTATTTCAGCTTCCATTAACTTCATCATCGTAATTATTCCCCTGCTCATTTTTTTTCTCCTAATAGGTCCATATCTGTCTTACTTTCTGAGTATTTTTTATATTTCTGATATTATTACTCCTGATTCCTCAATTTACAAAAACTTTAACCTAGTTTTTCATGTCAGCTCATGCAGAATTATAGAATAAATATTTTAGACTCTACTTTTCATGGTCTCAAAGAAATACCTTTCAATTACACCAGTTTGGTTTTTCAGAACCTTTCTCCCATCATCCAAACTGAATAACCCTCTTAGTTTCTTTATTCTTACAGGTTACTTTTTTGCTGTATTTACTGCAGCTTTACTGTCTAGTCTACTCTTACAGCACAGCAGCTGTATCCTAAACTTGAACTTTGTACAGTTCAAGAACCTTCTCCCATCTCCTTCATCTGGTAGACATAAAGCTGGCATGTCTCTGAGCAGGTCTCATTTTATCCCAAATCCATCTGTTAATTGCAAATGGATTTTTTAAAATTAGAAATATGTTTAAGAATAGAATTTGAACTGTTATTCTTCTTGCTCAGGTTACTAAAGTAAAGTCTAGAAAGAAGTCTGAAATGCCCCACTTTATTAATTGGAATGCTTATAATGGATTCATAGTAATCCATACAACAACATTCTGTTTGCAAGATGGATCTAGGACTACATGCAGAAAATTTCACAGGACTAGAATTATATAAATTCATCTCAGTAAATTAAAATGTATTTCTGTAGTCTGAAACTAATGCCAAAGATTTATTTTAGAATTTAAATAAAGCTCAGTTTTGAGTGCCATTAATTAAAAAGCAAGATTTTTTTTTTATAATCTGAGATACTTTAAAGGAAAGCAAGCAAATCAAGCCAGAACAAATAGATTTATATGTAAGCACAAACACTCAATTATGGATTTGCTCCAGCCTTCATTTCATTTGGTCAAGGTTCTCTTTCCCTTTGAGCAACAAAGTAGTCTGCTGGCAGCTAATGAGGTGAAAACAGAGATAATTAGAAATTGTGTAATTAACATATTTACCACTATAAATACTGATTTGGTGAAAATTATGATTTTGATAAATTTCCAAATTTAAAAGTGGAAAAGAAGAAGAATCTTTTTAAGGAAAATATATCTGATTCTGTAGAGTTTAATTTAATCTTTATTTTTCATTTGTTACTTCAGAAATGTTGCATTTCATGTAATGTTTTAATATCTCACCAAGAAAGAGATCAATGCATACTGTTTTACCCAGTGTCATTACATATTAATTTTAAATAATTCAGTAATTACCATTATGCTTTTTAGTATATTTTATCCTTCTCTTAATTTGGAAAAATATAATCAAAACAGTCAAACTATACTATAAACATCCCATACAGCCCCTCCAACTTACATGGGACAGTAAACTTACCCCCACACTGGAAAATGATTGTGATTCACAGTGGTTCCTCGGTGTTACTTTGAAACATATACAAAGATGGAATACAGCAAGTAAAGGTCTACTTTACATCAATGGAAACCTACAAAGTTCTGAGACCTGAATCATCTGTTGGAGATACTCCTCATTTTTTTTCAGTTTATGATGTTTGGAGAGCCTGGGACACGTAGGATATTAATTTACCTTCCTTCAGGTCACTGCACTGCTCTTGGGCCAAAGATAAATAGCATGTGGGATATAATATTAACACTACACATGACATCCAGGTTTGAAACTTCTTGACATTAAAAAAACTGTACAGCCAAATTCTTGGCATTTTTCCCTACAAAAATACCCCTGGGAGTGCAGGTGGAAAATTTTAATTAACTCAGGAGGTAACTGCATTTTTTACTCTGATCTTCATTAAAGGCCTCTTGATTATTCTGCTCTCATTCTCCTTCTGCAGGACCCCCATTGTCCATTTCTGCAGGACAGAAACCGAATATTGCATAGGGAAATAGTATATGAAGTGATTCTGTGTGTGGGAATGAGGAAACATCCTGCAGATGTATCAGACTCAGTTCTGTTTCTGTGAAAGCTGAGACAGACTTGGAGGAAAGGAGAAGCATGGTGTATTAAAAAAAAAAAACAAAAAAACAACAAAAACCTGAGAGTATTTCTTCCTTTCTTCTGACTTTCAGTAATGTTACTGCAATTAATTCTATAAGGCCTTAATGACAGAAAAAGTAAAAACTGGAGTTATTGTTACCTTAGAGGGAGGGATCATGAGAGACAGTATATATTTGTTATAAAGCCAGCCAATGTCTTTTGAATTTCAAAGTGGATTTGGACATAGTATGTTCATAAATTCTGACAGAATAGCAATAAATGCCAAAATTGGGTTGGACAAAACATACTTTTGGCTTATTTGTCTTTATCAGTTAGGCTTAGGAGTTCCTAAAAGTAGATTATGTCTGCTCTACAGGAGTGGGGTGTATGCACTTGTGCAAGAGGCATCAGGAACAATCCCTAACCACAGACAACTACAGATGTACAGACCTTTGACTCTGGTACATCTTTGTGAGATTGACAACCTTACTTTATCCTATGCCTGCATCAAACAAATAGTAATTACCTTCTATTTTCCTGTGCTCCCTCCTTGACCCCTGCCCCAAGATCTATTTACATTGCCGCCAGTACAGTCAAACAAAAGCCATGAAAATCTGTTTGTCAAAGAATACACTAAAAACCAAGTATGAGCAGTCTAAGCCATTTAATTTAAAAGGGACAGGTATTATTTCAGAAGCTAAATTTGCAAACCCAACTGTAATTCAACACTGAAAAACAGAAGAATTGGAGATTGAGCCGCAATAATCTGGAAAGAGGCCCAGCAGAGAAACATCATTTTAGACTAATACCCCAGTGAGGACATACATTTTAATGAGAAAATCCAGAGGCCCGGAGATTAACCTGCAAAGAAATTCAGTAGCTTTCAGATAAGATTTCAAGTCAGACCTGATATTCATACCAGACATCTAAATGCATCCACCTTAATTTAATATCTTTAAAAAGATACAAATTAAGTCAGAGGCATTGTGTTTACTGCACATGTCCCTATGAAGAAACCGAGCCCACCAATATTTATTAAAGTTTAGATAATAACCTGAGTAAGAAAGAATCTTTCTTTGTCATAGTAAAAATGCAATCTAAATAATAATGGGAAAGTACATTACTTTGACCTCAATTTTTATCACTGTATTTTTCTACAAAAACCAAGTATATCAATCTGTCTCCTTGGAACACATGAACAGCACCAAGCACCAAAAAACCCTGAACAGTATTTGATATATTTTAGGAGGACATTTAGTTACAGAATTTCCTAACTTAACATTAGAATTACAAAGAATACATGAAATTTTAGTGACATTATAGTGGGTGTTCCCTATAGGCCACCTAACCAGAAATACCAATGAAATGAGGCCCCAGAGACCAGGGGGAGAGGCTGAAAGGAAGACATATCCTTATGGAAAAGGTTCAATTCAGAAAGACATAGGCAAATGGGACACAGATATAATCCATGGGCCCTGATGGGAATCACCCAGAAGTCCTATAGGTGCTGGATAAACTTTGATTGATCATGACAGATGGGAGAGAGGTTCTCAAAGACTGGAGGTTTCTGTAATTTATTTCCCACTTTCATCTCTTCTGAGCTGTTCAGTGAGGAATATACAAATCTTAATTTATTTATTGCAGTAGGTATGCTGAAAGAAGAGATATTTAGAATCAATATAACATGTCTTGATTCAAGTACTTCTATTCATCTTTATGCTTAAAAAAATTCTAGAAATGCTCTCACAGTTAACGGCAGTGGGAAGATCTTAACAGTTTTTCAGTTTTTTAGAGGAAAAGGTTTTGCTGAATGAAATCAAGCACTGTACCTTAGACTATTAATTTCTCGAAAGGAGCAATCATCTGTGGAACAAATGTACTCCTTTGATGTTTTTTTTTTTATGGCAATGGGTCATACAGATGAGGATTCAATTTTATGTTGTTATTAACAGTTGCTACCATTCCACTTCCAGACAATGCACTTTAATCTGGGACTTGCTACTAGTTTACATCTCATCTTGTCACAGGCATACCTGGAGCACTGAAGGAACAATTTAAAATTTATGATGGTTGAGATAAAAGGTGCTTAGACCTTAAAATAAAGTTCTGGTCTTCCAGCTGTAAAATCCACCAAATGAATATGCTTATCACTAAACCTAATTTCACACATATTTCTGCCATGCTGTTTATTTATTTCACTCCAATCCCAGAGCAAGAAACAGAATTCTTTTTATTATTATCACTGTTTAAATTTACTTTTGAAAAAGTGTGTTATTCAATAAAGGAAACACTTGAAGTATAAACATTTTTCTGAGTTCTTAGATGTTCCTTTCTTGGCTCATGTCAAGACTCTTATGCTTAAATATTCTTATCTAATTTTCTGTTAAAAATTGATTTAGGCACTTCTGCAGAGCATAATACATAGAATAATCCTCTACAGAATAATTCTAGGCAAATTTAAATTCCTATTCACTCCCAAATAAAAGGTGTTTTAACAGCTGGACTCAAAAACACACAACATGTATTATTATTACAAAGATAATTACACTGATATAAAAAGTATATAGCAAGTTCATTCCACAGAAATTCACAACAAATAGAAAATCACGTTAATAGTGATGACTTTAACCACATAAATTTCTCAATATAGACATAAAAAAGAAATAAAAAATAATCTGCACTTGAACTAAAATTTCGGTCATAGACCATCAACAGTCGGATTGTCTTCTCCTCTCTTTGAGACTTTGAGACATTCAGAAGATTTTTAAAGCAGTATTTATTATTGACCTCCCCTAACAGACCTCACAAGCTATTTTCATTGCTAACCTAAAGCAGTATCTTTATTGACAATTTTAACCTATGCTAAATCTGACAGAAAATGATGTTTAGGATTTAGTTCAAGGGTGATATTGAACACAATTGAAAAGAATATTTGTCTTATGTTAAAGAAACCTTGAGTCTTACTTTCATGAGCAGGAACAAAAATGTGGGAATTTTTAAAATCTAGACAGCCTTTTCTTTCAGATAATGAGCCCTTACTTCTTAAAAACAGAAGACTGGTGTCAAAAAAACCCCATAAAGTAAAAGTCTTCAGGACATATGCTGCAGCCTCTGATTAAATAGTGTGACAATGATTTTTTGTTTGTCATCTCCAGTGAAATTCTTGATTCTCAAAACCCTGATATATAAAAGTTATTAATCCATCACCTAAAGGCAAAATGGTTATTTTTGAAATCCATCTGTTGAATTCACAAGGCTTACAGGCGTCATATATTTTCCACATAAAATGTCCCAGACGTTCTCCATTCTGTTTGAAGAAGATTTGACATTGCCACGTTTTAAAAAAGGCTATGAGATAGCCTTTTCTATGTGTCTGCTTGCTTGCACAGCCATGCTCTGCTACACAATCTCAAATCATGCCTTTGTAAGATGTTGCAGCAATCACCTCTTTCTTTTAAAAGAACATTTTTTTTTGTGCTGTTCATTCACCAGCGCCATTCAGAGCTCTCCTCGATGTTCAGTTCTATTCTCTGCCTTAGAGGAGTTGAACACCTTTCTTCCTTGATATCATAAAACTACACCTAGTGTTCTGAGTTTCTGTATGATGGGAGGGCAGAGCACACCACCTTTTTTTGTGCCATTTTGCAGTAAAGAATAAAATAATTTTTAGGCTAACAAAGCCTGTAAACAAGACTTTAATGCAGACAGCTCATAGTGGGCAAGAAAATTACAATTTGATTGCTACAGCAGTTACCTGCAGATATCCAGTATCCAGGTCCTGTTGAAGAGGTTGAGTATATGTTTTACTGAAAATGCAAAAAAGTTGTTTTGTCCTTAAACATTTATATATAAATATATATATATGTGTGTGTGTATAAATATAAAAATATATATAATTGTGTGTGTATATATATGTATATGTATATATATTTATATATGTATATATGTGTATGTATGTATGTATGTATGTATGTATGTATGTATGTATGTAATCTGATCTTGATTACTTGTTGCTGCAATTAATTTCCCCCAGTGTCCCTGATGTGGTCAATTTTTAATTTTTGTTAACTGTGAATGCCTATCTTATTAACATAAGTTAATTGTTAATGAGACCTGTTAAGGTACAGGCAAGTTGTAGGCTGAATGGATTACTTTTACTGCCCACACTGCAAAGTAGAATTCTGCCCTGATTAGAAAAACTATTTCCTCTGTGCTTTTAAACCCAATTAGTTTGCTACTGAACACTGTCCAATGAAAAATGCCTTTGCAGACTCCTGCTAATAACAATCAATGAACAGCAAAGGCAGATGTAAAACAAATTAACAACACTTCAATCTTGGACACAACTTTCTTTCCTGTATCAGGTATAGGCATTCTGCTTCTCAAACTATTGCAAGGAACTTTATTCACATTTTCAGCTGTTCTCTCAAATATATCAGCTTTAAAAATCTAGTACAGGTGAGGGTTTTTTTTGTTTTGTTTTGTTTTGGTGGTTTTTGCTGGATTTCTTTTTTACTGAAGAAAATAACATAAAGCAGGCATTTTCATATAGCTGCATATTTATATGTTCAGTTTTCTCTCACTAGATTACTACCATTCCAACAAAACCAATTCAGAGTAGTGTGTGTTTTTTTAACTGATAGCTTCACTCCAGACAAATATGCAGCTTTCCATAAACCAAAAAAAAAAAACCAAAAAACCCCAAAACAAACAGGGAGTGATACTTTGTTGTGGTGGTTGTAGTGGTAGAAAAGTAAACAAAACTACACTGCAACAAAAATCTAAGCATAGTAAAGTGGATCACGATTCTCAACACTCTCTGCACAGCAATGACTGTCTCTAAGTGTTCTTTTACACTTGTAATTCAGACTTCTCCTTCACAACCCACTTTAAATGGAAAGAATACTCTGGTATTTCCAAGCCTTGTGCCTTCATAACAGACTGTTAGGTAAAACAGGGAGACAGTATGCAAAAATTTCCCTCTCTCCACTTGTCCTCCATGGCAGACTAGTTAAGGACTGATACAGCATTAAGGAAAATCTGAAGACAGAGTTTCCCTCACATTAGAAAATAAGCACTGGTAGAGGAATAATTTTCTTAAGCACCAGTTCATTTCAGCAAGCACAGTATCTCATAGGTGCCAAATTCATTACTGCAAGTAAAGCCACTGCAGGGCTGTTCCAATGGCAGACAGAATTTATGCACATTTCCACTGTGCAGAATGAAGATCGTGCTGACAGTATGGAAAGGAGGAGGAGGTGAGAATTAAGGAAGGTTCAAATCCTTTAATTGCCATTAATTTTATAATTATGCTGCAATATAAGTTTTTGAATAAATAAGGAGAAAGCAGAGACTTTGCAGTCTCTTCCTGTTGTTTCAGACAGTACAATATCCTTTGCTTCAGGCACACCCTTAAGCAACTGCTTGGCTGAGACTGTCCGACTCTATTAACAGGCCATGAGCTCATTACCATGAGATAAATGGTAATAACCCCAAAGAAATTTTATTAAGACAACAAATAATCTTTTCTTTGCCTAAAAAATATTCTTGCAGGAGCAGAGAAGAGGGAAGGAATTTTTAATTTATGACTATCTACTCGAGAAGATCAAAACAATGAAAGTGTTCATTAACACATCAAAATCATAATTATCTTCCTTGCAGAATGCCCTTTAGCATACTTAAACCATAAAAGTTGGTATAAAAAACTGAAACAAGAAAAAAAATGCCATGTAGCTTATTTTAGAATTATTTTCTTGCACCCATTTCCTCTCGGTGTCCAGACAGTTGCATAATGGATCATTCTAGTGTACGTTCTTTATTTCTCCAAGAAATCCTTCTTCCATAATGAGCCTGGCATCACCAAATTATGCAGCTTAAAAATCTTTTCCTTTCTCCTTTTCTTTTTTATATTTGACCATTCAATTTTAAAGGGAGAGAAAAGCAGGCTTAGCCATAGTAACGCTGAAATCTGCTATGAGGTAGAGGTCTGAAAGGTCTTATATTTCATTTGTACAATCTAATTCAATGACTTCACAAAACCTCATAGTATATAAAAAGAACACTGAAAATTCTGTGGATATTGAAATGGCATAATCTGTGTGTTCATGATATTGCTAATCTAACTGGAGAAGAAAAGCTCTGAAATGTAGTCAAGAACCCATGGAAGTGCTTCATACGATGTTATATCATCTCACTCTAGTTAGCTTTTTTTCTGATTTTTGTGACTGAATCTGTCTTCTGTCTTAGATTTATAAATTATTCAGCAGAGGCTCCTTAGTGCAGCTTGACTTTCTAAAACTATCATGTTCTGCCCTTGTATGTACACATATATATATATAATTTTATATGCATGTAATATTCTTAAATTTGATCTGATCCTGCATTTTTTCAAAGTCTAGCTAGAATAATTTTCTCTTCATTAGGAGAGACTTCTTCAGACACTGAATTGGAATATTCAGCTGCATATGGCCTACATTCTAAAATTAATTTCAGTCAGAACAAATGCAGAAAGCAATGGGTTTTATCTTTTATTTTGTGAGTTTTTTGGTGTGGTTTTGTTTTTGCTTTCAAAAGGAATATGGAATTCAATGTCAGGAGGTTGTTAGCAGTACAAAGTGAAATAAATGATTTATTGTATGCTTTTGCAAATCTATTGGAAATAATTTCTACACAAACCAGTACTGAGAATTTTAAGAGGCAATCACAAGTCATAACAACAGGAATGAAGAAGTAGTGAAGAAGTAGTGTCATCATCTGATTTGAGATGTCATGCTGCCTTCTTCCTTCTTCAAAGGTCTTGCAGACTGAAAGTTTAAAAAGTTTTAATTGTATCTGTCTTTTGAATATGCCCATGAGGAAACTCAAAAGTGGTGCCATTAGTGCCTCGGACTTTTCTCATGGCCATTACAGTTTAGGACTTTTCATTGTGGAATCTGGAAGATTTCTCTTCTAAAATTAGAGGGTTTAGAGCTCTTAACACTTGCTCTGACCTTTAAAAGTAGAACAGGAGTTACAGTCCTTCCACTAATGAAGGATTTTTAGCAACTCAATTATTTCTCCAAGCATCCTTCAACTATTTTACCTTTAGGGAGACCAGCATTTCTTTGGTGAAGAAAGACAAAATAGATATGATGTATGATACACTTTAAATATCTTTTTCACAAAAAACCCTCTCTTCACCTAAGAATTACCTGATGAGATTAACAGATTCTTCTACCTAGTCTGCTAATAACTGTCAAGAGAATTGGAATTTAGGTGCTGCTTCCATTCTCTGATTCAGAAAAGTGCTTATGCTACTGACCATTAAATTTCTTTTTTTTTTTCTTTAAGTAAAGAATACATTTTTTTGAGTCCCGTATACACTAATTAAAGGAAAGTTTACCAAAGTACAAATCCTAATTCACATAAATGAACCCTAAGGTGGAAGACCTACTGCACTTCAACAAGAAGCTCCAGTCACATATATATGCCTGGCATAGAGGTTTAGTTATGTAAATTATGTATAAGCAATCATGTATAAACAGACTTCACAGTAAATAATTTCACAGCTACATAGTAAAAAAGACAGATGTAAAACCAAAATAAATCCAAATTAAAAAGATTAATTGAGCAGAATATGAATAGGGGAACTATCTTGAAATATCACTAAACATATCAATTACCAGAGTAAAATTTTTAGGTGTCATTGAAATTGGGATTCATATTGATCTTAATAAGATTTCACCTTCAGAGTTTTACTCCAAACCACCTTTATTTTTTTTTTTAATTAATACTTTCAGTGGTAAAAAATGAAGCTGAAATATATCTTATCTAGACTCTACACAAGGAACTGTCTGGTAGCAACAAGCATTACAAGACTTGACAGGATGGAATTTTAAACCCAACACAATCATATCAATCAGAGGGCACAAGCCAGAGCAAAACTTAATAACCTGCTGCCTCCTGCATTGATGACAGTAAAAAGAAATCCATAAGCCAGGCAGTTTAAAGCAGCTTCAGTTTCTTCCAAAGCCCTTTTAAGAAATACAGGTTTCACTACAGCCACAAGCCAGAACCAGATGCAATGAAGAAAAACTACACTATATTTTAAATCATCTAAATGGATATTGCAAAAAGCCCTGTTCCATGAGAGCTAATATGAGCAGCTGAAGAAAAATAAAAGCAAACAGCAAAGACCAGAAAAAATGGACTGACTTATTTACTAAATATAATTGAAATATACCAGGCAGGATAATTCTCTTAGGATAATTGCCCCTTTCACATGGACAATTTGTCAGTGAACAGCAATATTCCATACCATTCCCTGGGAAGTGTTATTCTATGGTGAACAGGGCTGGAGTACTGCAGAAAATTGAGGGACACCGTTGTCCAGAAGAACACATTTGAAGCACCTACCTGATAATGTGTGTTTAGTGATTTTTATTCTGAATTCTGACATGGTATGAAGGGTTATGAGGGGGTTGCACATTGCTTTCTCATAGCACTTTGAAACAAAATGTGGTTAAAACCCTAAAGCCACAAAGAAAGGGGTACCACCTTGTCATGAAGGCTGACTTGTTCTTGCAAGATCACTTGGCAAGTCATGCAGTTTTAAA
This sequence comes from Dicaeum eximium, assembly GCA_013396995.1. Taxonomy (NCBI): domain Eukaryota; kingdom Metazoa; phylum Chordata; class Aves; order Passeriformes; family Dicaeidae; genus Dicaeum; species Dicaeum eximium. Next base: position 754,239 of record VWZP01006006.1, read on the forward strand.
TGGAAACTCTGACTTTAGACATAATGCAAAACTAGGTCTGTATTAGTTTGGAGATTTTTAATAAAAAATACAATTGTAAACGTTAACCTATGCTTGCTAATTAACAGTCATATAAAAAAACTCTTTAAGACTTAAAAGGATTAAACATAAACTTTATGCAAATGAGGATCATAAGGACCTGTCCTGCCAATATTATAGTTTGAAATATCACCTTCAAAATTAGCAGTATTTCTAGCTACTCAATTTTACATCAAAGAATAGGGACTTGAAACTGCAATCAGAGCTGCTTCCAGTGCTATTGTAAAATTACACCTTTACCTGTCCTGCTCACATAGAGTCAATTTTGGTTTTAGTAGCAGATACAGTCTTGTGTTTTGGTTTTAGGGTGAGGCTAATGATGATAACACACTGATGGTTCAGTTACTGCTGAGCAGAGCTTACACAGAGTAAAGATCATTTCTGCTTCTCATCCCAGTGAGGAGGCTGGGGGTGCACAAGGAGTTAGGAGGGGACACAGCTGGGACAGCTGACTCCAACTGACCCAAGGGATATTCTATACCACAGGGCATCACGCTTGGTGTATAAAGCTGGAGGAAGAAGAAGGAAGAGGGGATTTTTAAAGTGACCACATTTGTCTTCCCAAATAAACCCTAGACATGGTGGATCCGTGCTGTCGTGGGGATGGCTGAACACCTGCTTGCCCAGGGTAAGTGTTAAATGAATTCTTTGTTTTGCTTTGGTTGCTTGTGTGGTTTTTGCTTAACTCTTAAGCCATCTTTATCTCAAGCCACAAATTGAAGGGTTTCGCTTTGAGCCAGGTCTTTGAGCTCTCAGCGATCCCTTCATACCCAAGATAGCCCAGCTACCTGGATGGCATAAAAATAGAGCAGGATGGCTTCCATGGCAGTGCTTGAAATGGAAAAAGGTTTAATAAAAGACAAAATAAGATATACATATTATAACAATAATAATAAAAATCTCTTTACAGAGAAAAGCTGTGCCAGGGCAAGAGATGCTTGCTGCTGCTAAGCACCCCACAAAAGCAATTATCTCCTTTGTTCTCTTCTTTTTCTACTCAATGACTTAGGCAGGGTCCTCTTGAGCTCAGTCCAATCAGACACCTCCAGGTTTGAGGTGAAGCCCTATGGTCCTATGAGGTGTCCTATGAGGTGTCTTTGTACCAAATTTGGAGAGAACCTTCTTGCCTTATTTAGCAGACAAAGAGTATTTGAAATTTCTCTTATAATTTTGGTCACCCCATCAACATTCCTACAATGAATTTTCTCATTTTTACCTTTCCAGTTCTTCCCCCATATCAGCGAGGTGAGTGAGCAAGTGGCTGTGTGAGGCTTAGTTGCTGGCTGGGCTTGAGGCATATCAATATCCACTGAGATAATACCATAATCAGTTCCCTTTGCAAGAAGTTGGAATCTGCCTGTCCCAATTAAATAACTGCAAGACCATTCTGAAAGACATATTCTCCCCAGAGCATTTCAGAAATGTAAAATGAGCTAACTGAATTAGCTGCAGTAGGTGGGTGGCCTGCTCTCTGCCTCTAGGTATAATTTTAAGCATTTATAAGATCTACTCAATCAACTCATTCCTTTTGTGGCTCATAACAGTAACAAATACCATTTTCTTTTTGTGTAAGTTTTGTCTCATTTTCTTGAAAAATATGTATTGGACTTAGCAGTTGTGCAAGAGTCATGATTTGTAATTATAAACTAGAATATTAAGACCTGGATTCTTGCATAGGTGCAAATACAAAACCACAAAACAAAACAAAACAAAACACTACAAAATAATGTAGATATTGCTATCAGTTTGAGATCAGGAGTAATCATTATTTAATGATGACTTAATGACATGGATGAAGAATACACTGGGGTTTTTGTAATGTTGACACACGATAATTACCTTTGAGCACATTTACTTTTACAGATCAAAGGAGTGCAATATATCCATAAATGACTGCTGAACAAGGGATCAAATTATTGCTGATGCTGACATTCATATCCTACTCTCTGGTAGGAAATGGAGGTTTAGAGTTATAAGATCAGGGTCCCTAAACATTTCTGACTTACCTCTAGAAATACTGCGAAGCATTCACCTGACCACATGATGCAATTCCTTCCCTATGATTATTTATGTAGTGATTGCAGCCACGTCTGCAAAATGCAGAATGCCTTATTTTTATCCCTGTAAGTTATTTGAATACACCTCAGGCATTCAATCACTTCCATTATGAAAAACACTGTATTGCAGCATCGCTGGGTCTGTGATAAGAATTGTACTCCTCCCCTCATTTTATTAGGAACCATTCAAATGTACACTATATACATATATATATATATATATTGCTACTTCAGTATTCATAGTTTTGTTTTGTTATAAAATTTATTCTTTGGTGCAAGAATGAAAAGGCATATACAAAATTAGTGTATAAGCAACCATAACTGTTTCGGAAATTAAATCCATGAAAGTCAGGAAATTAAATTCCTAGTGTTAAATTTCAGTATTAAACCAATTCACTTGTGATCATGTATGGAAAAGTGATTTCTAGAGGACATCAATTGTACTTTGCCCCCAGTAAAATTATAAGTAGAACTGATAAGGCAGTTTGACATTTCCCATTAGAAGAAGCAGTTTTAGATTATAACTAACATCAAACTTGAAATATATCAGCTTGAATATCTGCTTTAGCAGTACTTCTTTTAATATTCATGAGTGTTCACAGAGAAGAAGAAGAAGAAGAAGAAGAAGAAGAAGAAGAAGAAGAAGAAGAAGAAGAAGAAGAAGAAGAAGAAGAAGAAGAAGAAGAAGAAGAAGAAGAAGAAGAAGAAGAAGAAGAAGAAGAAGAAGAAGAAGAAGAAGAAGAAGAAGAAGAAGAAGAAGAAGAAGAAGAAGAAGAAGAAGAAGAAGAAGAAGAAGAAGAAGAAGAAGAAGAAGAAGAAGAAGAAGAAGAAGAAGAAGAAGAAGAAGAAGAAGAAGAAGAAGAAGAAGAAGAAGAAGAAGAAGAAGAAGAAGAAGAAGAAGAAGAAGAAGAAGAAGAAGAAGAAGAAGAAGAAGAAGAAGAAGAAGAAGAAGAAGAAGAAGAAGAAGAAGAAGAAGAAGAAGAAGAAGAAGAAGAAGAAGAAGAAGAAGAAGAAGAAGAAGAAGAAGAAGAAGAAGAAGAAGAAGAAGAAGAAGAAGAAGAAGAAGAAGAAGAAGAAGAAGAAGAAGAAGAAGAAGAAGAAGAAGAAGAAGAAGAAGAAGAAGAAGAAGAAGAAGAAGAAGAAGAAGAAGAAGAAGAAGAAGAAGAAGAAGAAGAAGAAGAAGAAGAAGAAGAAGAAGAAGAAGAAGAAGAAGAAGAAGAAGAAGAAGAAGAAGAAGAAGAAGAAGAAGAAGAAGAAGAAGAAGAAGAAGAATTGTGAAAGGTGACTTAATCGTAAATTGTAGTCACTTCCATAACAGATAAAGAGCTCTTTAATGAATAGGACAGAGCAAGGACCAATGGCTGGAAGATAAAACAAGGCAAACTCAAATAGGAAATAAGTTTACATTTATTTTAAACTGAGTAATTTATCTATAGAAAGAAAACTACATGTGAAGTACAATGACATCCATATTTTTAAAGAAAGGAAGTGTGTTATCTTTTTGGAACAGGCTTTCATTGCACAAATTCATGACAAATACTAGCAAAAAGGTATTTTACTTGATGACCTGAGCCATAAGAGAATGTAGTCTGCAAGTCCTGAGAGGCTGAAGAGTATTCAGCAAATTGCACAGCATGAGTGAAAAGGCCCGAGCAGAATACGGCAGCAGCTAAAATCCATGAAATTCTATCTGACTAAAAACCTTGATACAAAGACTTAAGAGTTCCCTGGATTTAGAAGGAAAACAAAATTATATATGTAGTCCTGTAGCACATCTGTTCTGTAAGATGTGACAGTCCTAGAGCTTTCCAGTGTAAGCAGTTTGGCAGGTGTACAAAGCATCTCTGACATTCTCATGCTCTTTCTCTAAATCCATTGTGATCTCTTTCTCTGATATTGCTGGAGTCATCTTAGTTCTGAGGTCATACTCAGCTGTCTGTAACTATTATTACTAGCTCCTAAGAACAGTGATAATTTATGATTTCTGAGATTTCAATATAACTTTTTTTCTTGTTGTTGACTGCTTTTTTTTCCTCTCCACAATAAAATCACCACAGTTCTCTTCTCTCTGCCTGCAAATTCTCAGTTATTTCCTGGGGATATGCCTGGCATTTGAAAGCCAAATTTTTAATGCTAATACATTTGTTTCTGATGGCAAGCCCCAACATAAATCAACTGTTCTACCTACTAGATGGACACAATGCTTCAGTGTTTTGTAGAATGCAGCTTAGCTTATTTTTATACTCCCTTTAATCCATTTAATGAAAACAAGCAGCACGGTAATGGAAATTCTTTTTAGGTGCAATGAAAGTTGTCAAACATCTGTTCACTCTCCTCAATACTCACTGTGTTGGACTACATGCAACTCTCATGACAAATCTAAATATCTTCTTAAAAACTTTTCAGACCCTACCCTGAACAAGTAAAAATTCAGAATTCAGCAAAATTCTGTCTTGTGCAGTAACTGTAGGGTACAGGTGAGAAATTGTGGGATGGCATGTGGACACCAAGCCTGCTAAAAAGCTACAAGTTGAACTTGTACAAGAGTTGGTCCATAGACAGCTCAGAAAATTGCTCCCACTCTTAGCAATGCAATCACAACATTACTGCATTTGCATGCATAACAGATTATGAAGACCCTGCATACAATCTGTTTGGAATGGCTCAGGGATTAGGATGAAAGAGAGAGGGAAAACATATGTGCATGAATGATTGTAAGGATAGGGAAAGACTTAAAAGTGCAAGAAATAACAGAACAAGAGTAAAAAATTGTGTCCATAGCATTTTTGGGGTAATTTCACTGTCCTCATTAAATCTAGCCCTTAATAGATGTTTTTTTCACTCCTACCTTACTATTAGAGAATGAATGAGACAATATATTTTCTCTCTATTGGCCTGTTTCAGCCTTTTTCTCTCTCATTGGTAAGGCATTTTTAAATTTCACAGTACTTGCTAACTATAAAATTTTTTGTTGCCTCCATTCTTATTTTCAACTTCTAGTTTATGCTGCTTTATGATAGAGTTAAAATTCTTCTAGATCTCATGCTTTCCCAACAAACAGAGGGATAATCAGTTTCACTACCTAATGCAAAAGAAAAAGAAATAATTTCTTCTCATTTGAATGCAAGCTTACTGTTTTAAAAAAACCCATTTGTTTTGATTAGTAATAATACTTTCATTAAAAAGCAGAAATAAAATTCACCCACATAAAAAATAATTTTTTTTTTTCCAACACACATATCTTTCATTTTTTAATCTTTATGTCCTTCACCAATACAACATTCAATATTATCCACTGGTTGTTTTTCTGTTGTTACTTCCTTATAGCTAGAATAATGCCTAGAGCTTAATTTTAATTCACAGCATATTAAAAAAAGATGCAATAAACATCTTTCTCTTGGTAAATAAGTTTTCTTTGAAGATCAGCTTAATGTTCATAAAAGTAATGTTTACAGAAATCTTTAGCTGTTTTTCAAGGAGTATTTAAATTTTAGACTTCCAGGGCTATTTATTAATATTTTAATCTATTAATTTTAAGATTGCATCAAAGTTTCTGTCTAGGATATGGATATAATCAACACAACTGATGATAAGTTAGAAATCTCAGATATAGTGTACCACATAGTATAAAAGTGCATATTGACAAAATTATCAAAGTCTTCCCAAACTGCTTACTACTGGTTATTGCTCAGTGTGGTATAGGGAGCTGTGATCACAAGAATCATTGATAATATTTGGAAAACGTCAAGATGTTGGTGGCATCACTTTCAAGATAAAAAACAGTATAGTGCTTTCTTGTTGCTTTCCTGATAAGAACGTTTGCTTTATCTTTAGGACAAATATTGTAAACAAAAACATGAAAGATAATGGAGTCCCATATTTTTTCTCAATAAACTAGACTTTGATTTGTAACTATGGAATAACATACTCCTGTTGAATACTGCTGCATTTTTACTTAACTTATTAAATTACATGAAATATCATATAGCTAATAATAACTCAATTAATCAGTGCATTGAAGTTAAACAAGTTTTCTCTTGAATACCTATTATATATTTATTTGCTGGGATTTTTTTTCTGGCCAGTCCCAACAATATTCTCGACATTCTTGTGTAAAGCTTAACATTTCTGCAAGCAGTTTTGTTGAGATCCAGGAGTACCAACCCAAGCTACACACTGCTGTCTTGCAAGAAATTGGAATCTCACATTTCTCTGGATGACCGAGCCCTGGCTGGCTACTGATCAGAATTTTCCTCCCAGGAGCAGAGGAGGCAGACTTGCCAGGGTTGTGCTGCCTGCCACCAGAGTTACAGCTCTGTGGGGGCAATGGCCCAGGCTAATTCTGGATGTGGTTAGTGCCAAGTTTGTCCTGACAACTCTGCTCCACACTGACAATGCAAATTACTGATGCCTCCATGTCCAGCCACTTCTTATTCCTCTCTGCACCTCAAAGTGATGATTATGGCAGATTTGGAGCATTTTCATGCTTATTCCTTTCCTTTTTTGCTGGAACAAGACTGTCAGCAAGCTGACCTTCTGATCTTTCAGCTGATAATCACTGTGTCAGCTTAGTTTGCTTTTGGATAGTGCTATCATATTGAATTATTATTGTCCTTAGAGAAAGTTGTCATTTTCAGCTCTGCCATATGAGAGACATGAAAGCCATTAAGCTGTAGGTGATTTTAAATAAAAAAGCCTAGGTAAGTAACATCTTAAAAGTTTTGAAGATACTTTCATTAGAACTCATGTGGAAGAGCAAAATCATTAAGTAATTTTATACTTAAAGACACTATAAAATGTATTACTCTAGGAGTTCAAGTTAACTAGTGGTTTTGATTCAGTTACGCCCCATGATGGTTATAGTCTAATTTCAGAAAATAATATAATATTTTAGATTCTATTATACTTAATAGCCACAGGAGGAGCCCAAACACAACATTTTTATTTTTTTAGCAAGCAAGTTGTGATTTTAACACAGAAGTCACAGTTTGTACCACATAGACAACCAAAAGAAAGTCCTCAGCAATTCAAGTTAAAGCACAGAAGATATCTGTGGACTCTCTCTTTTGTTGTCATAATTCTAGATCTTGAAAAACAAAACAAATTCCTAGAAAGGACAAAGAAAAAAACCCTACAATATAATCTTTACAAAGCACCTATATGATGGCGTATGTGCATAATAATATCTGTATTATTTCCATTAATATGTCACAGACTTTACAAGAAAGAGAAAATAAATAAAATTTCAAGCAAATACCATTCTAGATAAGTAAACTGCATTATTTACACAATGTTTGCCCTGCTTGTACCTCAGAGTCGACTGAGCCATTGTGTAATATCAAGTTGTCTGTTCTGTTAACAGTGAGGAGGAAATTCATCACCTGATATCCTATGTATTACTGCAAGACAAGACATTAAACTTAATGTAAATTTAATGCTACTAATGAAAGTTCTTAACTAAAGAGGAAGGAAATGATAAGTATGTAAATATTTTTTTATTTGACTGAGATAGACCCCACTTTTTGACTTAAGTGTTTCATTACTACTATTAGCAGATAAGGAGGAATGTTATGATTTACAATTTTTAAAATGTTGCGAATGAATTCTTCTTTTCTTTGATCACCTAGCAATCAAAATTGGAGATTGGCAAATTTATTTATTTGACATACAATCTCAGACAAATAAAGGAAAATGTTAGCAACAGATTCTGTATATATGTTCTTCTAGAGACAAAAAAGACTGTGGATTAATTCACAGATACAGTTTGTCTTAAAAATAATTGCTTAATTCTTCACAAAAATGCCTTAACCTTTCAGTAGATGATAAAATAATAGGCTAGTATAAATCTTTAAATAAGCACATATAGCTGCTGTTACAACCTTCCCCTGAACTTAAGTTCTTTTTAATAAATCCCTTGGGGCAGATTAGAATGAATGATTAGTGTTTCTAAATATATTTATAGACCAGTGTGGTTGTGATGGAGAACAGGTATGTGACCATTTTGGTTGTTATTATTATCTATAGTGATACAGAAATACAAAAACATAAAAATAACACTCGAGAAAAGGTGTAAGGAAAAGAAAGAAAGGGAAAGAATGGACAAGAATGGAAAGATATCACCCCCTGTAAATCCAGCAAAGAGGCTTGATTGGTATCTGTTGGTGATGGTCACATTCTTTGTCCATCGAAAATGGAGGCAAGCCAGCAAAAAACAAAGTTCAAAGGGTTTATACACATTGAGATGTAGGTGGAATGCCCAGGTACCTCTCCTGGGCAGGAGGGAATTGTATGCTGCCTTTGTAACATCGTGATTCTGTTACAACACTGTGGACTCATGGGCAGGTGAAAGGGCTCAGAAATGGTTCTGGGGCACTTTGGGGGGATGTGATGGTTTATGGCCCTTCCAAGACATGACAACTGCCTCTCATGTCAACATAGCTGTGTGAGTAATGTCCCATCAGAAAGGATGAATACCCCCATGCCTACCTATGAATGAGAATGTCCTCTGTGAACGTGACCTTCCCCAGGGAAGGAGCAGGGAAGGACACTGGCACAATAAAAAGCATTATCTCACCTTGCAGGATCTGCTTTTTATCAGACTTCTCCTTTATCTGGCTCAAAACATAGAGCCTCCTGTTCTAGGTGGGCGCTCACCCCCTCTGTCTTATGCAGATCAGAGGTTTCGCCACCACACACCCAAAACTCATCTCCCCCTCAGGATCTGCAAACATGGCCCCAGCAAAGCTGCCTGCTGCATCTGGAAATGGCTGATTGCTTTGAGTCATTAAACTTTAACAATTCACTCACTCAAAGTTGCTTAGCATAAAAACCAGCTTTGTATTTAGAAAATTATATTATTCCTATCCATCTGTTCATTCCATATAAAATGGATAAGCTAGATGTTTTTCACACCTAAACCTCCCAAACCTTTGCTGAAAAAAAAAGAAATTTTCCCATTAGAAATGAGTTTCACACTTTATCTGGATGTAAACCAATATCTGCTGATTCTGTGAAAACATATAAGTAGAAATTATTTCAAAATCATCTGAAGGAAAAGAAAACCACATTTGAGCACTACTTTCATCCTTGAAAAAAGAACATGTCATCAGGGATGTAAAGAGCTGATAAAGGGGTGGTATACAAAACCCAGACCTGCAGAAGGCATGCCTGAATCTTAATTGAATGTGGTTAGAGGTAGGATGTCTTTGGTTTCTTTCCTTCAAGTTAGAGTATAGTCACATGAGGGAAAAAAAAAAGTATCAGAGCAGTGAAGGAGAAAATAGACCCTTAAATAATGGATATCTGAAGTAATTGACCCCATTAGACCCCTGGGCAGTTCTACATCTGTCTTTTGAAGTATGTTTGGTGTGGTTTGTGCTCTGTAGGCAACACAGAACCAATATCACTATAGCAGGCTGTGCTTTTATTTTCCATTTGTTCCCTGTTCTACAGCTTGAGCAGCCATTCAGCAGGACTTTCATCCTGAACAGTTATTGGTATTCTGACTTCAGAAGTCACAAACCATCTGTGAACAATTTTGTTCTAAAACCACTAGCCCCAGTATACCTATTTGGTTTTTTATAGTGACTTGAAAAAACCCTCAAAACACTATTGACAAAGGAAACAATTTTGCTAAAATTTTCAGATAAATATTCTAAGTGGATCAATTGTACAAATAGTTGATCAAATACCTACCAATCAGAAAGTAAGCATAGCACTACTGATTTCAGTAGAATCTGAAAAAATAGCATTCTCTTGACATATATTATCCCTCTTGCTAAGAGATGGCTAAATATTTTCATTCTGGTTGATAGAATCATGCATTACACTGGAGCTTTTTGCAGTATTTCAGCTGAGAGTAGAAGACTTTTTTTCCCTTCCTAATAGAAAGTGAATTCTTCCAGAAGTTTGAAAAGTTATAAAGAGGCTTGTGAATAGTTTTATTTCCTAGTTATGAGTCACAGGGTGCATTTCAGATTTCCTTGACTGTTTCTTTTCTTTTTTAAACTTTCTATTAATGTTGAAATTCTACTTTTTTTTTTTTTTAAACTTGATTTCTGTCTTGAATAGCAAGCATGTCATACAGAGATTTCCTCAGCAAAAATAAAGTCTGTAATCATCACCCCCCTCACCCCTTGTACAGGGTTTCTAAATCAAGAATTTCCATTTAATCCCAGCATCATGATGTATTTTATTTCAGCAGACTTCCACGTATAATGATTGTCAATGTCATGCTGACCTTCCCTGTCTTCTACTTCCCTGTGGCTCTACCATGGGAGAAAAAAATCCTTTATTATTAATAGACTATTTTGAAATCTTCTGCACATCTATCTTGGAATCACAATAAGTCAATATTCAATGATATATGCTGCCCTGTCTGTCATTTTTAATCACAAACTGCACACTGCCTGTAATAGTTATTGTAATGGTGAATGAATCATGCACCTCGATAATCGCGAGGTCTTTCAATGCATCTAAAATATATGGGAATTTCCCCTGAATTTTAATTACTATATTTTAATAACTATCATTCTGACATATAGTTGGCTTTGTTTTAGTAGATAGTAGTTATTAGTGGGCATATATAGATTTTTAATTTTAAAGAGATTAGGATAATCAGAAATGGACCAAGGCATTAAAAATTTTATAAAATGCAGCAGGATTTTGCAATATGAAGTTATTCTTTGTGATAGAAATTATAGTTAATTCTAAAAGAGAATGACAACTTGCAAAACACCAAAAGATATGATGGTTTCCTTTGACTAACCTTTTTTTTGGTGGGATTTGTGGTTGTGGGGTGTCACTTCATCCCTTCTGGTCTAAATTCTTTAAATTAAACAAAATTCAGAAGTAAAACAAATAATTAAAAAAAATAACCAAACACAAAATGAAATTTAAAAAAATGCAAAAACCAATGAAGATATCTGGTTAAAAAAATCATCACTTATCATTTATCATATAAAACCATACCACAAATACTTCAATTTTACTTAAGAGACCCTTAGCATATCCCAATATTAGCAAAGAATGTAAAAGAATATTATCCCTTCAGGTGGAAGGCTCTGCCAATTCACACTGAGCCTGCTCTCAATGTTATAAAACTGAATTAACGTCAGCTACAAAAAGAGAATATAAGCAAATTGTAAACACACATTATGGATTGTATAAGGAAAATGCCATATGCTTTTAGAACACACTAAAATAATTTCCATTTTGCTACAAATGAACATGAACTTTATTTGCATCCATGTATCTTAAAAAGCATTTTTGTTGTCGTTTTAATGGGGTTTTTTTGCAAAATACATAAAAAGCGGTGTAAGAATGGAAAAACATAAGATTTATTAATAGAAAAAAAATCCAAAAATATTTTTTTTATTTTTTTAAAATATATTTTTTGTAAGCATATGCCTGTGAAATAAACTATATGTTTTATACATGCTATTTTTTGGTGGGGGTAAAATGCAGGACATTGCTTCAGATGATAAGAGGCAAGAGGGGAGAGGAAGCAGCTTTTTCCCTTTCTTACAAATCCATCTAAATAAAGTCATGCTAAAAAAGCTTTTGCAAAAGCAAAGAGACTTTTGTATTTCTGGTGTGTTTTACCAGAGATTGAATTTAATACAATGTTCCTTTCTTCTCTTTTGGCTTCAAGAAATTCACTTTTGGACTTTGGAATCATGAAATGAAGAAATTGGATAACGAAGTCATAATTCATCAAAGAGGATGAGTATATGCATGCATTTTAATGAAAACTTTGTACTTTGACTAGAATACACTTGAATGTTTTATAAAGCACTGACAAAGCAAATTTATGTTAGGATAAGATGGTCCAACATCCAATGTAAATATTCAAAAACATGGATTACGTGCTATTGATCCCTCATGACCTTTCCAGCTCATATGCTAGTTCTCTTCCTCATGCTAATTGCACTTTTTAACAAGCCCAGCTATGAGATGATATTTTATATCTGCAAATAAGAGTTTTCATATAATGTATCTTCCATTAAGTAGAACCAATAAGATGCTTTTTGGATATTAACATTAATGGTTTGCGATAATGGTAGGTTTGCGATAATGAAGCATCTTTTGGTCTAGCTCTAAATCTCAGTATTTATATGTAATTTATTTATATCTATTCCTTATAAAAAAGGTTAGGGGAACAAGATTAAATGCATGCTATTTGATATTAAGAATAAGTCACAAGCCTTGCTAGCTGCAGGGTTAGTGAGGCAAAGCTAACAAATTAAACTATGAAGCTGAAAACTAATAAACCTCCAGGAGCAAAAAGTATTTCTCTCATAATTGAAAACATGAGATATTTGTGAGCCAATGGCAATCACACTACAGAGTAAAGTGAATAAAGCAAAGTCCCTAGAAGACTGAAAATATCAGGTGTTCAGCATCAGGAAAGAAAGAGGAGCGGAAAGATTTACAGAGGAGTATATTCATTACAGAGCATAGTCAAATATGCATTTCAGCAATGCCATATGCTGCAACACAAATATGTTTATATAAAGGGAAAGTATTTATGTAATTGACCTTCTATAACTTCATAATCCTATTTGCAGCTTACTTAGGTTTCTTGCATTTCAGAAGATGTGAAATGGATTTCAGTCTGAAGCACTGCTGAGGACAGAAATCCTTGTTCCAGCTGGGCTGTGCTGTAGCTATCTCTAAATAGCCAGCTAGGTTTCTTCTTGCTTGGCTCCGTGGCCATGGACCCAGCGTACTGTAAATGTACACCACTGGCCTTGCTTTTGGAGCAGTCAGCTCGCTCCCCTCAGCACTCACGCACAATCCATATGTTCCATACAGCCCACCACTGCATGGTCCATTTCTGAGAGCCAGAAGGGAGCTGCTTTGCCCCAGCTTGGCTCCTCTGAAAAGTTCAACAGCACCATCCACCTGCACTGGGCACACAAGGCACATCATGAGTGCCATCTAATCTAGTAGAAAGCAGGAACTCCTCAAGCTCTTGTCTTCTGAATTTTTCCCTTATGTTGTTTAATTTAGCATTAGAATATAGATTTTGGAACTTGAAGACAACCAGTCTGTAGCTGTTTGCTGCAAAGTCCAGTGTTTAGTGTTAGTTTACCATCCACAAAATCAAGGATTCAGATGTCCTCACAGCAGTTAATGACAGGTTTAGAATTGGAGTTTGAAATACATAAGGAAAGATATAAAGAAAGCTAAGAGAGTGCCAAGGTATGGCTGAACTCAGCAGATCACCTCAGTTAGAAACTACTAGATGTTGACTGCAAAAAATTTCCATTGCTAATGCCTGGGCACATTTCCTTGATAAGACTGAAGAGAAGATTAAAGACGAAAATTAAAACTGAGGATTACCATAGGTTTGGTTACATGTTTCAGGAGCATGTGACCAAGAGAGAAGGATAAGCAACTAAATAAAAATTTCTACAGGTTTATGCTATTTTTGTTGTCATAATACTGAAAGGAAGCTGGTCAAAGTAGTGGTTTCCAGGGAAAGGTGTCTACTTTAAAGTAAGCACCCACAGCCTGTGCAGATGAATAGCTTCCCATACTGAATTGTATGGGAAGCTACAGTTTCCCATAGTGCAGTTCCCCACTGAGTGCAGTTAACTGCACTCAGTGTCTTAACTGCACTCAGTGTCTTAATTTCGATGGAATCCAAATCCTGCCACCATTTGTGTCCAATAATTTGTTTGTTTGCTACACGTTGGGTTTTGTCCCCCCAGACCATGATCAAGGAACATGAGTGTGGTGGTTGAGTGTGAGTTGAGTATGATGAGTACAGGAGTACAGGGAAAGAAAATGCATACTGAGGATTTTTTTTTTTCAGAAATAAAAGGGGACCTACTATAACAGTTGTCTAACCTTGTTATGGTATTTTTAAAATTTCATATATATCACATAATTTCTTATAATTTCATATCCTACTATGTTAAAGTTTACAATGAGAGTAAAAAGATTTGTTAATGTATCAGGCAAGACCTCTCACTATTTCACAGGGTGGAGTCTTCAGAGTTAGGATGGCAATTAAAATTTTCTTGTATACAATGTTTTATATTCTGTTTTTCCACATCAGTAAATCCTCTCACTGTGGCAAGGTGAAGTCATAGGAAGGGAACCTCAGTGTTGCCCTTGAGACTGGAGAGTTAATGTGGCTATTTCATTTAGTTTCCTATAATTTTAATCCATAGCTTTTCATGTTTATGTATTTTAATCTGTCCTTATTAGTGGAATAAAAGTGGCATCTCCACTGCATCCACTGGAGATGTTTCATACTGTAATCCAGTATTTATTTTCACTAAGTTTTCTTGAAAGAAAAGGAGATCAAATATCGATACTCCCTGTAGAACAGAAAGAAATTGCACAGGTTCATCTAAACCAGTATTTTTCACTTAATGGTTTATTAAATAGGTTGTTTAGGAACCCACCAGAAAATCACCAAAAAAATCCCACTCCCTCCTTCCCTCCCTCCCTCCCTCCACCAGTTTGGTGGAGATAAACTTGCACGTTCTTGTGGGATTTCCAATGCTATGCTGTCAAACAACCTTAGAAAAATGGAAATATTGGGTGAAAAGCCACCAATTAAAATAGAAGTTATTCTGTATTGGAAAGTAAAATTAAGGTTCTTTGATTGAAACTGAAAACTTAAGAAGTAGTTTATTTAAAGAGCCAGTGTTTCAAGGGGAGGAGAATAAAATGTCTTTAAAATATCTCCTTCTTTTCCAGGTTAGATGCCAATGTATTTTTTATTCATTCCCTTCAGACGGCAAAATCTTCAGTAATGGTTAATCCCAAAACAGGTGAAAATTCTTTAGAACAAAAATGCAAACATTTTGCTAAATTTTGTTTTTAGATTCAAAGCAGGCCCTACTTTCATGTAATTTTCCTAAGGTTTTTTTACAGATTGTAAATCCATCCCAATTTCTGAAGCTTTCATTCACAATAATCTATTCAAAATCTGTTTTCCTCTTCTTTTTTTTTTTTTTTTCAAAATTAGAACCTTCTTTGTGTAGATTTTAGCCACTCTTGTAAGGAAGTCTTCAAAATGTCTCTGCCTATTAATTGATTTACGTCTTTAATTGAAAAGCAGTAGGATAATCCCATATTAAAGCAGTTCACTCAGGGCAAAACCTTCAGGATTTCTCCTTAAAAAAATAAAACCTCAACAAAACAGCAGAATAAACAGAAAAATAGTCAGTATTTTACTTTACAAACACTGTCCCTGTGAGAATAATAATAGGAACCATAATGCTAAAAGGTTCATAAGAAATTCCATTTGGAGAAAGACATTGCAAGAGACCTCTTCTCTTACCAGTTTTATTTGAGCTAGAAATACTAAAGCAGCAATATTTCAGCATCAACTGAAAACTTCCTTTATATTTAATAAAATTAATGTTTCCTACTATGATTATTTTATACAAACCCTGGTAAGCATAATATTGGGAAAGTAGAAGAACCAACCATAGCAAAAAAAGCACTTTTGCTGATGCTTGTAATTAAATACAGTAAGGAAAAGGCTTTTCTTCATCCATTTTTTCTCTGCTAAATCTAATTATTTTGTCAAGAGATACCAAAATAGTCCACATGTAAGAAATGGAGAATTAATTTCCTTGCTATATGGTACGAATTTTTTCCAACCTTTCAATAAGTGGTTGTTTTTCCTTAAAATATAATAAACTAATTTGATACTGCTGATTAGGAAGAGAGGGTGGGGAAAACGGCACATTGTTTTTGCGTCATTATATGAGAGTTTTCAGTGACTTATTTTATTCTTTTTATTTTCACATGTAATGGTTTAAACATAGTTCCAAATTCCTCAAGACTTCTTTTAAAGAGGAAAAACCCCATGCAGATATGAAATAAACACCTGCTTGTTTATTACAGATTTTTTTTTTTTAACAATAAAATTTTATCAGCCATGTGATAGCATCTGAAAAGCTAGCAGGTATTATATGCTTAATTACCCAAGCATATGGTAAAATAGTAGCTGCAAGAAATTTCTAGGAGAGAGTCTTGGCAGCATGGGAAACATAGCCTCCAGACCAACAACAGTGGAAGGAGGTTAATTGCTTGCTGTAATAATATATGCTCATTGCAGCGCTGGGCACTTATTGCTGTTGCCCGCTAGAAAATTTTAATTTCTATAGAGCCTATATAACTTTAGCAATATTAATGTAGATTAATATGTACAGATACACAAATAACTAATATGCATAGTCTAGTAGGGTATACATAATTTATTACCAATAATTTTGTATACATACATGTATTAATACATATCTTTATAAATACATATAGACCTGTGACTGAGAAATAATACTTCTTAAGTGTCCTTCAGGATGAAAGCAGGGAAAAAAGATAACACTTGAATGAAATACAAGAAGGGATAAAACACAAGAAAGACATAATCAAGGAAATAGGACATCAATGACGTGACATTGTTTGAAAATATATGAGGCATTTTATCTTCTACTACTGAGAACATCTTAGAAACTTATCTTGAATGAGTATTGATAGTATTTCATAATTTTTCCTGTTCCCCAGTCATTCCTATGATGATGAGAGCAGTTTTAATTTACAAGAAACTTTCTTCTTTTATTCATGGGAAGAAAGGGAAGACGGGAGGAAGAAAATAGACAACTTTGAAATTCTTCAAGAAAAGTTACCAGATATTTCTTTTCTCTGTTACAACTAAAAGTTTGCTTCATGATAAAGACATTTATACTGCCTTTTTTTTTTTTTAAAAATCTGCCTCAAAACTTATTCTGCCTCAAAACTTATTCTAATGCACTCACCAAAATTTTACTTTATTTGAAAGTACCAGCAACGTGTATTTGAGCAATATTCATAGCAGCACATCACCAAAGCCACATACCAGTCACAAAACACTGTTTATAAGTCATGCTCTTTACTTTGTGGAAGGAGATTCAGCTCTGAGGACTTTCATGGGTAAATAATTATTGACATTGGAAAATAATGCGGATAATGCAGGGAGGGGCAGAAGAAATACTTATTTTGTGCTTGCTAGATTATCCCTCAGAGTTGCATGTGCTATCATTCCTTACTTGGGGATTCTAACCTATGGGTCTCCTTCCTGATTTTTAGCACAAATATTTAGAAATATATTAATCCTAGACACATTTTGATTTATGGTTAGAAATTTTTTTGAATTGCTCAGAGTAAAGCAGAAGCAGCGTTTTCCCCTCTTGCCATCATATGTGATCATTTATTTTTGTTAAGAAGCTCTCTATGAACAACTGTGTAAGTAGGCGTAACAAAATAAAAGAAGCAACATAGGTAAAAGCTTTTCATGAGATTGTTCAGGGTGATCTTAGCCCACTGTGCTAATTAGTCAAAAGTAAGACACCATTCTTGTCTTTCTAGAAACCAACGAGTAACTCATTACTGGTTCTAGGTTCTGAAAGAGGGGTTACTTTTTCAATGAGAGATATAAAAATAAAAGCTACATTGTTTTTTTTTTCTTTCTCTAGTACTCACTCTCTTTGCTTCAACCTATTCTCTTTGTCTGCTCCAAATCAATTTCTGGTCATCTGTAATCCAAAGGTTTTATACATATCCATCATGGCTACATCCATCATGGTTCCCACCACTTTATAGAAAAAGATTGCAAAAAACTAGGTTTCAGCAGATATATAAAGGTTTGCATGCAGTGTTTGGGAATAAGCCCTTGCTCATTATACTGGAAGACAGATAGCATGGGTCCATGGGATGTTTTTCAGAAAGGATGTGCTGGACATTGGAAGCTCTCTCAGCTCAGCAGCTTTTGGTCTCTCTCAGGTGTGAACAAAGCCACTAAGCAATTTCTAATAATGACCGTGAACACTTGCTAAAACAGCACAACATGCAAATGCAAATGCAAAAAAAAAAAAAAAAAATCACATTTACTAGTGCTGAAAACTTCTGGGTTTTTCCCCTAACATAAATTCAATAGATAGGTAGGCTACTGAAATAAACAGTGAGGTTAAGTAGCATCTTGGCTCAGTTCTTTACCCTAGGCACATATCCTGTACTGCAGGACATAATGAAAACTGCAGACAAGGCTGTGCTCCATATTTATCTTGGTGTCCAAAAAACTTCATACATGTGTATAGACAAATATGCATGTATAAACATTAGTATGAATTCCCTCAAACCATATTTTCAGTAAGCAGCACCTGATTTCACTTCAGCTTAATAAGCATATTTCAATATTAGCCCCAAAGCAGCCTGAAATGCAAAATGTTTTGCCATTTTGTTTGTTTTATTCTTTTTCCTGAAAATAAAACAAGAAGAAAATGGGTGAAAGATTTCTGGTTAAATAAATCTTTGACTTATTTCCATCCTGTACTCACCCTGCTTGCAGAGAAAACACTACTGATGGCATGACACACAGGTAGGACAACAATCAGGATTTTGAAACATGGTTTTATTATCCATGTCAATGCTGATGGAAATGTTACCCATTTTTCTTAAAATAAGCTTAAAAGGAATATGGTAAATATTTCTTTAGACAGTTCTGGACTGATGATAGAAGAGAATTTGAATATGGAGAAGTTGACAGTCAAAAATAGCCAATGTCTTCTTAAAATCAGACAAGTACAAATAGCAACAAAAAATTAATTAGATAATTTTTCTATTGTCATAACTCATGGTAGGGTATAGATAAAAAATCTCTTTAATATCAGTCCTGACTTGATCAGTTTATCAAGATCTCAGTATGATGTGCTAAGTTTCTCTGTGTAGGCAACTGAATAATCTGCAGAACATTATTACTTTCACTCGCTATTAAGTTGGGCTGACTTTGAATGCCATATTCAATTTATTCCTCCCTAAGCAGCCTGTCTACAATGTCAACACTTTTCCAATCAACTTGCATGAAACTGTGGAAGGCACAATGATTTGTTAAATATTTCCTATAAGCAGTTATTACTGTGCCATCAGTGTGCATGTACTCTGCATTACTCATGCAGCATGTTTATAAATTACATTGTCATCATTAACCTCTTCCATGCACTTTGTTTGTCCTTGCTGTCTTAAAATATGCATTGGTTATCAGTCAAAACTGTAGCAAATATTCTACAAGGTCATTCAGTGCAAAACAGATGTTCATATAATTTATGGAGATAAACATATGCTTGTTCTTTATTAGTTTAAATATTAGGTAATAAATTAAGGGAAATATTGTCCACCAACCTAACTATATGTTCTGCAATTTAATTTGCCTTAATTTCGGGATTTTAAATATTTTTTGTTTTGGCAAGGTTTATTTAACACACACATATTAGTGTATCTGCAACGGTACTTTATAACTTACTCTATATCTGTAACAAAAGGCAAATATTACACTAATTGGGATTATTCATCAGGACATTAACACAAACAATTTGCTGATAGTCTTTCATGTGTAATATTAGAAAAGCAAATTTTTGTCTCCATTTTCTACCCTAAGTTTTATGAAAAATTTTAGTAAGCAGTAAAAACATTATAAAATTCAGAATAGGTTTCAGCCTTTAGGTTGCAAGGCTCCATTATCCCTTCCTTTTAAAGAGACTCCTCTCAAAGAGATATATTGTTTGGAAAATTAATGATTTCCATTATTGTTTGCTACAGAATTTTTCTCAAAAAACTAAAATACACAAAATTCCAACAACTTATGAAAAATCATTTGTACTATTAAATCATGGTTGTTAGTAAGTTTCCTCAAACTAGTCAGAGATATGAAGTTTCTCCCCGCCTCTGTAATAAAATTATCGTGTGACACTTTTTTCTAAATTAATAAGATATTGCTGTTTCTTTTGGGGCTTTTTGGAAAGAAGCCTTGATTTGAATTCCAGTGCCTGATGATTGGTGCATTACTCTAGTGGAAGCAGAGCAGGCTTGTGCTGATGCTCTTTCAGTCACTCATATTTAATAAAGGACATTTGAGGTGAATCTCCTGGAGGACCACCCAGGAGTATAAAACACCCATTACAGCACTGCAACAACTGCAGGTTCTGACATTTCTTTCCTGCTATAAGGTAGCAAACACCAAGTACTGCTGGATTTTCTGTTTCCTCGTATCACAGTGAGAAACTGGGCTGTGGATGCAACCAAACTGGAACAAATGCACACACACATATGTGTCTGCACACACGGCTGCAGTCACACAATCCTCAATGCCCACTCTCAGTTTGTATGTAGAAATTAAACACTTTCTTTTTGCCTCCAAGTGAAATTAAGTTTTGGCTTACTGAGTGAAGTGCATTGGCCAGATTTATCTGGGGTGTAAGGGATTGCTCCAAGCAAAATTCACACTGTAACGGACCTGACGTGAGCACAAAGGGCTTTTGACAAACTCCAAAGAAATGCTCTCATCAGATCTTGTAATTCCCACTATAACATAAGTATTCCTTCAGGAGAGTTTGTTCACTTTTAAGGTTTTGATGTGGAATTATGCTGTTTAAGTTAATTTAAAGTGTTTGGGTGAAGGAAATAAAACACAAATAGCATACAAAAGCCAGTCTTTCCAATTTATTCAGTCTCTTCAGTAAAGGCAGCAGCTCCTGATGATTTCCTGTGGGCATTTCCAATGCAGCCTTTCTGTTCTTACTGCCCTATCAAATAAAATGGTTATGTTCAACATATAATCAGCCAAATGGCTTACTGATTCTTTTTCAAAAGCATGGGACTGTGGTTTATGAGGATAAACACATGACTCAAAGACCTTACATGAGGATTAACCTGTCAAGTGGAGACAAAACCTATTCTTCCTTTCTATGTCACTTTGTATTCAATGACAAGTTATACATACAAAGGGACTTTTTTGCCATTGCAAGTTAAAGACACAACAGAAGGATTTCCTATTATATTAGTGGACAGCTTTCTTGCACTGTTTTTAGAGGTGTAGCAACAATAATCCCAAACTCTCTCTCTCCTTTTGTATATGGAGAATCAAATCCAATTTTTAATATACAAGACAAAGAAAAACAAGTTTTTAACTTGTTTGGACCCATCAAAGTCACCAGCTATACATGAAGAAACCTGGTACAGCTGACAGGTCCTTCTCATAAAGTAGCTTCAGGAGAGCATCCAGACATGAAGCTTCTACTTCAGTTTCTGCTTGTTCACTAGGGAGACACACTTCCACTCTCACTCACTTTAAGGCTTTTCTGCACACAGTTCATATCTGTCTTCAGTAACAGGAAGACTTCATTTTCACCTTTTTCCTTCTAAAAGTTGCCTGTGTGAATTTCCTCCAGAAGCATAAAATATACGTTTTACATGATGGATTATGATTGGACATATTAAAGATACTGTCAAGAAGCTAGAAAAATAATGTTCATAGATCTGCCAAGCTTCATTCTTTTTCATGATGATTTAGGATCATTTGGAGCAATTTGAGGTATACAAATGGATTCATAATAAGTTTTGAGGCTTCCTTGAGAACTAACATCTTTCTAATCTTATCAGGGCTATTTTAAAAGAATATTTTAATGTATCTCATAATTTATTTCTGCTATCCCATGATGTGTTGACTACTTTCCCGGTGTGCTCTTTTTTTTTATTGTGCTATGCACAGGTGAGGTACATGCTCTGACACAGAGTGAAAACAGACAACTACCTGAAAAAATTAAGGTGATTTGTATTCTACAGAAATTTACCAAAATCTGGAGATTTTCCTCAGCAATGGCAGGCAGGAAACTCTGTTCCTATCTTACCTGAGCTTTTGAAATCTTGAAAAGAAATAAAGAGGAAAAACAGTAATTTTAAAAGGGTCAGAAAACCTACCTTCCAGATGAAAATCATTGCATAATGCAAATAATAATACCATTAATTAAAAGAAAAATAATATTTATCAAAAATTCCCAGATTAAAGGTTCTCTGGAGTTGATTTCCTCTTTCCTTTTGAATAATAAGGTTTTCCTTTTAAAAAAAAAAAAACAAAATCCCGCAAACAAATGTTGGTGGAGCAAGCCGAAAGAATATATCACTTCTCAAAGGCTTCACTCCCTTGGTTCTTGGGAAGACCTTACCAGTACATCCTTTAATCTGTCACCTCAGTAGGACCATTATCACATGAAGGAGTTGATCTTAAACTTTATTTGTGTCCAAACTCTATTCTAGACTTTCAATTACCTACTGGTGCAAAGCCAACGTTTTTCAAATTCGAAGCCCTGTGATCCATTAGCTTTTCCACTTGCACAGCATTTGCAGGCAATAGATGAAGGGTGTGTTTGAAGCACTGGCACGGTATAAAATGCCAACATCACAAAAGGAATAATGGTGTCCATAAATTGTTGCCTGAGTAGTAAATCTTTAAGAAGAAAATCACACTTTTCATTGTTTTGTTATTCTGATAATAATTTCAGAAGTTATAAATGATCTTCACAGAAGACTTTAAGGAAAAGTTAGACTATTTTCAGTATGTGCACACAATGAGACAGGCAAAACAAAGATTTACTCCCATATTTAAAATAAGGCTAATATATTTATTCAAGGGAGAGGAATTTTTTTTGGATGAGTGGACAAGCTGACAAGATAGAGCTTGTTTGGTTTTGTTGCCAAAAATTAGAAGTGGTTCATCTGGACAAATTACACCTTCAACAGCATTGCATTTTTCATTTCTGTGACAACTAAAATGCAAAGTTTGAACTAAAAACTGTTTAATACCATTGATATTTCAAGAACTACTAAAAGTAATTATTAAAAATAAAATACTATGTGTGATATTTAATCTTAAAAATCATAAAATAGAACTAAGCAACTTATATCACGCTATATAGAGGTTGCAAGTGCTGATCAATTAAAGAAGACAGAGTACAATTTAAAGTACAAGACTGAAGACCCATCAACTGATATTAAACTATAGTATAGATTTTCATATGAAATAAATTATTGGTTATTGGAATGCTACAAATAATTACTGCTACTTTTTTTTTCCATTTCTCTAACAATATGTGGTAAAATATGAATACCAAGACCTGAAACATTTTTTAAAGCATCCTAGAACTGTGTCTTAATGTGAGGGAAGCTCATTTGGGATCAGGACCATAATAGTAGCTATTATCAACTCTCTCTTGCTTTTTTTTCTTGATAAAAAATGGCATAACACGAGTTAGTATAGGTCCCAAGATGTTAAAAGGGGTTTTTGAGAAGAGATCTAAATAGCTTTTGTGCTTAGTTGTAGGTGAAGAATATAAAATTTAACACTCTAAAGTGTCAGGCTTCTGACAGGCTTCTACTTAGCAAGCCAAATTCTTATTATTTCATTTTTACTCAGATCTCTAGGTTTAATACTGCAACATACCATGCTGAAAAAGCATCAAAGCTCTATATGCTAATTCATGGTTACTAGTAAACTATGAAAAATGAAAGAAATTAATGAAAACTATCTTTGACATCAATGTAAGAAAAGCTGAAGATTGAAAAAGGCTTATGTAACATTAATTATATTTCTGTTGAGCCTACGTGTGGTCAAGGACTAAGACTTAAAGGAAGATACAGTATTCTCTTTGTCTGTTTTTTCCACTGAACAGCAGTGATTAGACTATGTGGACTGACTGAAATATCAATATTATGTGCTATCCACCTGAAAGTAGCTGAGCACATAGTTTCTAAATCATTATTTCTATTTTTAATTATAACCTATTACTCCTTTTGGGCAAATAGCATAAATCACAGTGATCAAACACCCTAGAATAATCTGTAGTGTTTTGAATTACTCATAAACACCAGTGGTTGCTGGGAAAGTATCCTCTATTCTATCTCAAGTCAGATGAAATACATGTTAGAAAATACAATCATAAATCCAGACTCTTCTATTTCTTTCTGT
The DNA here is from genome assembly GCA_013396995.1 of Dicaeum eximium. Classification (NCBI taxonomy): domain Eukaryota; kingdom Metazoa; phylum Chordata; class Aves; order Passeriformes; family Dicaeidae; genus Dicaeum; species Dicaeum eximium. The sequence continues at coordinate 778,176 of VWZP01006006.1, forward strand.
AGTAAGCAAAGCAACCTATCTAATCACAGACAGGAATATTGAAGGGATGTGATTTTACATTGTAGTGTGGCAATAGCACCCAGTTGTTAACTGGTGCTGTTGCTCTATATGACTGTCTGGTGATACTTGTCTTTGAATCTGTAATTAAATTTAATATGAAAATGCCGGTCAAACAAACCAGTCAACACTGTCATTCCTTAGGTCTTTCTTTTGGTTAAAGATTTTAAGCATACTGAGAGCACAGATTTTTTTCTTTTTTAATAAAAAACATTAGTTGTAGTTCTCAAATTTAACATACACAGGGATTCAGGGTTTATGATATGTCCAAGAATAAGATTTGCTGTTAAATTACCTTTCCTCACTGAAAAAGAAATGCATTCATTTTCCTCTGTATAAAGCAGGGAGTGCCATTCTCAGAAGAGTAATTTCACACTGTCCTCTTCCTGAAATAAGGCTATTTCTATAATTTTTCTACAGTTTTATCTCATGTATTTCTAGCTTATACCTCTCTGTTCCTCTCAGGTGTCATTTATCTCTAAAAAGAGATGGCTTAAAGATTTGGGAGCCAAAAAACATAGTTTAAAATATTTCTTTCAAAAGACAGAATAACAGGATGAAATGATAAAGGTATTTGATGTGAAGCATTAGAGGGATTTTGTAATAATTTTGGAGACTTGTATTAGCATTCATAAGGCAAATTCAACTGATACATAAAAAGTGAAATTTCTACTCTTTAAACATAGAGAATTCTATGCACCAGAAGAATTTCTAGGTAAATTGGCTGGCAGGTCAGGTAACTGACCTTACTTGCATAAGTAACACTGCATTAATTAGTTCAGGCTGATCTACAGTCATGCAGGTCTAGAATAGAAGTTAAACTTGTTTATTGTTTGTCTATAAATTAATTCAATCTTCACAGTATGCAGATACTGCTTGGATTATCATTGAAGGATGGTGGATGGATGGTTATTTTAAAATAACTGGAAGTTAACATTCAAATAAATCAACTGCTAGTCATAATCCCCTCTGAAATTCTTATCACAAATATAAAAAATCTGTGTTTCTTAAAAACTTTATTGAATAATTTGCTATCTAGGATTGTAAACTGTATAATATTCTGACGACTGCTACAAAAAACAAATGACAATTCACTCCTGGAGAGATTCCAATTGGACACAAGAAGAACCTTTTCACAATGCTAATGATCAGCTGTTGGACTGTTTTGAGTTTTCCTGTTGGCTTCTCCCAAGCTGTAAGTGTCAAGTATTGCCAAGGAAGTTGGTACTCTTTCTATTTCAGTCCATATCAGTCTACTTCCTTACAGGTGGACCTTATTCTATATTTGTTTTGCTGCTACAGACAGAGGTTTATATAACTTCTAGAACAGAACCATAAATTAACACTACTACATGTGAATCTTACAAAAAGTAGCTGAAAATTTTGTTTAGGATAGCAGGCAGTAATTTCCCTACCTAAACTAGTGAATGAAATAGTCACACCATAACTCTGAGGAAGGAAAAGTGCTTGTAAAAGCAAGATATTATGCCGTTTTGTAGGCCTATATTCCATGAACATGGTAGCATTCTTTGTATAAGCTGAGCCATGCGAGTGCATTTTTTCAGGAGACTGACACAAAAGACGTTCTACTTCAACATTACTATGCTGCATGTAAGCTGTATTCATTCATTAAAATGCTGCATTCATTTTACGTACAAAATAGGAAATTTTTCATAAGGGTGTATTTTAATGAATGGTGGCATCAAAATGTCACTGCCAAGTCATTGGGACTCTGATATCTTGTAAGCTCATCACCAGCACAGCAGACAGGACTGGTTTTGCTCTGTGAACATCAAGATTCCAAGCAATATCCTCAGCCTTGTTCCTCACCCCTTTTATGACATGTTTATTTCTCCAAATCTATTTGCCCTAACCTCTTATGACAGCTTGGATTGCAGCCCTATTCTTTCAGAATACCCTCCACTGCTGCTGTGGGAATTGATTGGCAGGTTATCATATGTGAGAAACCTGGCACCAGCATCCTGCTCAGGACTAAACCTGACACAGTGGCCCTGGCCTGGTAGCTGAAAATTGTTCAGAAGTTCAATTTCTGGGCTGGGGAGAAATAATAGAGAGAGAGAGACAGAGTCAGTTCCAACTCTGTGAAATACTGATTCTGATCTGTTTATTAATATCTCGAGGAGTGTCATTATGAATTTTTACCAAGGACCTTAGACTCAAGAGAAAATTCTAATATATAGTGACATCTAATTTGTTATACTTGCGGCAAAGTGCAGTTTTTAAGACAGTAAAAGGTGTTGACAAAGCATTAATGGTGGTGAGGAAGTCATGTTTTTTGTAATAAGTCTTTAAGATTTCTGAGAACAAATAATATTTCTATCTAATGGTGTCATCAATGCACCATGCCTCTAACTACCCTTAATAAAGGAGAAAACTGCTTGCATCATTACACTGATTATATTAAATCTTATTTGTTTGTCAAATATGTGTAAGACCTTCAGCATTCGGCAGCTAATAGTAAAGATTAGTATTCTAGAATGGATGCTGGAATGGCTGAGAAAGCAGCAACAACAAAATCCCCTCTTGTAATTAGACATATAAGTGAAAAAGCTTGGTTGGAAGAAATCCAGTACTCATACATTAATGTAAATAGCCACTACAGCAACTTGCTTTATTGTTATTCTCATGAGATCTAACAACACAGAAAAGAAAGATGTGCCAACTGTTGTCTACTGTGATAATCTGTTACAGACAGAAAACTAATGCATGAAATGACACAAAATCTCTCATATATATAAAAATAAAATGCATTTTCATTTCACTTTTAGATCATAATAATCTTTTGTCTTGCTATCAACTTTTCCAGTATATGATTGATAGTATGATTCCCTGAATTTAGTAAAGTATACCAGGCAGAGGAGCAACAGAAGCTTTACTAGGAGAATGTTCTGCTGAACGAGAAAGGGAGTAAAATTTAGGTTTTACCTTTTTTGAGACACAAAGGTATTTTACATAACTTAAATTAACACTTTTTTCAAATATTTCCCAAAATAATTATTAAAGAAAAATTTTAATATGCCTAAGAAAAAGAGAAAAAATATGTTAAAATGTCTAAAAGCATATCTAATTAGGTGATTATGTCACTAGTCTGAAGTAAAAGTAATTTTTGCTCTCAACTTTCGAAATCTTTTTGTGCTAGAAAAAGAAGGAGAAAACATGACTGTGCATCTAGATGATCTTCGTCTTCACACGTCCTCCCTTTTGCCATGCTAAGAAACTGGTTTCAGGGAAAGATTGGAATTTTGAGACATATCTGTGCTCAGATCAGAACATTAAAAGAAAAGGCTTGTTATGTGTTTCTCTTTCTTAAATACTTACAAATAGTTCATGACTTAGAACTACTAGTACTACAGACTACTGTATTGTACTCAGTATACTTAGTATAGTAAATTTGCCTTTTATACTAAATTGGGAGGAGGTGTTCACTTTCTCAGAGGCAGAGAGGTCCTGCAGAGAGACCTTGATAAACTAGAGGATGGGCAATCACCCCATGTATCAAGTTTAACAAAGTGTGGGATGCCACACATGGGGTGGGGCAATCCAGGATGGACAGACAAACTAGGGAATGAGATGCTGGAGAGCAGTGCTGTGGAAAGGCACCTGGAGGTCCTGGTCCATGGCAAGTTGAACATGAGCCAGCAGTGCCCTGGCAGCCAGGAGGGCCAAGCCTGTCCTGGGGGGCATCAGGCACAGCATGGCCAGCTGGGCACAGGAGGGGATTGTCCTGCTCTGCTCTGGGGCAGCCTCACTTCCAGTGCTGGGGGCAGTTTTGGGAGCTGCAAAATGAGCAAGATATAAAGCTATTAGAAGGTCCAAAGGATGGCAACGAAAATGGTGAATATTCTGGAGGCGAACTGGATCAGTGGCTGAGGTCACTTGGTCTGCTCAGACTGGAGAAGACTGAGGGGAGACCTCATGGCATTCTACTGCTTCCTCATGACTGGAAGAGCATCTCTGCTCTGTGGTGACCAGTGACAGGACCCGAGGGAATGGCCTGAAGTTGTGCCAGGGGAGGATTAGGTTGGATATTAGGAAAAGGTTCTTCACCCTGAGGGTTGGGCACTGGAACAGGCTCCTCAGGGAAGTGGTCACAGCACCAAGCCTGAGAGAGTTCAAGAAGTGTTTGGACAGTGCCCTCAAGCACATGGTGTGATTCTTGGGCTGTCCTGTGCACAGCCAGGAGTTGGATTTTGATGATCCCTAGGTCCCTTCCAAGTGAGGATATTCAATGACTTGGTGAGCCTATGATACATTCTTTGGTGTACTTATTGCACTTTGGTAATGAAGTGCATTGAGATATAATTTATCATTACTATATTTCTTATAAAGTTTTTTATAAATCAACAAATGAGGAGATCTATTTTACTTGTTTTTTGACAGTTTCACTTGATAAACAACTTGTATTATCCTTAATAGAAGGTACATTAAAAAAACAAACAACAACCTTAATTAATTTTGAACTTGGTAAATTTCTGAACCTTATTAATCACAATTATCCACTGCATCTTGGCTTGACACCTGTTTTGTACAGAAATTCTACACTGATTTGATATTATTATACAGTATCAATCCTGAAGGTTAGTAAGCACTGTGGTAGGTTTAATCAATGGATTTTTTGAGGGAGGTTTTATTTATGAGTGTACCTCATCTATAAATACTTCACTATATAAAGAAATCTTCTACAAAGTGTTCTTTCATTTTTTGGAGTTGAGGAGCTGTCTAAACAGAGTATCGCAGTCCACAACATGTTCTAAAGCCTACAAAATAAGACTAGGGACTCAGTCTTCCACGATTAATTTTTACTTCTTATGCTTTTGAGTAGCTAGGTGATTATAAACATACAGCTTGCTGTGCTAGATTGCGAGCCAGGATTCCTGTTCACTGCACACATGCAAGCCAGCTAAGAAATGAGCTGACATCAGGCAGCAATCAGTATTTTGGGAAAAGCATAGAAGCTCCGTGCTTTGGCTTCCCTCTTGTTTCAGGTTTTTTAACAATCATTTCCCCCAAGGTGCTGAATCATTGAAAGAAAGAACAAGTTCTCTTGGTTTTTGCCTATTTATCTTGATACCAAAGAGAACCAGATTACTGAAATTCTGCAAAATGGGTATCCATTACAAAAAGAAGTTCTTAGTTCATCATCAGAGAGAGCTCAGAAAACAAGAAACAGAACAGGGCTGGGCATCTGGTGAGAACAGAGGGGCAGATGGGGCCAGGATCATCATTAGAAAAATTGGCAAAGATATTTAATTTTCTATGTTGTTTTTTTTTTAAATACCTAGACCCAGAAGTGTGTAGAAGTGAGCATCTGAGAGGAGGCAGATGGGGTAGGGCAAAAAGTACGGCTGCCAAAACCATAGGAAACAATTGAGTTACTTCTAGAGAGACTGCTTGAAAGAGAAATTCTGAGGAAAAGAATATGAGGTAAAATATAAAGCAGCAAGTCATGTGGAAATACAGTGAGTAGAAATGGGAAGTGTAAGTTTTGCAACGCTGAAATGTGAGTTGTGTGGCTTGTGCCATATAGAATGAATTAAAGTGCAGCTTACAAACTGTTCTCTGTGTCAGGAGTTCAAGTATCACATCTCTGCTCACTGCTTAAATCAAAGTGAGCTCTTGAATCAGGAGAGAATGATAAATAGTAGGATAAAAGCCATTTGTACAAACAGCATTTAAGAAAACTTTCCAAAATCAAGTTAAGCCAACAGCACAGACAAAGAGAATCCTGGAAATTATAGAGGTTAGAAAAATCTTCTAATTGTAAGAAATTTTCATTCAGGTAAAGGAATACAAAAATACAAAATGTGATGTCTCATACCCTTTAATAATGTATTAAACAAAGTGTTGTTCATCGTAAAAGGGAAAACGGCCAATTTTGCAGTCTGACAAATCTAAACATTGCTTATAAAGCTTCAGCTGATTTGTTCTGATGTTTTCATATTTCTATTTTCTTTTGCTTCTAAGTTTGAAAAATTGCCATCCCCACCCTCCACCCCAAGTTTTAGAAAATAAAGTTTTCCTGAATATGATGTGTCAGCAAAGAAAAAGTCTCTCAGAGAAGTCTTACAGTTGTAATAACTGCAGCTTATATTTACCAGGGAATGCAATGCTAGCCAATAAACTGGGCTGGTAGAGTTTGGACATTAGGGATAAAGGCAACCAAAAGATATTTTTGCAATATCTTCCACAGCAGTTACTCTCATTCTCAGCAGCAGAGAACAGAGATTGTCTTCAGGACAGAGCATTTCAAGCAACAGACAAATGTAAACCTGATACAAATACTGCTTGCATGGTAATATCTCTGTGATAGATAAACTTGCAAAGGAGGATCCCTTGGGATCATCTGAGGACATGTGTAGTCACCCTTATTTAGTGTTGATAACCCTGCTCTGCTATCAGCACTGCTCTAGAAAGCAGGCAGCAGCCTTTAGGGGACAGAGCCAGGGTCACCAGGGCTCCAGTCACCACAGGAATGGGAGATCCAGGGGCTGTGCAGCTGGGTTTTTTGTTAAACCAAAAGCCAGTCAGTTCATACAGAGCATCATCTACCTCTGCTTTCCATTCTCAAAACTGCTGGAATAACAAAAATTGTGTATATCACACACAAGTTGTTTTTTTTTTAATGGAACACAGCAAGAAAACTGTTTCTCTCTTACATAAAAGGGATAAGTGCAGGCATCAGTAGAAATATGAAGGTAACTACTGTGGTCAGAGAGAAAAAGGGTGGAGTTCCTTCCGCTGTTTGATTCCATACCACCCACATCCAGGCAGGGGTGTGCTTTCAGCAGGTGAACAACGAACCAAAAGTGGAACAGGGTAACACAAATGGTTTAATTTTCCTGCTGGGCTTTAAACCAGCACAGTAACATAGCCAGAAGAAAGAATTCAGCCACTCCATGGCCAAGCAGATCTGTAGATTAGTATTAAAAAGTTATTTAAAAACAAATCCCACACTCTTTAGAAACCGTTGCAATTGAAGTATTATGCTAGCTGAAGAACATTAAGCTGGAAGTGATTCACAAATATAAAAAGGTAGAACAGATTGATATTCTTAAATTTAAAACATAGTATTTCAGCTTGTCTGCCTTCACATGAATAAAGGACTAAAAATAGGCATAAAGATGAGAATATGTAATTTTAAATTATTTATGTCATTCCTATCCACAGCCTGACACCATTCATACTTGCATTTGATTTTTGTTGAGAAATAAATGTCTGTTGTACTATTACTACTGAAGACAAGCCAATTATCTACTATACTTTTTTTAATGCTGCCTGATGGTTTTTTATAATACTTTAATAGCTTATATTACCTCTTACTCCTGCTTTCCTGTAACCTTTAGCTAGGTTACCTAGCTAAACATTAACCTTTAAATGTTAGGTTAACTAAAACAACTAATTAAAACTAGAAACTTTTCTCTCCTGGATTCCATCTCAGCTGAAACAAATTCCATTTTTATGACTTTTTGACATAGAATTTTTCTTATGGAAGAGAAATCAAAAAAATCTTCAATTTTGAATTAGTATAAATGCAAAGATTTGAATTAGTATGAATGCAAATATACAATTACTTTGTATCTCTCCCCCCCCCTTACCCACAAACAAGCACTTCAAAGGCAATATTTTTGATTCCTGTTGCTGAAGATTAAAACTCCAGATGTTTTCATGCTTAAAGACATGGCTACCTTACTGCATAACTTCTCCTAAAATGCAGCACTGACTGAGCCTATATCAGAGAAAAACACATATTGGAGAAGAGATGCTTTACTGGTAAATATCGTGGAGCTGTGACCAAGCTGAGCAAGTCAGGCCATAAAGAACTGATACATGAAATCTTCAGATTACAATCTCAAAGTTTCTTCAATTCCAGAATTGAAACCTTTTCCTCTATATGTATTTTACCAACTTTCCCACTCATTGCTGTTTCAAAAAGTACATACAAAACTAGTGGTTAATGTAGATATAACAATTTAAAACAAAAAATAAATTAAAAATATATATTTATTAATTTTGAAAAATGATCATGTAAAGGATAAAACATCACAGTGGAATTCAAAGTTCTTAAAGAATTGCTAGAAATCATTGTCTCAAAACTATAAACTCAGGTACCATAAAGGGAATTTCTTTTTGTTGTTGTTTTATGTTTTACTTTTTGTTTTTTTTTTTTTTAAATGAATGATAATGTAGGGGAGCTAAAATAAGAGCAAGGAAAGTAAAATATAATCGCTAGCATTCATTGTCTAGTGCCAATGTCTGATTGCATAGAGAAGGAATTCCCATGTCTGGACCGGAAAATTAATCATAGTCTGAAAAAAAAAAAAAAAAGATATTTCACAGTTCTTTCAGGGATTTTCCTTGAAGTATTTGCCACATAAATACAGCTGTAAATACTTTTATTTCAAGGAAATTAACCCTCAAACATTTGATTCTATTTGTATTTCACTTCAGGGTAAAAAATTATGAAATACAGTTTGTGGGTAAAATTTTATATGCTTGAGGAAATAATTCTTAATTAATAGAAGGAGATGGGGAACTAAATTTTAAGCCTTTTTAGTCTAAATGGATAAAAGTTTATAAACATCTAATCAATCTGTCTGGTTTGGTTTGACTTTCCTAGCACACGTAGATAAAAATCAATAGGTGCCTAAAGTCTGATAAAGGATACAGAAGAAGAAGAAAAGTTTCTACATTGTGGAAATCCTGGTGCTATGGAGACATTTGCAGTCATGTAGAATGAGATATTCCATGAAAACAAAAATTATACAGTGCTTCTTATAAGGCTATCCTACCTCTATTGATTTTAATGTTCCTGCATCTGATTTTCTTGTCTTAAGAAATCAAATACTGGTCTCAATCTTTAAGGCAGGGATAAAATGGGATTGAGGAATGACACGGGAATACTTCAAAGCCTTCTGCCGTACCGTATATTTGGACATGTTTTAACTTGCATAACGGGAGTGAGATATGGCAAAGTTTTCAGAAGTATTTCTCTCTCTTCTTTATTTAAAGACCCCCCATTAGGGTCTTTAATGGAAATAAATGTAATACTTTCAGTGATTAATCCTACAAAGAAGATTCTTCATTTAATAATGATTTTTAAAATTTGGCAATGACTGAAAATGGTGAGAATAGTCAGTGACAGATAAAGAACAGTCAAATGTTCCAGGCAGCGTGGTCTCTTCTTCTGTCTCATAATTTTAAATATCTTAACTCCAAGCTATGTATGTTACAGGCACTGAGAAATTGCTTTTCTTCATTGATAAATGAAAATTGACTTTATTTGCAGTTGCAAGTTTCGTAGGGTTTCACACCTGATCTTGGACTTAGAGGCAGACATAAATTTTAAAATCCTCCAGTACCCCTAAGCATCTAAAGGAAGAAGAGCAATGGATAGCACTTATGGAAAACGTGCTGAAAAAAGTCATATGAAAGAGTACTGGCAACAGGCTAATTTTAGACATCAAAGACTGTATGGACAACATAACACACTACCAACTTGCCAGAAATATACACCCACAATAAGCTCTTGTTTTTTGGGTTTTTTTTCATTTCCACCTGCCAAGGGAAAAAAAATGGGGTTTTTTGTTGTTTAGTTTAGTTCAGTTTAGTTTAGTTTTGTTTTTTGTTCAGAACATTTTCACACTGATTCATAAATATTTTTTTAAACCCCAAGAACCAGTTTCTCCCTACTTCTCAATTGAATAAGTAATTTAGCAGCTCAACCATCACTCTACAAAAAGAATTCCTCCCTTCCCCATCATTAGAAGGACTTTGAACCTGTTACATTTTGTACCTGCCATTAAAATATCAGCCCAAACCACGAGCAGCTGCTGAGCCATGATGTATATATCTACCAAAAGTTCAGAACATATGATGCAAATATTTTATACAAATAATTTTTTTGTGAGATATGATTTTTTTTCTAAATGGCAGTTGCATTTTTTAGCTTAGTGGCCCATATTAATATTTTACAGTAACAATAATTTATGACAAATGTCAGAATATATGTTTTATGCCTACATGTTTTTCTACTTACTTTTCTATTTTAATAATATGGTAGAGATTCTTAATAATTCTCCATTTCTTCCTTTCTCGTAATATAACTTCACTGTTCTCGCTCTCTGTCTCATATAAATTTTTTCAATTATAACAGTTATCTCCACCTGCAAAAAAGAGACATTGAAATCAATTTATCATATCAGGATTTTATACTATCTGAATATAAATGGTTATTTAGTAGATGCTAAAACAAGTTCATAGGATGAATCACAGAAAAAAGACTCAAATGTTTCAAACAGTTGATTTTTTTCAAATGTCCTCAACAAGTCTGTTCAAAATGAAACACAATAATATTCTCTGCCTACCCTATGCTATTAACTTTTGTGTGGGCGTATGTATAATTTTACAGATTTCCACAGGAGATTTAGAAAACAGGTCAAGGTGACAGCAACTCTGCTATATAATTTCCATTACAAAACTCTAAACCACATAAAAATCAACTTGAGCTTTTACCACAAATTAAAAAGGACCATGAAGAAATTGAATTTTGTGTGCATGTTTAACCTGAGGTGTTAGAATTATGGACATAAAGACACAAAAAATTTCCTTGTGAAACTATGAATCTCTTAAAGCACATTAGCCTTTTTCAGGAGACATATAATAAACATTTTTCAGCTCTTCTTCCCCTCAAACTGGCTTAATCAACTGCTAAAAATGTATGAGGACAAATGAATTATAGAATCATAAAATGGTTTGAGTTGGAATGGACCATGGACCATCTAATTCCAACACCCCTGACATGGACAGGGACACCTTCCACCAGACCAGGTTTCTCAATGCCCCATTCAAGCAGGCTTTGAACATTTCCAGGGACAGGGCATCCACAGCATCTCTGGGCAACTTGTTCCGGTGCCTCATTTCCCTCACAGTAAAGAATTTCTTCTTTATATGAAATCTTTCTCCATTTCTTAATAAGATCATTTTTATATCATGAAAAGTCACGATAAGCTCTCCCTGGAGCCTTCTCTTCTCCAGCTGTGCTTTATCTTTTCTAACCAAATCCCCACACAGCTGAATAGTGTTCCTACATTTTTCCCCAGGGACACATTCCTGGTTCTTCTGTCTGTGCATTTTCTTCTTATTCTTTACTTTGACCAGGAGGTCCTCACTGAGCCATGCCGTTCTTGGGTTTTCCTTGTCCAAATTAATACACGTGGGAATCAAGAGCTCCTGTGCACTAGGAAAAATGTCCTTAAAGAGCTGACAGCTCTGTTCAGCTTCACTGTCCTTGAGGGCTGTTTCCCAGGGGGGTCTCATCCATTGCTGCTTTACACGACACAAAGTTTGCTTTCCTGAAGTGCAGCATACTGACTCTGCTCTCCACAAGGCCCATGTCCCTCAAGACTCTGAATTCCACCAGGATATCATGACTACAGCCCAGGCTGCCACCAGTCTTGACATCCCTGATTAGTTATTCTGTGTTGGGGAGCAACAGGCCTAGTAACACTTCTCTTTTGGTCTGAATAAAAAATTATTCTTGACTGCCTCCAAGGTTGTCCTGAACAGTGTACAGTGTGCTGTGCCACTTTTTCAGCAGATGCGGTGCATTTTGTTCCACCATGTGTCAACAACAGCAATTAGGTCGTAATGTCCAGCTCCTCCCGCTTCCTACCCATGCAGTGGGCATTGGTGGGGAGGCACTTCAGCTGGGATATTGACCGTGTCACCTTTACAGGGGAACGTGCCCTGATTCCCTTGAGGAATTTCACAGCTGTTTCCCTGTTGGTTCCTAACACATTAGCAGCCTCTGTCTCTTCTCAAAAAATCTTGACAGGCTATCATGAATCAGTGGTTTGGACAGCTTAAAGAATCACTATCAAACATATTGGAAAAAAGTAGGTTTTAATATAAATTTGTAAAAGTGCAACTTAACAGAGTTCAATGGCAAAGTTCACTCATTTACTTACTTCATAGATGAAACGTATGCAGGAAAATTGGAGTAGAATCAATTTAGGATGATTTACAGGGACAGTGGAGATGCAAAAGGTAAGGGTGTAAAGAATATAGATACAAAAAGATAATGGTGCAAAAGGGGTTAGCAGTACTTAATCATTAACTAATTTAACCTTTATAACATTATTCAATAGGATTTGCTAGAATTGTAACAAAGATATTCATGCCATTATCAATTCACAAGCATGCACCCAGGCAGCCAGATACATCCCTATTTGTGTGGGCAAAGGTATCTATCAAAAATCCCCATTGAGTTCAGTGGAATACTCACATCAAAGCCTTAGCATTTCTCCCCAGACAAGGGTTGCACCTCGGGGATTGTGTGTGTGTAGGGCAGCTCCAGGCCTTCCCTAAAGGTTTCATAATGATGGTACCCTTTCACCCAGGCTAGGATCAGGACAATAATTTGCCATGGCTAAGAAATATAATTGCTAACCCTTCATTTCCCACTTTGGTCAAGCAGCTGATATTGCTGGTATGGTCAGAACTCTTTCCACTTTTACCTTGCAAGAGCTCCTGCTGTGGTCAGGGGAGGCTTCACCACACAGCTGGGGTGGTAAAGGGGCCCTTCACCATCCACTTTGTTTTGTCAAGCATTGTCAGGAGCTCCTGAGATCACGGAGCAGATCCAAGGAGGAGGGGGTTGGTGTGGGGGAGGACCCCACATGCAAGAAGTTAATAGGCATTGATTCACACATACAAGATGTTAATAGGCATTGATTGCTAGAAAGAATAAAAGGATGTCACCAGTGTTTGACAAGATTTGGAATTGACCATTTTATATACTGATATTAAGAGTTCTAGGTTTTACCAGTAGCTCAAACAAATATTAAACAATTTTTAAAAGGTGAAACATTACATTACATGTCTATGTAAACCTCAAATATAGATATCAAAACATATAATGTATAATAACTCCAAGTACTTGCATTTTATTGTAATTAGAAATCAAAAACAGCAACTTCTGAAATAATAATATTAATAAAAAGGCAAGACCTATTGGATTACACAGTTTAGGCTTCAATAAACAAGATCCATTTGAAATGTTCAAGTGCTTAGTCTTCCTTCCTATCAGAAAGTACAAACCAATGAAGGACATTTCCATGAATTTGATTAATTCCTCTACAAAGTTTTATAAAACACTGGAATTAATCACATTGTCTAACATGACTTATCTTAGCAACTTTGAAATGCATGGCTCTGCAAATATGATTTCTTTTAAATATAGCACTTGAAAGAAAAATATTTACTTTGCCTTTTTTGGAAAAGCAGCAGAATAAAAAGAGGTTAGCAATGAAATATGCATAGGCACTAACAAAAACTTTCTCCCAGCATGTTCTATTAGTAATTTTTTATGTCCTATTGAAAGAACATATGACCCAAACTTGAACTCATTTCTATCAAAAGTGATGATACATTGCAATAATCTGGAAGCATGCTGCGGAAAAACTCAAAAGTAGAAGGAGAAATCTTGCCCTGTTTTTTTTTAACTTGCTGTGAAGACAGAACTAGGGAAAGATTTTTCTGCTAAAGCTTAGAGGAAGAAAAATAGTATTTGAAAGCAGAAATATGAAACAAGATCTGACCTCTTACTTCCCCCAACCTGAAAAAGAGTCAGAACAGACCTGTGAAGGCTCAAAATTTGTCCTAGGGCAAGTTTTTCCTCAAATATTTCAGCTACATCAGAAAAATAGTTTTCATAACAAATGAAGTGGTGAAGCAGACAGTTTTAGGTATGTGGTGGTGTTCTCAACACATTACTCAGTAACTGTACTAGCACCTTGGAATTCAATTCTTTCTTACAGAATATCTTATTTAATTTCAGTTTTTAAGAATATCATGGTGAAAAGAACATTTATCTATTAAAAGATAAAGAAATATTTTTGAAAAGTCTGTCTAGAAATGCCAATTATTTCTGTTTCTCTCATTCACCCAGACCTTTGGTAGGCAGATAATAAAGCTGGGTTAAGAAGTAAGCAGAAAGGTTGATGAAAGAGAGCATTAAAATTTAGGGGTTCTGGTTCAAATACCAGAATGATCTCATGCAAAGGCAGTTAGAAACTTTGACATTGACTACTTCTTCCCTTACTGCTAAGCAGGCAGATATGCTGCTAAAAATCTAAGAGTAAGTACATCTATTTTCTTGTGCCTATGTGCAATTTGCCTGAAGTGCTCATTTAATCTCTGAATTTCATCAGTGTCAGAATAGAAAGAACTATTTTTATTTTAAAGCAATTAACCATTACTTTTAAAAAATAAGAAAATAAAAAATTGAAATATAAATTCTTGCATTATTTTTTCTCATTTAATGAAATTGTGACAAGCTATACAGCAACATCTTTTTATCCTCCATATTACCATGAGCCTTGCCTAGCTAGATGTGCAAATAAATAGAAATTCACAAGAATTCAGAAAAATTTCAGTTTTCCCATACAAGAGAAGGATAGAACCCAACAACAGTTACAGGAATTGCTTTTCTTTGAAAATACATTAGTCAGGTGTCTATTGCAATCCTTCACTGAACTCAAAAAAAGTTGTTCACAGTATCAGAAAGTTAATTTACGTATCATATATACTCAGTAAATGCATGTCCTACCCTGACAGTAAAAATATATCCTGGGGGAAAAATTAATTAGAAAGTAAACCATAGCAAACAGGCATCAGGATGCACTTATTCAGTTATGAAAAATCATCTGAAAAATCAAACGAAAGAATTTCTGCCCTCAACCTCTCATTCATACAGAATTTTACTAGTGTAGTTAAAATAATTTTATATGCTTGATCATAATGTACAAAATATTTTAGCTAAATATTAGGCCCAGTAGATGGCTGGATCATAGGCCAGCTAAGGCCTTCTGGACAAAGAGGTGATTTGTGTTCTTTGAGAGTAGAACATGCTCATCTCTAAAAAACTGTGTGCATTGCAGATGGAGTTTGAAGGAAGAATAACCAGAAATGCAGAAGTGCCAAGTGTGCAAAATGAGACATTTCCAAGGCACTGGATCACAGCTGTAACAACTGTAGCAGGGAACACCAGCGGGGCTGACAGCAGAGACATTGAGAGCACTGGCACAAGGTGACACCATGGGGACACCAGAGGCCCAGCACTGAGAATATCTTCTGAACCTTTAGAGCCAGACAAAGCAGTATTTAGGGCAAACAGAGCTAAAGCAGTATATGCAAAACTCCTGTGGTAAAAATGGGAGGGAACAAGCAATAAAGTATAAAAGACCAGACTCTACAAAATGTAAACAGATGAAGACTACAGAGCAGAATTTCTTCTATCTTTAATGACACCATGTTTCACCAACACTGCTGCCTATCTGCCATAAGGTTTTCCTCAGTGCATCTCTTTTTGATTAATCTTTGACGATATTTTGCTACTGAAACTAAGGAATAATAAGTAAAGTACTATTTCTTATGGCACTGATAGCTTAAGTTAATTAAAATTTAAAAAAGCAGCTTGTACACATGTGTTTTTTGCTCCAGTCCTCCCATATGACAAAGTGGTTTAATACAGCAGCCCAAAGCCAGAATAAAGTTGTATGCAGCACAGACAGCAGCACTAATTGAAACAGTGCTGGAAAATAGATGGAAATTAGATCTATTAACCTCATGGCTTTCCCTCACAATAGAATATTCTACTTTTACTTTTTCTGGGGCAGAAAAGACTGATGGCATTTTCACCTGTCATAGGTTCTGAATTGCACTTCTAAAACTCTCTATTAACTCTTGGTAATGGAGATTCTGAGTCCAGTTTAAGGAGCCCTTTCTGGTGCACCTCATCAGGGCAACAAGGTGGGTTCACAGCCATGGTTGGTTACGAAGGAGACGAAAACCTCCTTATCACTTTTTTCTGTTTGAATGGTACTTTGAGGAATGTGTTTTTTAATTCCCCCCTGGAGTGTGGTGAATTTCCAGTTAGACAGAACAATGGACCTGATGTGTCAACCAAAAGAGTCCTATAGAAGATAACATAAACACAGAGGATTTCTTCATTGACATAGATGAACTCAAAACTTTCCAAATTAAGCAGAGAAGACAGATGTGAATGTTCCTTCTACCTGCTGTTCAAGTGCTAATTTCTCATGCAGCCTGGGTAACAAACTGGCCTTACTTAGGCAATTTCAGTCTTTCCTTTCTTCCTATGCCAGAGCAGAAAGACTCCCTAAAAAGAGTATGCTAATGTTTAAGCTGAAAAGCTTATGAAAATCTTGTTTCAAGATCGATGGCACTATTTTACCCAGAGGAAAAATTCAAATGATCTATTCTTTTTGTAGACTTGGCAGGAGGGAGGGAGAGAAGGTCCTTAATTAGACATCTCTGAGATACGATCATAACACACAGAAGCATCACAATAAATTTAATAGCTAAGAGAACACAGTATTTCCTTGCTTTCCAGTTTTGCTTCATACACTTTATATATCTGGGGAAATAGCTGAATATTATTTAAGGACAACTGTTTTCTTTTTCTTCTTAAAAAAATATATTTATAAAAACAACACCAGCTAAAAAAAATTAAAGGTTGTTATGGTACATATGGATCATCATGCAAATTAACCTAAGAAGACGAAAGTCCCTGAGCTGGTATTATACAGGTTGGAGATGCATTACAGCTATTTTTGATTGTAAGAAATGATAAACAAAAAGGAAGACAATCTGTTCTCCAAGCTGTTTTAGAGCTCCTTCTCTTTCTCAGCAAGGAGTTGATCGAAAAGGCAAAAATTCTTCCTTTCACTTTTTGCAATAAATAAACAGGAAGGGATTATGATTTATTCCCACAATAATCTTTATGCTTAAAAGTCGTGGAAGGGTATTTACTGTTCCAGTTTCTTGAGGGTGTTTCAAAATGTGTCAGCATTATTTGGATATAGCTGCAATATTTTCCTTTGGACAGTAGACTTGTCTAGCACTGAATTAGCCAGACAAAATAAATTCAGAATTATTCTACACTCTTTCAGAAATGTCAAACATTAGCATATGCACTTGAAAAGTTCACTTATTGTTATTCTACATCTAGCAAAACCTGTTACTAAAAAAATCAGACAAAAGGACAGAATTCTCCATGGTCTTGAAAATAATACTCCGTTTTTGATTTTCCTTTCATTTACTTCAGCGCTGTTTTCTTGATCTTGTGGTCCTAGTCTACAGAATAGTTCAACTCTGAGTCTTTTCCTTCCTTTTTGAAACAAACATATTAAGAGGTAAGAGAATACTTTCATAAGTTCTGGTGTGGCCTGTAGGACTTTCCTGCAACCTGAGGCAGAGCAGAACCATTGGGTTGTGCTGGGAGCACTGTGTCCTGTGCCCTGTTTGTGAATCCAATTTTGTGTTTAAAAGGTAAGGGAACTTTCTGCTGATAAAAATGTATTTCAGTTCTCTTTGGGACCACTTTTATCAGCAAAACCAACAACAACAGAAATAAACAAAAAAACCCTTCTTTTTTTTTAATTCTCTTAAATCCTCTTGTTTATTTCACCTAAATACATTCAAATATAGTGGGAAACAGAATTAAGTCAATGAACCTCAGAACACATTAAACCAATCCAAATCTTTTTAGGTGTGACTTTACTCCCCTCACATATCATTTCACAGAAAGACAAATATCTTCTTGTTTTATTAATCTATCTTGCAGAACAGAGGTAACTATTCTTATTTCATTCTACCTGGAATTTGGATTAATTTGTTTTCAAATCACTTCCTGAAGAATATGCAGCCAGCATGGCCACCTTGCAGTGTAGAAAACTAATTTGGAATGAAAGCTGTGGTCATGTGAGTGAATTATAGATGCCAAGGCCCTCAAAAGCTATTTGTTTCAATTTATTTCTCTCTCATCACTAGAAAGAAAGTTTTTTCTCTTTTAGACAAATTTTTTTATTTCCTTAATTGCAGAGACATTGCAAATATGGAGCTCAGACACAGAAATAGCTCATCAGATTTGACCAAGTGGTAGACTTAGGAAAAATCCATTTGACATGAGCATAGATTTATGAATTCTTTTGCCTTGGACCTTTTGCCTCCTTTTCACATATTTTCACATATTATTCTTGGTTAACAGTTATGCTCAATTATGGAATTATCAGCAGATAACACTTTAAAATAGCAAAGATGAGTGGGTATCTCAAGAAGTGACACAAATTAATAGATTTTTGAATGCCAAATGATAAGGAAGACTTTGCATTATTGTACTGATTTTACTGTAAAAAAGGTTTCTTTCGCTTCAAAACTCTAGCATAATTTTCAAAAATTCTTTCTTAGAAAATGAGTTTAGGGGTCTAAAGTTAGTGACAGGGATTATAAATGGCATTCTGAATGTTCAGGATGCTCCTGGAAATAGGCATACAATGTAGAGCACTAAACACTATTTCTTCTCTTTTTTTTATGAGTGAAGACATATAGTGACTTGGCTCAGTTACAAAGCTGGCAAAAAAAAAAATATTGCTTTTCATGGGATTAGAATGGGCTTCAAGAAGAAAACTATGAACACCATATGAAACAATTCAAGGTCCAAATATAATCTTCAAACATATATGCTTTCTGATTAAAAATCAAAAACAAACCCAACCCAAAAATATTTTCCTTTTTTTCCTCCATTTACATAAAAGTAACTACTGAATCCATGGAAAATGAAAAGCCTGAATCAATCCTCAGTCTTTTTGACTTGAAAAATTTCTTTATGTCAATATATTAGGTATGCATTCCTTCAGACATAACCAATGTAGACTTATCTCTTCCTCCACAGCAAGATTTCATATCAATACTGCGACACATTGTCCAAAACAGAACGCAAGGCACCACATCAACCCAACCTGGTAGCAGTGCTTATTTCTCCTGTCTGCTTTAGAGATATTATTTTCTCATAAAAGCCTTGGAAATAGCCTATCAATTTGCATGACATTATATAATCTTCTTGGAATTGCTGCATTACAAAATACTCAGCTGCAGGGTGTTACTTAAGTAATTGCAAATAAAAAGACTTAAAAGTCTGGTTTATATGGGCTAGAGATACTGGAAATTCACCTTCCATAGTAAATCTGCTGTGAATCAGAATCTGAAGTCTGTGGAAATCAATGGGAAAGGGTAATTTCTGTTTTATTCACTGTATCTTCACATCTTTCTTTATAATCTCCTTTTCAGAGACCTAGACAACACAGTGGCTTACTACTCTGGTTTTTCATGTGTGAGACAACACAGGATGTTACCTGACATTCCAGAAGGGAGAATGTATTTGGTTGTCTGGAAGTTGTCTGGCATGTTTGCGCATGTCACAAAACTGTGGCCGGTTTTATTGCAACTATCTATCCTGATTCAGAATAAAACTCACACTGCTGTGGCAGGAGTATTGGAGGTCAGGTTATTTCTGTGTAGAAAATACTGGGGGGAAATTTTAGCCCTTATTAGGCTACATATCATATTTCAATCAATACGTGTTTTTCAATACACCTCATTATGTGCATCTGAGGAACTCTGAAGAAAAGCTTTTCAGAGGGAAATGATAATTTATCAAAACAGAAGGTTTGTAGGGATCGATCAGGTTCAGCTAAGCATTTATTCAGAAGGCTTACAGGTGCAGAAAGAAATTTTTAAGTATGAGAAGAGAGTACTCTTGAAAGCATACAACATACACTGCACGATGTTGAGGGTATTGACCAGTCTCTTGGGGATGTGGCTTTTTATTCAAAATTGTTCCACAGAGATATTTGGCCCCTCTGTGCCTGTAGGTATGCATGATCCCTAAGCCACAGGTAAGAAAATAAGGTATTTAGTATCTTAAGAAATTTTAAAGGATCATATACGACATCTATATGACAGAGATTAAAGGGAAAATAGAAATTGGTTTTCTTAAGTACTCTGATTTTTTTTTTTTATGTACTGTGTATCATTTCTATAGTAAATATAAAGTCTTGTAACTATTCTGTAGTTTTATTCCCTCACCAAAAATGTAAGTCTATCTTTGCACTTAGACAGCTCTTATGCTTTCTGCTTTCTCCATTTGTTCATATGAAGACTTTATGATAGGCTCATCTACCGCAGTTTCTTGTTAGAAAATCTCATTATCTGAGTATGTGTTCAGTCTTCCAGTGAGAATCATTTGCAGTAAAACCTCTCTCATTTTTTCCAGATATCCATTTATATAAAATAGAGCCAAGTCCCTAGTTCCATTGGGACAGACAGGATTTCTGCCTAATTTTGTTCTACTTTTCTCCTCTATAAATTTTAGTTAGTTGCAGCTTCTGGCACTTTGGCTACCATGAGCATTAATATAAATTTTCTCCTATACCATTTGCACCACTTTGATCTGAAAAGTCCATGAGACCACCCATGGAGTTTTTAACATTTCCAGCAGGAAAAACAATTTGCTATCAAACCACCTCTTGAATACTATTGATTATCAACTAAACAAGGAAACTTAAGTGCTTAAAAATCATGATGTTTAAAAATCTTCTACCCCACCCTGTCAGTGTTCTAGTGCTAATGCTTGAGAGCACTTTGAGACTACTATGAGTAATGTTCTTTCACTTTGATAGCCTCAGCATGAAAGAAAGAAGCTGGAAATTAAATAACAATAAATGCAGTGCTTTCATATGTAATGCATAGTGTATCTAACCTGTGTGTGACATCCTACTCTTAAGGGAAAGGAAGCACCCAAGATTCATAACTGCACGTGGTTGAAAGAAAGTCAGAGGGTCTGCAAAAAACTCACAAAGTTTTATTAGTAAATAATGCACTTGGCCTGGAAACTGGTGTGCTAGTCAGTTATTGGAAACAATCCTTGTGGCTGTCTCCACAGCCACCCAGCTATCAGTGCTTGAGACACACACATTAGTCCCTTATATCTGGGGATTATACAGCTGTGCAATTCACTTCTATGGGACTCCAGTCAAACATCTTTCAAAATAAGTTAGATGCTATATATTTAAGAGTTGCACATTAAGCAGTGCTAGTTATTATAAATTTAGAAATGCTATTATTAGTTCTCAAACCTCGAGGAACAAATTTATTCTGAACTGGATTTAGGAAGAAGTATCCTACATTAAGTACACTATAGTTTAAACATATTTTGAGTATAACATAAGTTAAGTATACGTCAAAGAAACTGCAATTTTCATAATGCATAAGATAACTTAAAGATAATAGAGTTTCCTTTAAAGATGAGTGGCTATACATGTAATAAAATTATAAATGAATGAAAATAAAATAAATTAATAAATTTTGTTTGCTTAATTTCATCTATTGCATTCAAAGAGTGAAGTTAACACTCAATATATTACCTGGAGTAGTGGCTCATATTAAAGCCTCTCCTCATTGTCTTAGGTCTGTAGTTCAAAGAAGAAAAAGAGCTTAGGTTTTAATTCCAGCTCTAATGCTGCTTTAACACATTAATATGATCTCTTTAGGGCCAGATGTTTTAATCTGATCTGGATGTTAAGCTTTCATATCTAATTTACAAATAAATGCTGAAAGCTACACACAGACAGACACACACAGACACAGGATGACTTCCAGAGATCCTCCAGACTGGAGTTTTAACTTCTATAACTGCCAGGTTACTTGCAATTAACCATTTCTGCAAAAAACATTAACAGTAAAATACACTTTTATAGCAAACAGTGTTATAGCACATAATTTCCTTTTCACAGATGGAAAATTAAAGCGTGATGGATCTCTTATGCCAAATACTACATAACAAATCTTGTAAGAGCAGTAAAAATAGAACAGATAAGCATCAGTTTCATGCTTTGGTTCTTTGTTTTGATGACAGTATCTCCCTGTTGAAAAATTTTTCCTTCAAATTAAAAAAAACAAACAACAAAAAAAACCCCAAAAATCCAAACAAACCAAGGTTGTAGCCCCCCCAGTCTTAATTTTGTTGAAGACAATATTAGCTGCATCAAGAAAAGTTATTTTTATT
This sequence comes from Dicaeum eximium, assembly GCA_013396995.1. Classification (NCBI taxonomy): domain Eukaryota; kingdom Metazoa; phylum Chordata; class Aves; order Passeriformes; family Dicaeidae; genus Dicaeum; species Dicaeum eximium. Next base: position 800,179 of record VWZP01006006.1, read on the forward strand.
CTGGTTTTATCATTCTGTGAATTCATGTTTTGAAGACAATATAAAAATTTTTTAAATCACATTTACAGGCAGATGAAATTGCAAAAAGTCTAACCTATTACTTCAAGGTAATGAGTCAGAGTGATTCACTGCAGCCTCTTGGTGATTTCTGTATGAGCCAATCAAAGGAAAGGGCACAAAAGCCATTCACAGCAAAGATAATCCTTAGTTCTAACTATTGCACAATCTGATGCCATTAAAATGTGTGAGAGTGAGAGCAAAGGAAACATCAAAAGCAAAGTCTTTGCCCTCCCCAGCCCCCAAATTGCACAACACAAATAGCAAAACCTAAAATCAAACACTACCCTGCTCTGGGGTGGGCTTCCCACAGTGTCAGAGCTTCTTTTGGGAGTGTTCATCTGCCCTGGCCTGGGCTCCTCCATGGGCTGCAGCTGAATCTCTGCTCCACCGTGGTCCTCCCTGGGCTGCAGGTCAATCCCTGCTCCACCATGGTCCTCCCGGGGCTGCAGGTGAATCCCTGCTCCACCATGGTCCTCCATGGGCTGCAGGTGAATCCCTGATCCACCGTGGTACTCCCTGGGCTGCAGGGGCACAGCTGCCTCACCTTGTTCTGCACCACAGGCTGCAGAGGAAACTCTGCTGCCATGCCTGGAGAACCTCTTCCCCACCTTCTTTACTGCCCTTAGTGTCTGTAGAGCTGTTTCTCTCAGACATTCTCATTCCTCTGCTGCTCTTCCAGTTGCATATTTTTTCCCTCCCTTCCTAACTATGTTATGTCCGAGGTGTTACCACTGGCCACCTTGGTCAGTGGTGTGTCCATGTTGGAGCCAGCTGGCATTAGCTCTGTTGGACATAGGGAAAGCTTGTGGCAGCTTCTCACATCACCCACCTCTGTAGCCTCCTCTACCAAAACCTTGTCACACAAACCTAATGCTCTGGTCAACAAGAGAAAAAAAAAATCTTAGGTCCCACATTCAGTGCTTGTGAGGGACTTGTCGCGCAAACCTAATGCTCTGGTCANAGAGAAAAAAAAAAAAAAAAATCTAAGGTCCCACATTCAGTCCTTGTGAGGGGGCTCTGCATTAACTGCTCAACACTGACCTCCTGGATGGAATCTAAACACCAACAGAGGCTTTATAATGAAGTAGAAATGCCTCAGAGTTGTATGCAAGCAGTGATAATGGCAAGTATTTTGCTGCTTAGCAGTCCTGTCCTGCCCACCCACTCCTGACTGAAAACTACTACAAGGTAAGCCAGCATTCACCAGCCTGGATCCTTTCCTTAAGGTAAATATAGTAACTTTTTCACTGAAAGCACAGAAATCACCATTTTATTGTAATCTAGTTACAATAAATTACAATAAATTAGAGTTGCTGATTTTTTTTTTCTTAATTTCCAGTGTAACGCATTAAACATCACAGGCAGTGGATAACGGACTTATAAAGCAGTTTCCTTCTGAAGAGGTTTTTCTCTAAATTTTACATTAAAGAGCACTGAATTGAGTTATATGATTTTTACATTAGTCAGTTTTGTCTCATTTTTTCTTCCTAGAAAAGCCTGACAATATCAAAGGATCTCTGTTCATATCCTGATCTGACTCTGAAGCCTTTAAATAGAATCTTTATATAACCTTGCTGTAACATTTTTAACTTCTTCCTCAATATAATTTTACCTGTTTCAAGCTTGGATGATTAAATTATGGCTTCTTTGGGGGGTGTTTATTTATCTCTTTGTTTTCTTTGAGTCATTTATTTAATCAGTATGCTCTGTCATCCTGTTTATTGAACTAATATTTCAGTCCCTTCTGTGAAATACCTTATTCTGTGTTCATGATTGCTCTTTCATTATTTTTGAACAAGACTTATAGCCCAGATGAACATGACTTATAGCCCATTTAGGGCACATATTTTCAGCCTGAATTCTATATTTTCTGTAGCTCATTGGGGTGGCCAACACTTTGAGTTTCTCAGACTTCCAGGTAAAACCTTAGTGACTATTCTTAAAAGAAAAATCACTGATTACAGGGGCATTTCTCAGGGTTGATGCAAGTCCCTCCAATATTCTCAGGTCTGAGAAGAATCTGAATTGATTTTTGGAAACCTCTTGGTTATCTTCCCCTCTTCTTTCACATCCTGCTATTACTGTCATCATCTTCCCATGGGCCTAATTTATTCTTGCTCTGTAGCAATCTGCTTTCTGACTGACGAGTTTTCCCCACTCTTTAGGGAATTCTCTCTTTCTCCTTCTTTCATAACTTCTTTTCCTTTTGGTTTGCCTCTTTTCTCTTCCTGACTTATTCATGTGGCCACATTCTTCAGCACATCACCCTTTCTTAAGTGTTTGTCCTCTAGACTGTCAGTAAATTTTAAGAGCAGAGATTGGACAAATAACTCATCTTCCTATTGTGCTAGAAACCTTTTCTGACTTCTGTCATCTCTCCTTGGTGTGATTTTGTTTCTGAGATCTATTTCTCCATGAAATTTACCTGTCAATATTTCATTCATAAATAACTCGTTTCAGGTAGCCACTCAAAAACAATGTACACCCAGCACTGTTGGCATCCCATAACTCATTTTGTCTCCTCCATTTTTCAGGTCACTTTTGCTGCACTTTTGCCTCAGGTTCTCAAAACATCTTTTTCTAGTTCTCACATTTAAAAAGAAAAAACAGTACTCCTGAAACCTGCTCCTCCTGGCCAGGATATTTCTCATTTTCTTCTCTCTATGTCATTTGACCTTTCAGGTTCAAAGTGCAAAAACAAAACTCTGCTCCTCAGCAAATGGCAAACTGCCATTTGTGGACTGAAGAATCGTATTTCAGCTGTACAAAGAAACCTCTGAACAGATTCTGCTCAAGGAATTTTCAGAGGAATGAGCCTCTCAATGGAGCAAATGCACACAGAGAAAAAGGTTTGTCTAATATTTATACTAAATTGTTTATACTTTATCACCTGAAAATATAATTTTGAAATAAGTATAACATGGTCATTTTTAGGCATCCATTTCAATCTTTGACTATGCTTGTAAGGCAAAAAGACAGTAAAGGAAGAACAAATATTAAAAGCAGTAATTTAAAGAAAAAAAAGCAATGGAAGAATAATGGTCCTGAAACTTGACTCTATAAGAATACCAAAATCAATCCATTCAAGTAGGTATTTTAAGAGATATTTTTTGCCAGATGCTGTGCAAGAAAACCTAAGATAGGTGGTTATTATCTTTGCCAATGATTTGGATGATCAGATTGAGCGCATCCTTTGTCAGTTTTCAGATGACAGAAATTGGACAGAAGTTTTCATCTGCTGGAAAGGCTGGATCAGTGGGCTGGGGCTAATTGTGTGAGGTTCAACAAGGCCAGATGCCAGGTCCTGCCCTTGGGTTACCAAAGCCCCAGGCAGTGGCACAGGCTGGGCAGAGTGTCTGGAAAGCTGTCCAGAAGAAAAGAGCCTGGGGATGCTGTTTGACAGTGGCTGGACGTGAGCCAGCGTGTGCCCAGGGGATCAAGAAAGCCAAGGACATCCTGGCTTGTATCAAAAACCGTGAGATCAAAAGGGCTAGGGAAGAAATTTTCCCCTGTACTCAGCAATGGTGAGGCCACACCTCAAATCATGTGTTGACTTTTGGGCCCCATGCTGCAAGAAAAGTATTGAGCTGCTGAAGCCTGTCCAGGGAAGGACAACAAAACTGGGAAAGGGTCTGGAATGCAAGTACTATGAGAAGTGGCTGAGGGGGCTGGGATGGTTTTAGCCTGGAGGAAAGGAGGCTCAAGGAAGACCTTATTGCTTTCTACAAGTGCCTAAAAGGAGGTTGTAATGAAGCGAGGGTTTGTGTCTCCTCCCAGGAAAGAAGTGGTAGAATGAGAAAAAATGGCCTCAGGCTGTGTCAGGGAAGTTGTAGATTGAATATTACAGAAAGTTTTGTTTTTTTTCTCCAAAAGGGTTATCAAGCACTGGAACAATCTTGATGGAGTCACCACCTAGCAGGTAGGTAATTAAAAGATGCATGGATATGGCATATAGGAATAATTTATAGGAGTGGCCTTGGCAGTCCTGGGTTTACTCTTGGAGTTGATGGTCCTGTGGGTATTTTCCAACATAAATTATTTTATGTTTCTGCATTTATTGTTTTGCTGATTCAGCTGGTTACACCATTCCTCATTATATGATTGAAAACAAACTCTTCCTAATTTTGTTAGAGTAGGAAATTAAAGTATTTTTCCAGAAACAAAATTCAAGCTGCAACTGCATAGCCAGCTTTTGTCACAGCCTGATCAGAAATGCAGCCCTAAGTTGTTAAAGTGTAAAGACATTACAATAGTCCTTTGGATTATTACAGTGAAAACCAAAATACCTTAACTGTCCCCTAATGTACGTACCTGGGCCATAAAAAGAGGCCCAAAAATATGTAGACTAGAAACTTCTCAAGAAAAATCATTCTCATGGGTTGAAAGAGTAAATCTTCAAATACATAAAGTTTTACTCAGGAATCATTCCACTGACTTCTTGGTCTTAAAGTACTGAAAATGTACATGCTGTGTACATGTAATATTCCAGATATTATAAATTATTGCATTCTAGAGATTATTGAGAAAAAATTGTTTTTCTTTTTATATAATTTTGAAGCTTCAAAAAGCTTCATTATCTTCACATTTTAATGAGAACATCAAAGGAAATCCCAGAATAACCCATAGCTCAAAGAACTGTAGTAGCTGGTGCAAGATTATGAGCAATCTAGTAAAAAATTGAAGAAAAATTCAGAGTTCAAACAGTTCCATTACAAGCTGCTTGGAAACAACTGTTCTTTAATTTTTAGGCACAGCTTTTAAAACTTTTTTATTTTCAGCAGAAGTAGTACATCTCAATCATAAACAGAATAAATTGTATTTACCTTGGAATATGGTCTAATGTATGAAAACATAAATATTTATTAACACATTAATGCAAGGGCTGTGAGCTTTCTGGCATCAAGCCATGCTAAGCTGTGCATCTGCACACACAGAGGACAACACATTAGCATGTGTATGCTAAACCTTCCCCAATTCTTCCTCCTCCTTTGTTCTCTGTGAAAACTAATTACATTTTGAATTACTAAGCCTCTTCTGCACTTTGTTGAGTAATAAATGGATAGTTAGTCAAAACTGAAAAACTGTGACACTGCAGGGTGAGTGTCAATTAGACCATTTTTAAATTGCCCTTCAGCTTGCTGGATTAACTTTAATTGATGTCCCAGTAATATCCCCTGTTAAATAATTTACAATGGTTTTTGACTCCCCAAAGCATTACTTAATACCTTGCAATTATTAGAGTAGCATGCACCATCAAATTGGCCAGATAAATTAGTTGAAAAAAGGATGGGATCTCTTTCATGGGAGGAAGTGCACACGATGGACACAGATTTTCTAGTATAATTACCAGTGTCGAGGTTATTGATGTTTGTTAAAGGGACAAAACCTACCAAGAAATATGCTTTATTTCTTCCTTTCCAATTAAAAAAACCCATATTTTGTCAAGCCAAATTAGGCTCACAAATGCAGATTCCCTTAATTATAATATACAGTTCAGTGTCACACAGGTTGATTTTTTTAGTATTTGATTTTAGCAAGATCACCCTAATGTACTTCCTGAATAAGAGGAATAATCATCTTCCAATAAATAAAAAGACTGACTGAATGTTAGTTGAATAAATCCAAATAAGCCAAAATGGCTGAATATCATATACTGTGTTTCTTAATACTTCTGTACTGAAAAGTACTTCTGAATAAATATTAGGACACGAATTACATGAAACACTAAATGCTTATGGCAGGAATTTAGAGAGAGAATTCTGCTTTTAAATAATTGCTCTTGGAGGTACAGGATAAAATATCAGATAGAGTTGGGGTTCTTTTTCTGGCGGAGAAAGAATTTCTAACATATGACGTATCATGATACTGATTACTTAGATAAGTGAATTTCAGACTTTTTACTTCAAAGAAGAAATGCACCAGATCTCTTCCAAGTTTAAAATTCTACCCAAATTTATGTCAGCTATTTTAATAATTGTGATTAAAAGAACTATTTATTAATCACCTTACCATTTTCCAGTTAAATCTGAAGATAAAGTATAGAAGTCAAGATCAATTTTATACTACTCACTAACTGAATCAAATCCAGAGATGAGGGATCATCTCTACATTTGATTAAGTTAGTGAGTAGTATAAAATTTATCATCCAGTAGACAAAATAAGAACCCAACCATGTTTTCATAGATATCAATCCTTTTGCAACTACAACTATATTGATCTTAGTTGCATTAAGCCTGATTTATACAGATGTGAAGGGAAAATGCATTGTTTATTTTGAAATATTACTCCTCTGATTGATTTTAATTATGCAAATGAAATGTATGCTTGCCAAAGGCAGCTAATAGATTAGCCTGAAAAATTATGGTTAGGGCATTGCTGAAAGCACAACAGCTGGAGAGCAGAACCATAACTACACCTACAACTCAACCAGGTGTTAGAAGGATTAGATATTTGTACTTCCACAAGAGCTGACAACAGTTTCTTAAATCAGTAAGAAGTATATGCTTTAGTGAAAATCTATTTTTCTTTATTTTAAGTGTATTCATATCATCTTTTCTATCAAGCTTCCTTCTGGATGCAGCAACAAACACAAGACTACATCTTTAAATTACATCACTGAACTGCAAGTCACTTGCTCCTCCTCTCTTTCCATCCTGTTCTTGTGCACTGGAAGCAAGATTGGGTCTTAGAAAGCCACTTTTGGGAGATACAAATCTGACATCAATAAGCTCATTTGTGAGGCACACAAAAGATTGACCTGTTTTCATTAAATTGTGCCATAGTTGTCTAAAACCTCACTGCAGTTAGAAATGTTAAGACTGATTTGCTACTTATGAGTGAAGAAAAAATGCCTGTCAGAGCATGCAGCAACATAACCTCAACATAACACAGAGACTGACCATTGGCCTCCACCCGTTTTGGCTTTTTGTAACTTCTTCACTTTCTTGTGTGCATTTTGTTGAAGAATAGTTAGTGCTATCACGCTTTGTATTTTATTCTCTTGGAGCAGAAGAAAGGCATGAAGTGAGAAGGAATTTTTTAGTCTGTCACAAATAAACAGGAAAAATGTAGTCAGTGTAATGAAAAGACTAAACCAATTACAGACATTATTTTGGTTTGAAGAAGAAAAAGGTCAGGGACCATGATTGAAATCCTCCTTAACTGAAACATGGCAACCTAAGCATATCTTTAGCATAACATCTGAAAAATGTTTCAAAGTACAATCTGAGCACATGATGAATGTAAAATGCTGATCTGTTTAAGTCAAGGAGAATTCTGACAAGATTTTACCTTCAGCATTTTCTCTGAAATTTGCTTCCCGCTTTGGGAGCACATTAATTTCACAGTCTTTTCACATGGCATTCATGCTCCAGTTTAGACAGTGTGTGTATAGACTTGCATAGTTATGAATTCTGCTTCTGGTTTGTTTTTCTTTTTTTAATTGATAAATGTTTCTTTTTACTAGGTGTCTTTTTCCTAGGTCTCTCAAATGACACTTTTTAAAGGAGTTACAACTGAGTTCAAGATTCTGCAAAGTTTATTAAAGACAACAGAGAAGTAAACTGGTTTTGGTACAACAAAACAAAAATTATTTTGCACATATATGGATTGTGCTCCATTTATCTTCCTAATGGAGTGAAAAGTGTGGCTGAGATGAGGAATGTTATATTTCAAGTGTGGCCTGAGTGCAGGTATTTCTTAGCAGCAGTACTGCTGCTTCACAGTTTTAGGTTTGAGAACCATCTTTTTTAATATACTGAGGTCACTAGAAGTCAATCATGTAAGGATGAGCTTATACAGGAATCTTGACCTGGGAACTTGGAAGGTATTGGTATTGTGAAACACAAATATTTATGTGATGCCCTCTTTTCACAGACATCTGGCAATAACCTCGACCATATTTGTCTCTCATTTAAAACAACTAAAAAAGGAAAATACACTATAATATAGCAAGATACATTTACACAATCACGTGACCTAATTTCCACAAGTTAACAAAGCAGTGCTCCTCAGTTAAGCAAGTGCCAGCTGAAACAACCATACCAGGCAGCTAATATTATGTATACCTTGTATTGGCAATGAATGAAAACATGAGTTAATTACTGTAAGTCTGCTACTGAAAAACCTCAACATTTTTAAATCACATTTATTAATACTTTTTCTAATTGGTTTTTGGAAAAAAAAAGGCACGTTTTCAACAAAATTTACCAAAAGTACATTTGTAGAAGCTATGAAAAATCCACTATCTTTGCAAATAAAAATGCATACAAGTATATTCTAAAAATATTGTTTCATTATTTGTTGTGATTTTTTTCCTTTAGCTTTGGCATATTTGTATTATTGAAGGGAAATTCATGCCAAAGTTAAAAAAGACAGCTAAATGAAACTAAATAAATAAATTTAAAAAATCTTCTATATAACACAGCAGGAAAGCTTGTGATTCTTATGACAAAATACCCAGTACTATCACATTTTCTCTTCAGACACTTTAATATTAGGAGACTGTAAACACATAGTATTTCAGTTTTATGGACTACCCTCATGAGAAAAATAGAAAAAAATATTTCTGAAATATAGGAATTGTTTTGTATAATGAAAATGGTAGGTGGCTGTGCTGTTTGGAATTTTTTTTTTTAAGATAAAGCAGGTTCTCTTTTGCTACTAATACAATCTTAAAAAAAAACCCCAAACCTCTAAAACATAAAAAACAAATAATACCTCCCTGTCCTCCTTGTTACATATTCATTTTGCAGAAGAAATGGTTAGCAGATTCACTGGGAGGCTGGCCCTCCATTTCATCTAGGTTCTCTTTTTTTCTGTAGATAATGTTAATTAGTGGTACACAGAGTTCTTTTTTCTTGTTTTTAGAGACATTGTCCATGCAATTAACAACATTAGTATGTTGGCAGGAGTTCTGGATAAGCATCTCAAATTTTGTTAACAAAATGAGGTAAGTTGTTTCCCCAAGAAAAGACACAGCAGGTTTCCTCTTGTGCACTTGCTCTGGTAAGAGTTCACAGCAGAGCATCTCACAATCACAACCAAGAGGCATGAGGACATCAGTAATATGGACAAGGCAAACCCAACAGATTTATTTTGTTAAGTAGTATCTGGAAGATTAACTTGTGTCAATGGACAAATTTTGCCCTCATGTTCCCTCCCTTCCTGTCAAGCACTGAAAAATTTTATCCACCCTAGGAGTAGGAGATATTCTCTTCATGATGCAGTCTGCAGAGCAGTCACTAGTTACATACTGCTGGTGTGTAGCATCAAACCTCCAAGCAGCCATACCACTAAATTACTAGGTGCTGGTATGCTCTTTCCTGTCTGCAGCACATCAGAGAGCTGTGAGCTCTGTGCCATTGCTATAGGGGCCCCTATTGCCTGTGCTGAAATAACACAACCAGAGCAGAGCAGGAAGGCCATCCCTGCCATGCCATACTGATATATTGCCCTACAACAACACTGTTATGTCCTGAAATAAGTTTATTACTAGCATGATATTCTTATGTGAGATAAGCATTAGTTTTGTAAGCAAATCAGGCTCTAATCCCTGCCAGTAAGCACTTTGATGCCTTCAAATTTGTAGTAACCAAAAGCTCTTTTCCAGAATATTGAGAAGAAGGATGCTCATTGGGTCTCTTCAAATGACAAAAGGATTTCTTTGCTGGTGTCTATCCTTCCCTGATGGTTCACCTCAAATTGCATATGCAAAAAAAAGTATGTATGTGCAAATATGTCAACATCTGCATGATCAAAACCTATTACAAAAACACTTGACATATCTTCCCAAAAGACACCATGTTCTTCCAAGCAGACAGAGGACAAGGACAGGAGTTTAAGGTCTGAAGTTATGTGCTAAAGTATTTTGGCAGTTCCTGTAATATTTAGGAAGTTCCTGAATTCCACAGCACCCTTTGGAAAGGATACCTGCTGGAGCAATTCTTGAAGGACTGCATCTTGTGAGAAGGTGCGCCCATTAGAGGTGCTCATGAAAGATTGTCTCCTGTGGGAGGGACCCCATGCTAGAGCATCAATACTGGGGAATCCAGATACAGTTGAATTCTGAGAGGAAAAGCACCGATATTTTGCTTTCACTGGTTTTTCCTCATTGTTTTAATTCACAGAAGATGGAGAACACATTAAAATTAGGTGGTAGACCAGTAAACAAGATATTTCAAACCTCTTATCCAAGGGAAAGAAATCTCTCTCAATCTATCAGAACTAATAAATAATAGTGGAATGTAACCATTACTGACAAATTTGAGAGCTAATCATTTCCCCTTCCTCCCTGCCATTGCCTGCCATCTCTACCCTAGCCTCTCCTGTTGAGTAATGCTCCAGGATTAGTTGGACTACACTCACATTCTCTGTGCTCCAGGTATTGAAGTCTACATAAGATCAGACATCTACTAATGAGTTTTACACCAATAAATCACAAAAACTGTCCAGACAATCCCAATGAACAATTTGTAGTCAAGGGCCTTTTGGCAGATACCTGGTCCTTGGTTATGCACACAGCACTGTCACTCCAAGCACGTTCCTATTAGCTACAACTATATACTTTTCTCTTTCCCAGCCTGATGGAGAGAGGAAGCTTGATTGTCTCATTGGGAGAGAGGGTTAAGGGCTAGAATGATAATGTTTGTTTCTAGGAATTACTTACTGAGAAGGAACTACCACACTGAAAAATCAGCTTTTCCTTTGGTTTAGGTTCTGCTGTAGTCACACATTTATCCTTCTAGAATGGTTTAAATATCATTGAGACTGTTAAAAGAACAGAAATTTTTTTTTTTTTTTGGTAGCGATTTTGTCTTTAAATTTTCATGAAAGAAAGAAAGAAATACTGGTGTTCTTCAATTTTGAGTAAAAATTCATATTATGACTTTTAACACCATTTATGTTGACATTGAAAAAATACACCATAAGAGAATCTGATCTTACTGCCAAATATTAGGAGATTTTTTTTGCTTATGCAACAAATTATTTTGAAAGCATACTAATTAGACCCAGTTATGAGTGTTGCATTAATTACAGAAATGTTATGCATCAGTTGTATGACTAGAAAGCTTTTAAATTATAAAATAAGGCTATACCCAAGAAAGTAATTCATTTGCTATTTGAGTTACTAGGGGGTTTATTTTATAATTAAAAAGCTTTCCAGGATATTACTCCTATGGATCATTTATATATATAGAGTTAGAACCTACATGAGTTAATTTACAGAAAATCAAAATCATAGGCTTTTTCTACAGAACAAATTAATTATAGTAAAATAATTAAAACCTTCATTTATTATATTGCACTGGTCAAAATAATGCTCTGTTAGCTCCTGACTTGGCAAAAATATATTAGCTGTGTCCATACTGGCACTTCCATTCAGATTTTACTGATTAGTAATTTTATAATGAAACAAATGAATGAAAAATAGCTATTTATAGGCGTATCTTGAGATGAAAAGAAATTCGAAGTGGTCTTTCTGAAACAAATATGTGCGTCCATGTTTTCCATCTCCTGCTGCCTTGCAAGAAGTAAGAGGAGCAAGGTAAGGGTAGATACAGCAATCACAGAGCTGCTCCAAGTTGGGCAGCTGAGATAAGCGTTGCCAAGTCATTTGATCAGAAAAATCAAATGGTGCATGCTCAGCTCACCTACCTCTCCTCTGCCTGACTGGCAGTTACTTCAAATAACTGTCTGCCCTAAGCATCAGTTTCAGTATGGAATTTGTGGCCAGTCCACATGATCCTAGAGACATCAAGAGGTGACGGATGGGACTGAGGCATCTCGTTCGAGATGAATTCAGATAAATTTGTTTTGTGTAGATGTGGGTTTATGTAAAAGGGATCCAAGTCTCAGAACTATTTATCAAACACACTTGTATGTATGTCATGATTTAGGAATGGTATTGCCCAATTTAGTACTCCCAATGAAAAGAAAACTAAAAACCTTTCTGCTCCCTCCTCTAGTGGCAGATGCAAAAGGCAGAGATGATGGGTTGAGACAAAAATGATTCACTGGAAACAGGAATGAGATAAAGGAGGCAATAGTATCAGCCTAATCACTGTTTTGCTGTACTGGAAGGCATTACAAGGATATGCAGCATTTTTAATGAAGGAAAAAATCCTTCTTTGTCATCATTCAAATATTGCAAAGAATAAACACATTTTTTAATGCTACTATAACCATATATGAACTTTGCTATTACCATTATAAAAACATTTCTCAGAAAATGAATACTTTAAAGGCATATAGAAGATCTGAATTTAAATCTGAAAATTGCAACATGAAATTATTAATCTTTGGAGCTAAAGAAAGAAGTTTATTTTTTTTCCTTTTTTTTTTTTCTTTTTTTTTTTTTTTTGTCTTGGGTCAAAGTCGAAGAGCAGTTCCTTTTTTGCAATATGCTTTAAAATATTCATTATTGTTTCAAAATACCTACATTTATTTTGGATCTTTTTGAGACAATATTTTAAATAAGTCTTGTTCATATTAAAGAAGAAGAAGAAGAAGAAGAAGAAGAAGAAGAAGAAGAAGAAGAAGAAGATGTTGTTATCCTGCTTAAATTTTAGACTTTCAAATTTCTTTTACTTTTTAAATAAGCTAGTCTCATAACCTATGTGATGTGCACAAACAAATGCGATAAGAATTTTGGTGGGAAACTTCCCTTATGCAGAATGAATATCCAGTATGGTATTCTAGTTCTTATAGAACTAGAACTCAGTTTTGTAGCAAAATAAAATGGGAAGCAATGGTAGATTTTAAGCCTCTACTTTTTCTATAAAAATTTTTGTAATATAAAGCAATGATAAAAATAATCTTAGCCCAAATTTGATTGGAAATGCTGCAATCCCAATTATACATTGACCCTTTCCTCAAAAAGTTTTGTTTGCTACAGCCCTGATCATAGGTGTTGCTCCACCAAGGTGAAAGATGTTCCATGTACTGCAGGCAACCTCTTTTGTACATGGGGAAAGTGGGAAAGGTTACATTGGGGCTGTGATGTCATAACCCAGTGCTGGAACCCCTTTCCCAGCCAAGACACCTCACATTAGGCTGATGCATAGTAACCCTCTCACAAGCCTGAACTCAGATTCCAGGGAAAATATTGCAGGAAGGACACAAAATAGGAAGTAGTGGAGAGAATCACATATCTCAAAAAATCAAACATGAAACAATGTGAAGGCATTAGAGGCGTAATTAAATTGGTACTGCTAGAGAAAATGAATGAACCACTAAGGAGATGTAGGCTAAATTAGTCCATTTCCCAGTTCTCTCTGTTGTTTTCTGTTCCCCTTAAGAGGGATGTATCTGCATTTGCAGTTCAAAAATGTAAGCATTCTAAGGACAGTGTGCTCTGCTACTGGCAAGAATTTCAAGGCCGCAGAAAACCATATTTTATGAGTTTACTGTTTATCCATGTTTAGCAAAACATTAGGAAAGGGAAAAAGCAGGGAAACGGAAGAGGGGTATCTGCCAGTGAACACAAACACTATATCAGAGCCCTGGAAGGTTGTCAGTGGGCTTTAGATAATTTCTAAAAATGTGGGTCTTAAACTTCACAAATGAAATAAATCTCAAGTGCTATAAAAATATTTTTAGAGCAAAGCAAACATGAGAAAAATCCAGAGCTAGAACAAAGTGCCTGAATGGAAGAGGTCCCTGCTGGTGAGCAGAGATCAGGTCCTCTCCAGCCTGTCATATCAGGACATCAGGACCAGACACAAATTCTCTTGTACAGTTGGATTTAGCCAAAAAGGCTTTGGCAAGCAGACGTACCCTTTGCCAGAATGCCAGGAAACACACCAGGTAACATCATCACCATCTACCTTCTGATCCACAGTTTTGTTCAAGAGCAGCAAAGACTGGAACACTAGTTTGAGAATTCATCCTACCACAAGTATGAAAAGCAGACTTTGAATTTCCAGTGTCTCTGCCAGCTGGCAACAAATGGAATTCAAGATGTAAAGTGCATTATGGAAATCAGATAAAGTTAAAAGGAGGAAAAAAAGAGACTTTCTACTTGAAAAGGAAAGAAAAAATTATGGAGTTTTAATGTGAAACATTTTATAGTCCCAGTATGAGGAGAAAGTAAGCCACTTTAAGTGACTTCTGTCACTTTTTCAAATAGAAGGAAGCTTGTAAAGCTGACATACTTATATGATAAAAGATCTGGAAAGAAACACTGACCAACTGCAAACACCTGAGGGAGGACAATTGCAAGTACTGACCAAAATAAAACTCTAAGAATTTTTTAAAATATTCATAACTTTCATATGACAAAAACTGTTAGCCCCATGAACACTTTTAATGCGGTGTCTTTGGTTTTTCCTCTCAGCTCTCCATGAGTTTTGCTGCTGCTTCAAACATCACTTTGAATAAGTGTTCAGTGTCGAGCTCCACATAATATAAGCAGAATATAAAAATGTTGAAATATATTCCAAGGTGGGCAAGAAAGATGGTTAAAGGAGTAGAGGAGTAGACTTAGAAGGAGAGGTTGAGTCATGAGCCCATTGCTGTCTATGATTTCCTCATGATGGGAGCAGAGATAGAGGTGCTGATGGCTTTCTCTGGTGTCTGCTAGTAGGACATAAAGGAATGTTAAAGCTGAATCAGAGGATTTCAGATTGGGTGTTAGGAAAAAGGTCTTTACTGAGAGCATTATCAAGCAGTGGAGCTGCTCCCTGGGGAACGGGTCATGGCCTCAAGCCTGTGAGTTTGCAAGAAGCATTTGGGCAATGCTCGTTATACACATGGTTTAATATATAGGTTGCCCTGTGTGAAGTGAGGAGGTGGACTCAATCATCATCATGGGTCCCTTCCAGCTCTGCATATTCTTCAAGTTCTTCATGAATTTTTCTTAAATTCCAAAAAACTACTGGACATATTTTCCTTCTCACTAGCTGTGTGAAAATCAAGCTGCAGTCATATCCTTTACTTACTCTTCCTTAAATGGCATGCCATCCAAAACTACAAAAAATTATGCTAATGCATTTTATTGGTATATTAAATCTTTGGTTCAACTGAAATTTGTCAAAACTTAATGAAAACATCAATGCAAGTTTCTTTCCAATAAAATCTTGCACTACAAAAAAACATGTCACAACACCCCTAAGATAACATGTGCTGTCTTCCTAAGTTGATTTGAAGTTTGTTTCTTCTGTCTCACAAGAAGCTGATCTCTAAACAAAGTCTGTGGGAACTGAGGTCAATATACTCAGGTATATTCAGCATGAAGCACTGAAGAAAGTGAATTATCAAGCAGAGCAAATTTTTTTTTCCACTTGAGCAAGAAAAGAAAGCTTCCTCTTGTCAGTTGACAGGTAGGATAGGGAACACTTTGAATTAATAAATCCTTGTTAATGGACTGCTGCTGTAATAATTCTCAATTTTGTTCCAAAAAAGGTTTCTGTTACATGTCACTCTGCATAGTTCCTCAGAAACACACTGCAGTAAGTGAAGAGAAAGATACAAAGAAAAGAGAATTAATTTATTTGATAGGTTGCAAAAATAGTACATATCTATTCCCTCAGGGGTAGGTTCTTAGGTTCATACAATTTTCCTGTCTCCAAACAAATGCTTCATTCAAATAATATTACATAAAATTACAGAAATTTTATTTATGATGTTTCTTTAGTCAGTAGTACAATTTTAATTCTGTACTAACCATATATGTTTTTTACATTATTGTAGGGGTTTTTTTTCATATTTTTCTGCATTGTTCTATGTGCCTAACACACTTTTCCCTTTTGTAGACAGTAGTGAGATTTTAAAATTTTTTAGTTTTTGATCCTGCTTCCAGAAAGTTACGTATTATTACGAAGACTTGTTAAAAAAATTAGAAAAAAACAATGGGAAGTATATTTTCCATGAGGGAGAAGACAGTTAGTTCCAAGAGTCATCCCTTTTTATAATCATCTTCAATTTTTATCTTTGAAAAAATTTGAAATTATGAATTCACCTTTTTCTTCTAAGCAGAAGCTGAGGGATACCAAACTAAATTGTTGTTTCCAGGTGGAAGATTTAAAATTACATTGTGCAATAACCAACGGACTGGAACAGCAGTTCAGCCAGCTGATTCTAAATCTACCTGTGATGCTAAAATGATCAAGTATTTTTAGTGCTTTATCTTCATTCTCACACTTGTTAAATCATCCAGGAAATGATTGTCATCCAAATGGTAATTTGGATGTATAAATACATTCATGGCAGAGCAACAATGAAAATTAATCTGATTTTGCCTTAAAGTAAAAATTTACATGATGAGGAAGATAGAAGAAATTCACATATTAATTACAATGAGTCTTAGATTTTTCATACTCCTCTGAAGAGTGATTTTTAAAAAAAATATGATTTCTGAAACTATTCAAATGGTGAATAAGTGTATTTAAATACAGGCAATATACATTCTATAAAACATGGGGACAGTCAAGCTGTTTATGTAGGAGATTAAAGATCAATATTTCTGTATGTCCTTCTGACCAACTGTCAATGTTTGATTTTGGGCAATTAAAGAGGATTTATTTTGACACCATTCTTAGCACTGCAAAGTTACAGTTATTTATGCATAATTAATATTTGGAATATATTTATACGAGCCAAAAAGATACAAGTAGCAATGCTACTTGTTTGTATTTAATTTTTTCTTTTTTTACAAAATGCAAAGAAAGTGCAAACTATGCTGCTTCACCCTCCAGTTCTTCCTATTAGTCTTGTTTATCACTTGTCCTTTGCTAACAAACTGTCTGGATAAAGGGTTTTTTCAACTATAAATCCTGGTGCTGAACTCAGTTAATATAGCTATTCACACAATTTCCTTTAAAACCTTTCTAATTCAGCAGTATATAGCTCATTTCCTCCATACCTGGAGTTGTAAATTACTTTAAGAAATTTCTTGCTGAAAACCACAGTAACTGCTAATATAAAATCAGTTTAAAGTCTTCTCTTAGAAGGGTCTGCTTCTTCCTTGAATAGAAGGCAAATTCTGCCAGCTGTGATTATCTCATTCACCTTCCTAAAGACTAAAGTTGCTGTAGGTGACAGCCAAATTCTTCCTGCTTATCTGTGGGACTAGCACCTTACTCTATATCATGCTTATTTTCCCACACTGACAAGTTGTTGACTCACTGGGCAGAATGAGAAGCGAATGTGGAGATCACGCATCAATCACCTTCCATCACATTCCCCAGCCCAAATGTCAGTGATTGGGCAAACTTGCTTTGACAGGCATCCTGTCTGGACAAACAGCTTGTCACTTTTCTAATAGCATTCAGCTGCTCTCTCACCATAAGCTTCACAACCCGAATCAGTTCAAATATTCCCCAGTGGAAATTGGTGTAATTGAATGGACAGGGAAGGCATGGGAAGGGTGGGGTGGTGTTATTTTGGCAATTTTACAGTAAATGACAACTTTCAGAACTTTACTTTGGGCAATTATTTTGCTGCAACGAAAAAAAAAAAAAGAGAAGAATTGCAAATGTAATAATGACATTAAACTACAGCTGTTGTAACTTTTTCTTTTAGCAAAAGCATGGTTCAGGAGATATCCCTGATACTGAGGCAATGCTCCTGATTTAGGGGACTAGCAACTCTGAGAAGCATGATTGCATTTACATGAAGAAACTAAGAAAACAACTTTTCCTATAGCTAGTGATGCCCACAGTCATATTTGAGGGATCAGTTTAGTTCAAGGTATGTTTTCAGACCAAGGATCTTTGCTCATTAGAGAAGTACATATTAGAGTACAAGCAAAACATAATACAGAAGTATCATGCTTTCTTATTCAATGCATTACAAAAAGAACTGTTTCGCTTGCACAGGGATACACTTTATTACTACATTGGATACACTTTATTACTACATTGTGACTTTAAATAGGACTAAAACAAACATATAATACTGTATTGCAGCCAAAAGCTGTGGCTTACATACTTGAAAAAACATGAATAAGAAATATTTTGCAAAACAGTGCAATTTTTTTCATTAAACCTAAAAATGGTTTCATTTCAGTGTTTATATTGATCTTCTCACAATTCTAAACACTGAACTTTTAGAAAAACCTAACAACGACAGTAAGACATTGCAAGAAAGCATAAAAGAAAAAATGTTAAGTATAAATTTAATACTAGAAAATTTTATTGATTCTGAATCATACATAAATAGACAATTACATCACCAGTTCAAATGCCTAGAAATTTGGATTAATTTACTAAGAGGGCTGTGAATTAATGGTTCAAGAGCTTGTTACCAGAATACAAAATTCTGTCAATAAAAAGTCTATTGCGATATATGCATAATTACACACGCAGTATTTATGCAGCAAATTTGCATAAAATCTTACATAAATAGGTTTGTTTATTAACAAACAAACTCAACTCTAATAATCATTGCTTCATGTTGTACAGGTCCCTGAGTGTTGACACAGAACACCTCAGAAACCAGATGCTGCACAGTGTGTGGGGCTGACACCTCTGTGCCTCTGAAATTTCCTAGCTGCAGGCCTGCTAAGGTTTTACTTCCCAAGGGAAAACTTCTCACTTTCCCAAGAGAGGTTCTATGAACAATCTCTGTAAACGATATTCTTTCTCAAAACAACAGGTGGTATTTTTCTACCCTGTTCTCATAACATAGAAGATATCATTTCTCTCACATAACAAATGGTAATAGAGAGGTGTCATCGTACTAAAGTTCAAAGGCAGACTATCTCAAATCATTTAAAAGCTCCATATATTAACTCCAATTCCCCCCCCACCCCCGACTATATTTCTCTTTTAAAGGGAGACCAACCATAGCAGGAAATTAAACAAAGTTCTTGGAAAAAAAAAAACAGCTAAGATGATGAAAAATACATACTGATATTTTTAAAATTACTCTTGTAAATGACAGTGTTTCCTTTAAAACATAAAAAAAAAAATCTAATCTCCAGCATCTTAGTATAAAAAAACGAAGGACAAATCAAAGTGGAAAAAAATGCACCCTAATACATCAGGGTGAAAAATACGTGCAGATAATACAATGATTTCAGACCATGCACATAACCCAGAATAAATTTGAAGCTGCTATGATTCATTGACACAAACACTTACTTTTCTGGCAACAATCTTTATAATTTTACCATTGCTTTGTCACAAGAAAAATATTCTGAAGACAGAAGATACATCATAAAACAGCTCTATAAAAGAGATGTATTCAAATAGTATGGATACAATTTTAGCATCTAAGAAACACAACAAAAAATTACACGCAAAAATGGTAGAGTGATCCAGAATCTCCTCATGTATCACCACTTAGTGAACATCAGTAGGAGCAATGACAAAAATACAATACAATGACAAAAATAAATACAATGACAAAAAAATAAAATACAATGACAAAAATAGTTTTGTGTGAACTTGGATGACTGTATATGGGAAGGCCAGAGAATATGAGGATATGATAATGTGAGGACAGGATCATGTGAAAACATGATAGTTTACTGGGAGCTTTTACTA
Source organism: Dicaeum eximium (assembly GCA_013396995.1). Classification (NCBI taxonomy): domain Eukaryota; kingdom Metazoa; phylum Chordata; class Aves; order Passeriformes; family Dicaeidae; genus Dicaeum; species Dicaeum eximium. The sequence continues at coordinate 819,726 of VWZP01006006.1, forward strand.
TAACAAGCTGCCAAAATTCCATGTCATCATGTTATAAAACACAGCTTTTCAAGGAAATTGTCCTGGTTTCCTATCAGCAAATCTTAGTATAAAAAGTTCACTTCCACTGAAACGGAAATCTGCAAGGAGTAAATGACAACTCTTGTTAATAATATTTTTAGTCTAATTTTGCAATTATTGTTTCCTAGGCTGATTATTAAGAATTTTGACCTAATCTCTTGAGGATCCAAGTGATTAAAAGTCCAGTTAACTAGAAATTCTGCTTAACTAAAAGCTATGGTGATTACCAGAAGTTCTTTACAACAGTAAGCTACACTAACTGTTGCTGTAGATAAAAATAAGCTCTTCTCCCTGTTAAAATATTTATTTAGTAATAAAGCTCTGATTGTAACTACAACCATGTGGCCTGTCCTCATTTTACCAAAGAACCCTAAAAAATGTATGTATGTTTATTGTAAAACATATATATGGGCATATAGTATAAATAGCATATATAAGTAAGTTTCATGTAAAGGGTGTAGCTATATAGATATGTATGCATGCATATAAATATTTATGTAAAACATACCTAGAGATATGTTTTATATACACATATACATACATATATTAAAGTGTTCCCTATCTGTTCCGCCACTACAAGGTTCAGTTACTTTCTGGAGCAACAGATCAGAGTATGCAGTTTATAAAGAAAATTCACTTAAAATTCTTAGTTTTCTTGTAGTTGTGTAAGCCAAGTCTAAGGCAAGCATTCAGTTCAAGCCCTGACCCTACACATCAACGAAAATAAAATTTCTGGGTATAAGCAAGTATTGTTCTAGGGTCTAGATAATGGCCAAGAAAACTCTGGTAACAATGTATTTAATTTTTAATTGGGATAAAGGGTATCTGTCTACAAAGAACAGACTTAAGTTGCAGGCAGGCCCTTAAGAAAGGTAGATGGAAGAACAGACTAAAACGGAGAGAGGGAGAGGACAGGGAAGACAGATGTGCAGGCAGAGAAGGTTGTGGCTACAGGCTGATAATAGGGAAGTCTGAGAAGCTTTGAGATAGGCAGAGCTTTCAAACACCACTGCCTCCTTAGGAAATGCAGGAGGCCTTTCGTTTAAAAAAAAGCAAATACAGTAACCTGTCTTTGCTCCTAGCACCGACTATTAACAGCGGGAGACCAATTTCACAGAACTGATTTTCAGGGGATCTTCATTTTGATGAGATCTTTTTCACTCCTTCCCTGTAGGACAGAATTATAAAATGCAAAATCTTGCATCTCAGCAGGTTTGCTCTGTCTCTAATAAGATAGAAGGAAAGACCCTGTCAAGACTAATACCTAAAATGAGAATGATACAGTACTCTGCATGACAGCTTGCCTTTAAGACGTAAGGCATGTTTTATTTTCTCTTTTCTCCCCTTCAAATTCATTGTCTACCTTACTTAGCAGCATGGTAAAAAATAAAATAAAAAAAATAATTGAGTATTGAGTTTAAGGAGCCTTTAAACTTCCAGATAGGTTTAGATGTGAATTAGTAACTGTCCTTTTTTTTTTTACTGTTCCAGACATGACCTGACCACACAATCCCAGTAACAATTTGAGTTATATCTCAGCTAGAAGTCATGTAGAAAAGTTTCTTCGCATACGATTTGCAGATTTTTTCAAATTTGTGCTATCCACATATTTTGTCCTTGGAAAAGCAAAGTAAGACTATAATGGCTTCATACAGCAAAAATACATATACATAAGCTGTTAACAGTATTAATTCTAGTGTGAAAAGGAATATATGGTATGTTTTATATGGTGTGTATATATATAGACACATACACAGTGTATATGGTTTCTATACCATTCCTAGGAATTATTATTTTAAGCAGAAATTCATCTAAAGATGAATTTAAATGTAGCATTTTTCCAACTAAAATATTTTAAGTGCTGAAAACTGGGAACAGCAGGCCTCACCTAGAGGAAAAGCTAGGGTGTTTGCAGGGTTTTTTTTGATTGTATGTAGTATTCTGTAAGAAGTATAGATTTGGAATAATGTGCAGAATTGGCATGAAGTGCTTTCAACACAACTTCTATCAAATGTATTTACTGATAGTAATAATTGCTCAGAGTATGTCTACAATTAAAGAGGAAAAATCAAATTAAAACCTCAAGTAAAGGATGCAGTCAAACAGTTTCACAGTTAGGAACACTGCAAATCCATATGTGAACAATGACAGAAATCTATTTTATTTCAATAATGTCTTACTTTATTAAGCACTGAAATATGCAATGTAGGAATATTAGAGATTAACATCTACCTTAGTTAGCAAGAAAAGCCAGGACCTGGCTGAAAGGCATGGATTTTTCCCAGCCAGAACTCATGTGAGTGGCTAAAAAAGAAGCTGGAATCAGGTAGGACTCACAGATGGTGGTAGCAGGTTTAGGTATGTGTTTGTATAGACAGACAGAAAGAAAAATATAAGGTTTAATAAATGATAGCAAATATATTCTACAAAACCTAAGTCTAGAAAATGATTCGGCAAAACCTTTGCATATATCTGTTCATATATTGTCTTGTCCAGAGGAACAAAACACAAAATAAAACCTGTAATCTTTGGATTGTATGTGCTGTTGAGTATTATGAATACATGAAAAGTGAAGAAAATAGAACTTTATGAAACAAAACTTTATCTAACCTTTCATTTAATTTTCAAATCCTTTGATAGGCTTTAGAAATGTCACAGGAAACTTGGCATTTTCTGTTTATTACTTAATGGCTTTTCCTGGCTTCAAAAATGCAGCTTAATGAAGCTCTAACATTTATAGGCTCTAAGATCTTTATTTATGTGAATTTATTGCACTTACAAAATATATGAAGAGAAAGAAAGTCTCCTCAAACTGAAGTGCTCTAACAGGATGAGTAGTTATTCTTGAACAAAGGCACAGTAAAAGGCTTTAAAAGAGAAAAGAAGCTGAGTCTGTCAAAAATATTGGGGGGAGATAAAGAAAAAAACCCTGTAAATACATGTCAATAGGAAAGCCTCTCCAGGGGACTGATAAGTATTGCTGTGGTCCAGGGAAGGTGCTTCATGTAGCAGCCTTGCAATGTACTACTGGTTTGCAAACACTTGTTTTGGCTGGGATTTTTTCTTTGCAGTAAGAAAATAGACCTGAGGGATAAACAAATATCCCAATTTTGTTGCTTATAATTTCTTTGGCACTACATTATAATGCCTGTAACAACAGAATCTAATGACTTTTATTGGCTCAGGTAATATACTGAGGAATATATAAATCCTTTGCTACTTCTAGGTAGTAGAAGTAAATTAGGTAGGCATATATAAATAATTTCAGATTAAAGGCTCCAGAATTTTGGTGCAGTTCCAAATTCCTGGATATGATGGATTTCCTGGATTTCACATACAAGAGTCAAAAATTTCTTAAAATTCTCTTGGACATACTGAAATAATGTAGGAATTTTGAGACTACAGGTCTGCCTCTAATTTAATATGTGTAATTTCATTCTTTAACATGTGTAATTTCATCCTTTAACTGTTGAGAACCAGGAAAACTATGCTTCTCATTCCACAGTAGAACACAAATAAGTTAGAAAGGATTTTGTGTAAAGAAAGGAATGCATCTGAATCTTCTCTTATAGCATCTCTTTTTTTCATTCCAGTTGTTATCATAATAGGTTGTGATCTTACTTTAGGCAAGCACAGTCTTTATTGAGAGACCTCCATGATTATTGTTGTTAATCCAAAGAGAGTTTCACGTATTAGCTAAACAATTTCTCTTAAAAAGCATCTGCTAGGAAAAAGTATCCATGATAAGAAATACTTACTTATCCAATAACATTTCCAGCCTCTCCTCATGTATATTTATTTGCAGGAACAGAGAAAATGTTAAGTAGGAAGAAAAGCTATCTCAGGTAAAATTCCTGGAGAATCTTAGTCACTGTCAGCTCTGTCAGATGAAAAATCTATCCCTTTAAGTGAATTTAGTGCAGAAAATTGTGCAAGTTTTAAAATTATTTATTCCTTAATTCTTGCCAAATGTATGCCTGAATCCTGAGAATATGGGTAACCTATGATGGAATAAATGATCTTTTATACTTACCATCAAATTGAAACAAAATTAAACATCAGTTGGCATACTCATATGGGGAACCAAAGTGCAGATAACGATATAAAATATCTGAATGTTTAAAATGTATTAACCACTCACTTTCAGTCCCCACCCCTCTAAAAGGTGTGCAAAAGCTGTCAAACAGGTTTCTGGTAATTATTTAACAATGCTGCAGTAACATGTGTACAGTAATGAAATTTACTTGTGCTATTTTAAAAACATGTTTGTTTGTTTGATTTAAGAATAACTATATGTAATTTACTCTTAACTTATAAACTCCTGTGTTCTGTGCATAAAATACAGGGAATTCTGAAAACAGGCAAACATCAATCTGCTGGCCCAGTATATAAAAGTCAGTGAGCCTTTATCAGTGAATGGAACAATTTCACAGAATCATGGAATGACAGAGTGGTTCAAGCCAAGGTGTGTGCAAATTCAATGCCAATGTAATTCCATGATACAGGGCAGAATCCTTCCTGGTCAGTGCCTCATTCAGAAGGAGCAGACACTAATACACAATTCTAAATGTCCAATTTGTTTTATGAGAAGACCTAAAACAAGACCAGTTTGAGTTCAATAGCCAGTTAATGTAATAGTTTCTTCCCATGACAATATTTCTTTAAATTACAGCTTTAAAGCCCAGACACATAGGAAAGCCATTATGGTAAAACCTATTGTAAGCTCCTATAATGGAAAAATATCAACCAAGAAAAATGGAGAAATTTGATGCGCCTTCTTCCAGTAGTGATTAACTTGATTTCACTGAAAGGGAAAAGAATAAAAAAAAAATTAAGAAATAAAACCATGTCGTCTTTCTAGTCTTGTGAAAGAAAATTAAACAATATTAGTTTTTACTTTAATTTTCAGTTGAAAAAGTTTTTTATATTGATTTTTGTACTCTTCACCCAAATAATCTCTCTCTTAGAGATTTTTTTTTATTTTTATACCATATTTCCTATTGCTCTACTACGAGTCCATACGAAGAGTTATACTTTGTTTAATATTGACCTAAAAATAGTCCAGTAATTTAATCTCTAGGCAAAAAATTGGGTAACATAAATATTTTTTCTTGATGTTAAATGTGCAACAGTTCTCTTTCAAAAACTCATCAATCACTCTAGCTCAAAACCAGTTTAAGCAGTTGGGCATCAAAACACTTAAGGTCCATTTATTGCTTATAACTTTAGCTATGTTTGACTGAACAGTCACATTAGAATTACTATGGGAAAGATATGGTCTTTTCCTCTTTTATGCACTGGTGCACATCTGATTGCTGTTAAAAAAAAGCAGGCCCAGCAGAAAATTACTCACTTTTTCATTTTGTTTTTCTTTTGCTATTTAGCCTCCTGAGATGGTTCACAGTAGGATCAAATAGGAAGCAGCTGAGTTGCTCATAAAACACTGCCACATTTATGGGAATATTAAGCAGAAACCAAGGAGCAAAGAGTATTTTATTTTTTTATTATGGTAACAGAAACATTTCTGCAACACTAAAGCATGCTGTGATTTTTATCAGATCTCCTTCACTCAGAGAATCATCTTTGACCGGGAACATGACAACCAAACTCATGTGAAAAGCTATCCCCACCATCTTGGGGAAAGTTTGGAAGTTGAGTTCTTCCACAATACAACCAGAATACCTTGTCCTAGAACTTCTACACTGTTACTGCCACCTCTTCTACACTATTACAGCATCACAGCTACAGAAGAAGTGTTTCACCTAAATCACAGCAATATAAACTCAAAAACAACTGGTTAGAGTCTTACTTACATTAAAACATCCTCATGAAATGTAAACATGTCAGACCAATTAACCATTATATTTAAACACTTGGAAAGTTACTATCCAGTCAATAAAAGCTTAATATAGGGATGGGGTTTGTCACCAAAGCCCAATGTGCTAATATGTTTCTAGTTTGATGTCTTCACAGCCTCTTTCCATTCACTTCATGTAACCACAGTTCCCAGAAATGTGAATCTAATTGCTACTGATAGAAACTCTCCCCACCCTATATGGGAGCTACTAATTTTGAGACAAAGCATGAGCAATTTTAATAAGCATATGCTCCTTTTATAGCACTAAGCATAGTGATCCCAAAAATGATCTTTTCAGAGCATTGCCTACTTGGTGAAAATATAGCTCCATCATCATCACTCAAAAAATTTGAAAAAAAAAAATCTGAGCAAGTCTAAAAAAGATGAGAATATTAATAACGTTTTTTTTTTTCTGATAAAATGAAAGAATCTGTTTTAAATGGTGACAAAAATCATAAATATCTTTGTTTAAAAAAAGATACATTTATCAATTTCAAAGAAAATAATACTTAAACTACTATATATAAATGAATTTTTAATGTAAACACGGCTGTAGGTGTTTTTTGTGTTGCTCTCTTTTAACCACTATCTCATTGAATAAAAAATAATTATACTTACAAAAAAGTCCAAAATATTTATCCTATTTGTATGCATCTCATTTTTGCACTTAGAATTTCTAATTAGTCTTAAAGTTTCTTTTAAAATATATTTGATTATTGTTATTTCCTCTTTGACAATATTGAATGCATCCAGATTTAGGGAGTCCTGCTTGCTTGATGTTCTAGATACGAAGATTTGAAGTATGTAGAAGCACATCAGGATGTACTGCACACTGCTCTACAAGCTATATACAGCTCTACAAGCTCTGTTGCTACTTTATTGAATACTAAACACCCAGCAAGGTGGGTAGATTTACACTGGCTAAACACCCAATAGCAATGAACAGAGTAATTTCATAAGTTATAACCAATATATCAAATGAATTCTGAATGCTTCAAGAAAAAGAAACCTCTGTTTTCCTTCCTAGTATGAAAAAGAAGCCTGAGAAGTTTTATCTATCAGCTTCTGAGTATCCAAAGGCAAAATATGAAATCCCTGACAAGCATCTTGGTCCTTTTGCCCTAGGAGGAGTTTTAAACCAGCTGTTCCTCTGTTTACAAATCCTGCAAGGGGATTCTTTCTGGTATTGTGCCTACAAAGTCAGGCTCCACAGACAATATTTGATTGTGGTATTTTGACCCAGGGGCCCAACAATCACTTAATTTCACTTTGTGAAAGTGGTTCAGCTCTTTTTTTCAGGAAAGGTTGTGCATTATCCACTTAAATGTTTTTGCACAGAGAGGCAGACTCAAGGGCCATTGCAGTAAGGGCACATTTCCCTTATTATTTCAGCTGCTAGTGCTGGTTTATAGCACAAGGCACTGGTAGTGCTGATTTCTTGCTCATTCCTTGCAGTCAGAGGAAAGATCAAGGGGATCCCAGACCCAGCTTGTCATGGTCTGCCAGCTCCATGGCACACATGAAGATTCTCAATCTTATCAAAATCAAATTTGCGGTTGATCCCAGGCTCAGATCTGCTGCCCCCTTCTCCCTGGCTTTATCAGAAACACTCCAGTGTTCTGACTCTCATGCCTTCTGCTTTCTCAAAAAGCACTGCACTTTCTCACTCCAGCTATGTACAGGTTGGATTTCTCAGTAGAGAAGTGCAAAGGGAGTCATGGCACTCACTTGCCACTACTGAGACAAAGCAGGAGAAAAATGGTAACAGCTTCTGCTCAAGAGGCTAATGATTTTCATAAAAGGTATAGGAGACAGTGTTTGGTCCAGTTATTTTAAGGCAAAAAACACATATATTGACATTCTTTAATGTTACACATTACAATGCCAATGTCCTAGACCAACATTTTATATGCATGTGTGAAGAAAATTAGTTATTCAAAATGTTTCTACCTGCACTTTAAACTTTCAATACCCAGATAAATCAATTATCTTTTTCAGCCCACAAGGCTACTACTTCTGAGTGCAGAGTTGCCCATCTGCAAACTGAGCAGGACAAGAAAAAAAAAGATGCTGATATGCTTAATACATTAATATTACAGAACTAAGGGATGAAAACAAGAAATATCAATGAGAAAAATTTTTATCAGACAAATCCTACCAGTCTTATTTTATGAAACCTGTTTGCCAGGCTGTGACCCAAAAAAACTGGGGAGAAGAGGGCTACCTCTCTCTGTTATCAAAACCTCTAGGTGACTTCTGTCAGAAGGCTTTGTCCAGAGGGGTTTCCCAAAGTTTATTATAACTCAGAAGACCAATAGAATTTGGTGGAATGAGTTTCTTGGAGTACTGCAACAACATCATAGAACTTTTTAGAAGTTTTCATTGATGGCTCTTTCAGATAAAACTTAATATATCTGAACTGCTTTCATATTTAGTGTTTAATTTTTATTTCTTTATTATGGTTTACTTGGGAAAAAAGTAGTATAAATGACTGACTGTAACATACGTGTAACATTTTGGGATCTTTTAAGGGATTATCTTCATCCCTTTTTAAAGCTTTAAATATGCTATCATGCTAGTTGTTCTAAAGAGTTTTACAGCCTTTACTAAAAAAGTGGGGGTTTTGGCTAATTAAATATTTCAACCTATAAGACTGATTTATTGTTTGACTCTTGTCAAACAATTGTTTTTATCAGTTTGACTAAAATCACTGGGGTTGGGGTTAGGCAATGATTGTTGCATTTATTATGTGATGAATGGAACATCACACAAAATATGAATTGGCCAGAAAAGATCCAAGGATAAATCACAGCTAGGAGCTGACATTGTGTCTGGCTCTGTTCATTAAAAAAAAAAAAAAAAAAAAAAAAAAAAGAGGGAGAAAAGGAAAAAGACNAAAGGTATATTTTAAGAATTCTCCTACATCCTAAAATGATTATTTCTTTTTTTTTTCTCTCCATGTATAGATATATGCATATATGTATTCTTGCAGCTCACTAGTTCTTTGGCTGCTCTTCAAGGCAAAGAATAATTTATTCTAAAATTTATTCTTATCCTGAGCTCCCAGAGTTAAAGTTCAAGACATAAATATGTTTCTAAAATTTAACATTTCCTTATTATTATCAACTTCCAGTATAATTCTTGATGTTTTGGAGATTCATATAAATGCTGAAGCTCTTTTTTAATAATTATCTAAATTTTTAGCCTCAGTGAATCCATTTGGAATATTTTATACAGATAAATGACAATAAGGGAGTCCTTCAGATTAAAAAAATTATTTTCCTTTTTTATGAGTACAGATTTTAAAGCCAGAAGGGGCCATTATAATCTTCTAAACTTTCTGTGATTATGAAGCCTATAATGATTTTGCACAGCTTCTTTTTAGAATAATAGAATCTTTTAAATCAGTCTTAATTAAAAAAACTCAAGAGATAAATAATACACCATTCTTTCTCTTTCTTGACTTATGAATTCGGTGCAGTTTTCATTCTTCACTCAGTATTTTAAATGCAGTAATTGTGCTTCACATTTATATGTCTGCTTCATATGGTACAAAGGACTGCTTCCTTCCTCTGCCTTATATTTTAAGAAATCCCTAAGAAGGTCTTGTCTACCAAACACAAAAACTAAAGTTTCAATTTTTTTCCATTCCAAAGTTCAGGTTCCAAATTAATAAAATATTTATACATTTTTATTGAACCACAGCCTTTGTGTTTGCTTGAATTCAACTTTGCTGTTGATTGTTAGAATTTATCTATGGGTCTTTGTTTATCTTTTGATTTTTCCAAGTCAAAGGGAATAGGACCTTAAAAGCACCTTAATTTTAGTGTGCCAAAAATAACTTCAGAATTTTATAAATAAAATCAAGAAGAGTTCTTCTCTTGTACTAATTGGCAAATGCATAATTGCAGTATCTCTAAATACTGTGTATCTCCATCTTATCTGACTCTCTAGAATATATTAGGAGAAAATACTCAGGCAAAGATATGCAAAGTTCTAGTACACAAGCAAAGTTTTCAAGACCAGGAAATCAGTGAAAAAAAATCTCAGCTTCAGTGACAAAATCTCAGCATGTTTACTTCTTTTTATAGATGTTACCTACATTTATTATCTGTAGTGATGGCACATTTCTCACTTCCATGCACCCTTTAATAAAGCAGTTGACCTTCATAAAAAATAAAAGGTAAAAGATAGATATAGATGATATAGATATAGATATAGATATATAGATATAGATGATATAGATATAGATATAGATATAGATAGATAGATAGATAGATAGATAGATAGATAGATAGATATAGATATAGATGACACAGATATAGATAAGATAACTGAAAGTTTAAGCTTTGCTTCCAGTTCAGAGCAAGTTGCTCATGTTGACATAACAAAATTTCAAGGAGAAAAGGTGGACTGTGATGCAAATGTCCTTATAGTATAAATCTGATCCCAGATTACATTTAGCTTTTGAAAGTCTATTTTCTAGCTTCAGATGTCATAATACATGAGTAATCCGATAAACACATAGGATCCTTTTTATTTTAAAAATAGTGTCTGAATTTTTAGTTCAGTCACACAGAAATTAAAGTTTAGTCTTTATGCAGCTTTATACTCAAAAGCGAGCTAAAATATCCTAAAGCAGCCTTGGAATTGTAAATACTATTCCTTCAAGCACAATCTAATTTTCAAGAGCTCTTATTCTTAGAATATTCCACTATGATATTATCATTCCATGATGAAAGGATGACCTATTATCATGTGCTTAAGCCCCAGAAATATGAATAGAACATCTAATTTGTCATCTGATCACTGCCATGTCAATGGCCCAGTGTTAGGTTCAGTGTTGCTGATGGGACTCTCCCTTAAATTTTAAGGCACAGCTTTCTCCTGCTGGCTGTGGACTGATCAGATGTGTTCAGGGCTGTACATTTTCTATGGTTAAGTATAAACCCCAACAAACCATAGCCCATGCTCTGGCAAGCTCCCTCTATAACCCTTCTGATGGCATCTCTCCAACATGCCAGCTTCATGGCACTTCCTTGACTACAAGGATAAGAGGGAATAAAACAGGCAAGTGGAGCTGCCACTGTCCTGACTTCAGAAATCAAGACAGGCTCTGGTTTTGGGAAGTGGTTGGTGTAGGGTTTGGTTTTGGTTGGTAGGAGTTTTTTGAGGGGTGGGAAGGGTTGTTTGGGGAATTTCCATTTTATAGTTTTCTGAAATTTGTAACTGGGAATTGATCCAAATCTAGAAAAAATGCCTGAACTATCAAATGGTCTTTTTCCTTCCTGTAGCTGAAAAATCAGACTTTTTATACATAGAGTTTGATTGCTGATGACAAATCAGTCATTATGGTAATACTTCAGACACAACTGAAACAATAAGGGGGAAAACAAACAGAAAAGTAAGAAGCCTTTCTATAAGCAAACAACTTATTTTTTGTTTTATTTTCTCTTGAAGAAGGTACTTTGTGGATTAATTTGACAGCAGCTAGAGTTAAGATGCCATATAAACATAAACATGAAATATTTTCTTAAGGTTTTAAAAGGAATTTAATCTAATTGTTCTTGAAATTTATTACCTATTGGATTTGCATTCTGACTCCAAATGAGCAGCTTATTTTTAATTCATCGGATTCATCTATGCTTTTGTATTTTTAATGTGAAGGGTAGAACAGAAAAGATTCAGTACAAGCAGATGCCAGTTTTAATATAATGTTCTACTACTTTGGGGACTTCACTAGCTGTGTGGGTTACCCAGCAAGGCCACTCAGACTTTATAATTGACAGTAAATAATGCTCTTGCAGTCATCTACTTCCATTTGCTAAAGGAAGGCAAGCCATAATAAAACCAAGTCAATTTGAAGTACTAGAAAACAAATGAAATACTTTAGATATATCAAATTACTGTTCAGGAGCTAACCCCTTAATAGATACTGATGAGAGAAAGCTGATTTTTGAAGTTAATATATTTCTTAGCATAGAGATCCGAACATTATTTATAGCACGCAAATCAAAAGCTCAAGAAGGATGAAAACTACATGAAAAAGTGATGAAAAAAATCAAATATAGAGACAGTGGAGCCTGGTCAGCACCAGAAACAGGACAACCTTCTCTGGACAACCTTTTCCAGTGCCTCAGCACTCTCACAGTAAAGAATTTCTTCGTAACATCCATTCTAAATATCTCTTCTTTTACTTTAAAATCATTCTGCCTTATCCTATTACTATTTGCCTATGTAAATGGTCACTCTCCTTCTTTATTATATTTACTGGAAGGCTGCAGTGAGATGTCCCCAGAGCTTTCTGTTCTCCACAGTGAAGAACCCCAGCTTTCTCAGTTTCTGTTTATAGGACAGGTACTCCAGCCCTCTGATCATCTCTGTGACCCCCTCTGGACCACTCCAACAGGTCTAACAGAAATAAGGGGCTCAGCTGAAGCAGGTGTCATCCATCCTCCTGCAGCAACACCACACAGTGTGCTTTGGCACCAAAGATGTGATCTCTGAGTCAGCCTGAGCTGTCTCATATCAGCAGCAAAAAAAATCTGGCACTCAGCTAAGTGCTACCAGAAGACATGTCAGATGGAATCATCACAGGATCATAGAATTGTTCAGGTTGCAAAGAACTGCAGTATCATCTAGTCCAACTGTAAACTCAGCACTTCAATTCCACCACTAGACCACGTCCCTAAGCACCAGGTCTACACATCTTTGAAATTCCTCCGGGATTTAGATTCCACCACTTTCCTGGGCAGCCTGTTCCAAGGCTTGAAATAAAGGGATGTGTACAACTTTTCTCTGGAATTCAGAAGTTCAAATCCAAATCTGTAAACCAGGCCTGCCAGACTCAAATTTTCGCAACTCCTCAGATATCAGGAGGAGAAGTATAAAATAGCAAAGTATTTTTGTCACTGGTAGGCAAGTCTTTATGTTTTAATCCCATTTTTTTATCTCCTAATCTATTCTGTGCATCTGGATGTTAAAGGGCGTAGATATGTAGTTACTGGAATACATTCACTTATAAAAAGCTAACAAGAGGGCTTTTATCCCTCATATATAATGATGCTCAGTCTTTTTCTAATTAGAGTGAGAGCCTTATACCAGAACCTCTTGGGATTCTTCCCTCTTTCCAAAAGGAACACTTTTATTGTGTGGAGTAGATTCAGATGTTTTTATAATAATTGCATGATTTTTCCTTTCTTGCTGTGGCACAGTGTTATTAGTCTCTGTAAATCTACCCTCTGGTGTCAGCTGATAACATAAATGAATACTGGACAATGTCATTTTTGGGGACACTATAGTGATGATATAATCTTTAAATTGCCTTTGTTTCAAATGAGTACATCTAATAATTTATAAATAAAAACCCATATAAAATATATAAAAATTAACAATGTTTTTCCTTTTGAAATTCTACATCAGAATGAAAAATTCCAATTTTGTAGTTTCCAAGATTTGGTTTGGTTAAAACAATAATTTTGGCTATAAAATCTCAAATTTATCCGTAACAAAAATGACAAGAAGGAGGAAAATTGTAAGCTTTATTTGCCTATGAATAAAGCTCACAGAATCATATCCTATGTAGAAGTTTAAAGTCAGTAAAATCATAAGTATCCTATCAAGGCCCATTTTACCCTAACATGAGGCCTTCTTATTGAACCTAACCTGATGGAAGGTATTAAAAAAAGAGTATAATACCAGCAGGATGAAAAGAGTCAGAAGACAGTTGCCACTATAGTGCTGAGCCAGAAGCGAGCTAGTAAAAAATTTAAATTGAGGAACAAAAAACTCAATTAGAATGAACTCAAAAACCATGGTTGAAACACTTCTTTGCCTCTTGCTTCAAGTCCTCTCCTGCTGAGAGTAAAACAACATGCCAGCAAGAAAGGCACGAAGAGCAGCTGGCAGTCCAATAGCATACTAGAACTGTCAATGCTGTCCACATGGCTCTCCACATGAGGTTTTTACAGACTCCTGATACTGTAATCTATAATGTATTGGGAAAAAAAACATCCCTTTTCAAGGCTGTTTTCCACCGAGGAGAAATATAGGGTTAATGCAAAAAAATAACCAAACAAAAAACCACTTCCCTTATATGTCTTTTGACCAGAAACTAAGGAAAGGACATGGTAAAACCAGAAGCAGTGAACGAGCTTATCATGCAAAATGGTGCAAAAATGCTGATCTATGCCTGGTAAAGTGTGTTTAGATTATATCCACTTAAAAAAAGAAAATCAATTAGAAGCAAAATGTTACGTAAGATTGCCACAAGACGTAATTTTTATTTTCTTTTTTGTTTGTTTTTTTGGGTTTTTTTGCTGTTGGTTGGTTGGTTGGTTTTTTAACTTTATCATTTGCTATAAAACTACTAGTCTTATAACACTTACATCATAGAATCAGAACCATAGAACATGCTGAGTTGGAAGGGACCCATTAGGATCACTGAATCCAACTCCTGGCCCTGCACAGCAGCATTCCCATGAGTCACACCATGTGCCTGAGATCACTGTCCTAACACTTCTTGAACTCAGACAGGCTTGCTTGGTGCTTGTATGATTTCCCTGGGGAACCTGTTCCAGTGCTCAACCATCCTTTAGGTAAAGAACTTTTTCCTGGTATCCAACCTAAATCTCCCTTTACTCAGCTTTATGCCATTTTTTCTAGTCCTGTCAATGGTCACAAAGTGGAAGAGATTGGTGCCTGCCCTGCCACTTCCTCTTGTGAGGATGTTGAAGACTGCAGTGAGGTCTCCCCTCAGTCTCCTCTTTTCCAGGCTAAACAGGACAAAGTGACCTCAGCCATTCCCCATCTGGGTTCCCCTCTAGAACCTTCACCACCTTCACTGCCCTCCTCTGGACTGTCTCAAATAGCTTAGTGTCTTCCTTATGTTGCAGTGCCCAGAACTGCACACAAAATTCAAGGTGAGGCTGCCCCAGCTCAGAGCAGAGCAGGACAATCCCCTCCCGTGCCCAGCTGGCCATGCTGTGCCTGATGCCCCCCAGGACAGGCTTGGCCCTCCTGGCTGCCAGGGCACTGCTGGCTCAGGTTCAACTTCCATTCCAGAACACCCAGGTGCCTTTCCACAGCACTGCTCTCCAGCCTCTCGTTCCCCAGTCTGTCCATCCACCAAGGACTGTCCTGTCCCAGGTGCAGAATTCAGCACTTCTCTTTGTTAAGACTGTGTTAAACTTCATGCTGTTGGTGATTGCCCATCTCCCCAGTGTGTTGAGGTCTCTCTGTAGGGCTTCTCTGCCCCTGCGGGAGTCAGCAGATTCTCCCAATTTAGTTTAATTGGCAAACTTACATAGTATTCCCTCAAGTCCTGCATCTAAGTCTTTAATGAAGATGTTGAAGCACAGGACCGAGGATGGAGCCTTCTGGAACCCCTCTAGTGACAGGTCACCAGTCTGATGTTACTCCCTTCACTGTAACCCTTTGTGCCTGACCTGTGAGCCAGTTGTTCTCACATCACTTAACACAGTTATCCAGCTGTGTGCTGGACATTTTATCCAGAAGGATCCTGTGAGAGACAGTATCAAAAGCTTTGCTTAAATCCAAAAATATTACATCAGCTGGCTTCCCTAGATCAACTATGTGGGTTATCCTGAAGTAGAAAGATACCAGGTTCAACAAGCGGGACTTTCCTCTCATGAAGCCACGTTTGTTGTCATCAGCGACTAAGTTGTCTCCAGGTGTTTTTCAATACCTCCCAGAATTACTTTTTTTGTGATTTCAGTGGGCACTGAAGTGAGACAGACTGGCCTATAGTTTCTGGGGTCCTCCTTCTTGCTCTTCTTGAAAATCAAGACAACATTGACCAGCTTCCAGTCAGCTGGGACCACTCTGGATTCCTCAAAAATCACTGAGAGAGGCTTTGCAATGACATCAGCAGCTGCTTGAGGATATGTTTAGAAGGCAATACTTTATTATTAAGGGCACATCTAAGACTGAGGAATCTTGTGAAGAAATGGCATATTATGATGCTTTAGCAATTTAATGTACACTTTCATTTTGATTGTGAATATATTAGTTGAAAATTTCCTATTGTTTTTGTTAGCAATGTGTAACCATATGGTACATTTAGGTATAATTTTAAAAATATACAAAAAGCCTACAGTTACTACAAGAAGCAAACATTTATTAAAAATGCTTTTGCCCTCTCTGTCTTGAATGAAGTAGGTTTGGTTACTTTATATTTGACCAGGCTCTTTGCAGTGAGTACTTTTGCCTTTTATATATATATATATTGACATTTAGGCATTTCTTCTCTAAGGTCTTAGAGGACATGCCTTATGTAAGAAAAAACCTTAAATGTCGGCACGACTTTATCTGCAGTACTTTCATATGTTTTTACTTGTCTTCTTTCTTACAAACTGGAAGTGATTTCCACTTTCCTTAGCACACAGCACTGGTAAAAGAAGGTATGTTGGGCAGTCAGGATGATAGCCAATATTTGATAGGAAAGAGAGGTCCCTTCCCAGATCCAACAAATTTGTGACTAAGAATAAACCAAGAAAGTTCTTTTTGCTGGTTTGAAAACAAAAAAAATTCACATTTTCAAGACTTCACGAAGCTCTTTATTTATTTGAGAGGAAAAAAAAGACTTTATATTTTGAAAAACATTTTTGTAGAAAGATTTTTCTGAGGCAAAGAAATAAATTTTCATATTATTACAGAATTAAATTAGAATGCATATTTTCTGAAGGTACCCTCTGTTTAACACATGTTTTTGGCAGCTGCTCTTTCTCTTTCCACATGTCTATTCAAATTCTCCACTTGGCTTGTGCTTCTTTAGGCTGTGTTTCACCTTCAACATTGTCAGAGTAGGTATAAAATAAGCAGAGTTTGATTTTTACTCAGTAAATTACCTTTTCATCTAACATGGGCCACATATTTGTGCAAGAAGGAATCCGCATAACTCAAATTTATCACATCCAAAAAAAGACACCTCTTCCCGTTTCCCCTGCACTGATTTTAATGAGATAATTGTGGTAGGTTCACCCTGGCTGGACGGACAGTGTCAACCAAAGCTGCTCGATCACCCTGCTCCTCAGCTGGATGGGGGAGAGAAAATGTAACTAAAGGTTAATGGATTGCAATCAGGACAGTGAGAGATCAGGACAGTGAGTCACTGGCTACTGTCATGGGAAAATCAGACTTGATTTGGGGAAATTAATTTGATTTATTGCTAATCAAATCAGCTAGGACAATGAGAAATAAACCCAATTTTTCCTGGGATCAAATTGTCTCCTGAATTCTCTGCCTTAGCCCCTCCAACAGCACAGGAGGGACAGGAAATGGGAATTGTGGCACTTTTCTCCTCAGTAGGAGAACTCTCCATGGTCTTCCCCTGTCCCAGTGTGGGGTTCTTCAGGGGAGACAGTTCTCCACCAGCACCTCCAACATGAGTCCCACCTCATGGGCTGCAGTTCTTCAGAAACTGCTCCAGGCCCTTCCCCAGGGTGCAGTCCTTCAGGAGCAGGCTGCTTCAGCGGGGGTCCCCGGTGGGCTCACAAGTCCTATCAGAAAACCTGATCCAGGGTAATTCTGTACTGGACGTGGGGGAAGCTTATGGTGTCTTCTCACAGGAGCCATCCCTGTAGCCTCCCACCGCAAAATCCTTCCACATAAAATAAATACACTTGTGAAAATCTGTTGTCTCCAGTGTCAAGGATTTACGAATGCAGATAAGCTCCAGAATGATTTTAGTCAGCAGTTTCTTGTTTTACCACCATAAAATATTATACTTTAAATGAGAACAGGGGCATTCAAACTTAAATAATTTCAGTAGTTTCTACAGTAAATGCTGATTGGATAAAAATGTTATCTCTCTTTAGCAGCAAAGAGTAAAGAGGTAAATGTAAGGACACAATGAAATTTCTTATCAGTTTATAGAAAATAATAATAATAATTCTCTGATTTATCACAACTCCACCTCTACAGCATAAAAATATAACAGAATTATTTTTTCTGTCATTTGTTTTTCTTCTGGTTTTTTGGGTATTTTTGATGATTAACTGGTTTTTTAAACAGTAGGGAACTCTCGCCATCTTAAATCTAGGATTCAAAAGAGAATCCAAGATATAAAATCATTTTGCATCAGTCCACAAATTCATAACTCCATATTTTTTTTGGCTGATGTATCAAACAGTGTGATTCTGAACTCTTAGGACCTTAATACCTGCCTGCTACAATGACATTAACAACATATTCAGTACAGTTTGCTAGGCTGTCGTCAGGTCATAACCAAGTACTGTCCGTCACTGTTCTGCTGACCTTTAGCAATTTGGATCAAACAGCCTAGAGTCAATAGCTTCTATTATCTTAGAAGCAATCCTCTGAGATTTCTGGTCTACAAGGAAGAAAATCTAATAGACGAAACGCTGAGAAATCACACCAATAAATAACATCCCTACTCTTGGCCAGCCACAAAATTTGCACTGTATTCCTATTTGTCCTGGTTTAGGGCGCTAAAGCAGGACAAAACGTCACCCTAGGACACAAAGTCAGAGATAAACAGCAAATACTTTATAGTAGATATCATTTGAGTAGCTCACTTGGTTAGAGCATGGTGCTAATTCCACTAAGGTTCTGAAGTCTAATCCCATACAGGCCACTTACTTAACAGTTGGACTTGATGATCCTTATGGGTCCCTTCCAATCCAGAATATTCTGTGAATATAAAGTTAAATATTTGTATCTCTTGTTACTGCCTAGTAGCATGGTTTTTTTGTTTGTTTGGGGTTTTTTTCCTGGTTGAAATTGCCTTTCTTGCTATTCTATATTTTTGTCAATAGGTGGCAATGCCTACTCCAGTACATTTCTTTCATGGGCATTTGTGATGATATATAACCTCCATCTTTACCAAAGCCTTCAGTAAATATTTCCATTCCACAAAAAACCCCAACAAAACCAAACCAAACCAAACCAAAGCAAAACAAAACAACCCACCCATCACATACACCAGTTTCAGAAAAAAAAGTCTGCATGACATTAACCTCTACTTTCAGAGCCTTCTTTTAGCATTGTTTACTGCCAGTTAATACTGGTGTCTGGACATGTTCTTACCCTCCTTCCCCAAACTCTAATTAGAACTTTACCCCAATTACTTGAAATTAAGATTTTTTTGTAGCAATACTTCAGAGTCTGCTATCTTTTCAATGATACAAAGGTAATTTTGAAACATTAGTTCCCATTTCTTCTGAGGAAATAGTCAGACATGATTGTATTTCATTATAAATAGTTTTCATAGGTACTGACCACTGAAGTAATTAATCTTCTGAAGGCAGAGAATCCTTGTAGGCATCCTTGTCATTTTTGCAAGGAAACTTTTAAAGAGGTCTTGAATGGCAAGTGGGGTTCTTGCTCTTTTTTCACTCTAATGGTGATTTATTTACATAAATATATCCACATAATTTTGGTACTAATTTAACCATAATAGGTCACTCTTAGGAGATCATTCAACAAGACTTACATATTTTTTTGCTATAGAGCCTTACATAGCATCAAATATTTACCTAGCCCCTTTTCTAATAGTAACTGAAAGAAGATGGTATGAAGAAGACTGGTTTCTTTTCCTTTCATGTGGTAATGGAAAACTGCCCTTGTGTCTCCAGTGAGGCATATTGAAGTGAATTTCTAAACAACAAACTACAAACTATACTGTTTTTTAAATTAAATACTATGCAGTGAAGTAATAAAAACAAAACATAACTTGTTTTTTCTTGGTATGTGCCAGATCACTCTGGAGAGTGACCAGTAGAAGAGGGAAGATGCTGAAAATCTAGTGGTTTCAGAAAAGTTTCTTCATTCCACGATCAATGAAGACAAGCGCAGAGTTATTACACTCGGGCTTAGCTGTCCAGATTTCTGTCAGGGCCAGTTTAAGCAATTGCTAAACCTTGGTTGTTTGCTTCAGTCTGTGTTGCTCTTCCACTTGTGTTACAGACCTAGGTTTAGGGGCTGCAGAGAGAATTGATCTGGATTAAAAGTCATAATTTTGGAAAGGTTGGTATAAAATTAGAATCAGTCTCCTGATTCCAGTACCAGCTGTAAGGTGTCTGAAGTAAGTTGCTGAAATCCATGACTGAAAATTTGTAGTGGTAAATAATAATAATAATAATAATAATAATAATAATAATAATAATAATAATAATAATAATGATGCATTTCAACATTTTTTATAAAAGTAAGCTGACAAACAAAAACCAGTGGAAAATTGCTTTAGAGAGATTTTTCACAATGTTAGCTCTGCGTTACATTGCCATTGCATTTTTCTATTGAAACAGAATAACAAAGGAAGACTGTAGGAAGGGAATTCTGGTGGAGATGGATGTCATCCCAAAGTCAAATCTTTTCTGATTCAGTTCTTCATGCTGCTTTGCAGTACTGGGGCAAGGACGGCCAGAACAGAAGAAACCTGCAAGCAACACCATCAACTGTGTCTAAAATCAAGGTCTTGGGAACAGGGGAAATTGAAAATTAAATGTGTAAATGTAGAATAGGAATAAGAAATCACTGCTAAATGACAACTATTATTATAATGGAATGATTTTGCAAAACAGTGTCTGATACTGATTTTGTCATTGATACACATAGGAAATAATTCACTTTGCTCATGAAACACACGTTCTCATTATATGTCTACGTCCAGTTTGAGGCACTCATTACATTTAGATAAGAATATATACATTACATCTGGGAGAAAGCAGGAGGGATAAAATCATAAGGAGTTTTGGAAAAAGATCTCATGAGAAAGAGAAGGCAGAACAATCTTCAAATAAATTTGCTGCAACGTAGAGAAAGTAGAAGTGTTGTACCTGTAATCACCATAAGCTTAGATCACATAAGCTTAGACATAAAAGCAGTAGAAATTAGATGATATGGAAAAAGATAATTTAACTTTAGAAAAGAAAAAAATGCAATAAATTGCACTGAGAAAGCCTTCCCATTTAAATTTTAGGTATATTTTTACAGCTTCAGAGTAGGGAAATGGACTAGATGTTCTCCTCAGATTTTTTTCAGCACAAATTTTTTAGGTTTCTGTCCACCCTCTAAGAAATCATACATTCTACCTCTGCTTTCTACCAGCTACTTTAGTAGTTCCAGCTTTCATTTTCAAATGCTCCAGGAAAGAACATACTGTGGCAGGTGAGAACACAGACTGCTAATGAGGTATGGTAATAGGTGCCATTATTTAAAACAAAAATACCAACAAAAAACTCCATCACTAACAAAAAAAACCCCAAACCCAAACCAGGTATATCTTATTTCTTATTTACTTCCCTTCATACTAAAAGAAGATCAAGCTGCTGCAAAACTCCAATGGTCTTGGATGTGATATACCACTAATAATAAAGAAATCAGTAAGTTTAGAACTGTGCTTCCCATGACAACCATGTGAAGCTGCAGCGACAAATTCAGTTTCTTGAATGGTGAGACTTATGAGACATTAGTTCAACAGAACAGGCTAGAGGGGAAAAAAAATGGGCATAGAGCAAAGAGGAAATATCTTTATCATTAAAAAGTCACACACAATTACACTGCAATGTCACAGCTCTTAATGTGTCAACTCAACTCATAGTTACTCATAATAATAATACTTTGCCTTTGGCAAGTTGTGGCAAATAAAATAATTTTATTTCTGTTAAAAATAAAAGGTTCTTTTAACTTTATTTCAAATCAGTATGTAACATTGATTTTTCTACCTCTATGTCACAATATACCAACAATTTGAAATGGCAAATTATTATAATGATGCAGTTCCCATAACTGTGGTGAATGAAACAATATATGAAGAGGCTGAAAAAGGGATAACACAATAGAATCTAGTCCTATTCATTTCAGACATCAGACATATGGGGTTTTTTTCCAAATGAAAATAAGATCAAAAGTAGAAAAATCTAAACAAAGCTGAACCAGCTCTCATTCCTTCCTACAGTATTCTTAAAGTGGAGAAAGAAAAGAAGAATACAGTCAAAGTGCCTCCAGATATGAGTCTAACTGTTTAATCATATTTCCACATAAAAGCACATAGACAACAACAAAAAAATAGTTTCCCGGGTTCTGATATATAAAGAACATGTGTCCAAAAAGCTTCAAAAGGACGAAAGGAATCAAAGCAAAATGATTGTGCATATGCATGCACACCTGTATATGTAAAGGGAAGTTAAAATGTTGCTATGGAGCTCTCCCAGATTGAAGAGAAATTGTGACATTTCTGAAAAGGAACAGTTGTTCCTAGCAAGTTAGCCTGTGTTACCCTCAGGAGCCTTAATAGAGTCTGGAAATGCATATTATGCTTCCATGATACATCAGGAGGTATCCTCACCAAAATCTTTAAAAGTACCTTCAACCCCAAGTTTTTTATGATTCTAAGGTGTTACATGCAACAGGAAACTTTCATCTGCGAATTTGGCCCTAAAAGCTTCTGGGTGACTGCTGCTTTTGAAAAACTATAAAACTTGTCAGAAATCTGCATTCTGTGCAAGTATCCTGTGTGTCAAACTATTATTTTTAAAAACTGATGAGTTCTGTTGTGATAGGGCTTTCTTTAGATATTGCACACATCGCCAGGAAAGCATTTTGTCACTTAAGCTACTTTTTTTTCAGTGAAAGTGCTGTTCAAAAGCTTCTCATACAAGCAATCTAGATCACATAGTATCAAAGCATTAGTCTCAAACAAATCTAAAAAAACCCAGATGAATGTATTGCTTCATATCTGGATGACTCCAGTGTCATGAGAAGACATGCTGGCACAGTACTGTGGACATGCATTGAAGACTGTGGGCAGGAGTCCAGTAGCTCAAACTCATCTGTCAGTTTAGAGTTTTTTTACTGTAACTGTGTATATATCTATGTATATTTTTTCCAGCAACACTGGTAAATTTTAATTTTATCTTGAAATTAAATCCTAAACAAATTACACATAGGCGGTTATTATTTACCTAGTCAGGAAACCTTACAAAGGAGTATCTTGAAGTTTCTCTTTTATTTGTTGTTCTATAAAGACAGGTATTTTTTGCCCTATAATTTCTGAAAAGTCTTCATATGGTGAAGTATTATAAAGTCAGCAAAGATAATGATGATGATGATAATTATGGTTTCATTACATTTCATCATCAATCTCTATGTCCTTTTTTATTGAAGGCCTTACACACAGTGCCATTCTGTAATCAAATTTGTAGTATGAAAACAAAGACAACCTACTGTCCAAGGCTAAGTGCTAATGATTAGGTATGTTAATCTAGGACATAGCTGTACAGCTTTATTATATTAAAGCAAGTACACTGAAAAAACTACCAAGGTGGTAGCAAGGAGGTAAAAATGCACACCAGCATGACAGATTTTACATGAATGCACAACGGACATAAAGAAATTAGGGAACAATCCAAATAATCAGTAAATCTGTCATTCCTAAATAGTTTAAATTAATCCATCCAATTTACACAATCCACTAGTCTCACTTTATCTCATAGCAATTATCACAATCTTACTGATGCTCTTGTGTGCTACAGGAAATAGCAATCTTCTGTCTTGCCTTGTGTCTTGATACACAAGCAAATTATATCGATTGTCATCTTAATGGAAAATACCAACACAAAGTCCTTAAGGCCTTTTATCTTGTGGAAAAGTGGCGAGAAATGCTCTATAAAGTCCTTTTGGTTTTGTTTTTCAGTTGAGAAAGAATACTTTACAATAAGCTTAAAAACCTCTCACAACGTGCTTTTCACTCCTGTAATTCAATCTTCTTTTCAATATGAAGCAAACAGTCTTACATTAGCCATTATTTAGCTAGGAGATTGAAACAAATAAACAGCCTTTTCATGGTAATGGCAAGTTTAGCTCTAGTCATAATTATACAATGTATTTTATTTCCCTTGCAAAATCAAGACAACTATAACATTTCACAAGCTTGTTTGTTGCAGCAATCAGTGTCTTAAATATTTGATAAGGAATTTTTTTTTAAATTCTTTGTCAGACAGTGAGATGTCTTCAATATCCTCGCAAGGAGAAGCAGAGGGACATGTACTGATCCCTCCTCTCTTGTGACCAGTGACAGGGATAGGAAACAGCATGAAGCTGAGTCAGAGGAGATTTAGGTTGGATATCAGGAAAAGCATTCTCACCCAGAGGGTGGTTGGGCACTGGAACAGGCTCTCCAGGGCAGTGATCACAGCATCAGCCTGACATATTTCAAGAAGCATTTGGACACTGCTCTCAAGCACACAGTGTGACTCTTGGGGTGTCCCACACAGCACCAAGAGTCAGACTCGACGATCCTGATGTGTCTCTTCCAACTCAGCATGTTCTATGATTCTAAGTGATCCTGTTTCATGAGGTTTTCCAATCTACGATTTTTCACATTTCATAAGTTGTGAGACTCAGAAATTTAAACCAGCTTCTCTTTGGACAGGCAATCCTGAATGAGTAATTGATGCAAAAATTCTTAATATCATGAGAAAATGTGTAGGAAGCTTGTGGTGGTACATTTTACCACCACCACCAGCAGCCATCACCTCAGGCCACACTATGATCTGAGAGATTCTTGTTAGGTCTCAGACTTGATGAGCAGCACCTGGGTTAAGCTTCTCTTGATCTTAGCAGAAATGCTGTCTGCTCCCAGATACCAGTGCTGTCCAACAAGCTCCTGTTTTTTTAATGAACAGTCTTGAAAACTTATTTTTCTTGCCTGAATAACAAATCAAGTGGAATAATATTTTTGTTATCAAACCTTCAGAGAAAGTTAGTGACTTGGATTGTGGCCAGGATCAAAACTTACTATGACTAAAGCACACTCTTTAGCAACCCTGTAAACAGTGGTTCAAAGTGAAACCCTTGGAGCTCTCCCGGGCCACAGCAGGCTGAAAACAGCATTGTCCCTCTGAGTGTGGCCTCTCAGAGCCAGCAAATTCTCAAGCTGGCTGTACTCAGAGATTTACCAAATGACTGTGATGGATCTTGGGCTGATACTCCCAAATCCTCGAGTCTCCACCCTTCACCCACTGAAAAGCCATGAAGGCATATGAAGTGAGAACTTCACTGAATCCAAGGGAAACTTTTCCACAGGTGTCTCGTACAGACTCCTTTAGTCCATGTGCATGCGAGTGTGAATGTGTTACAGCAAATGTGCCACCAGTGCTGCTCTAGATTCTTAAGTACTTCACACTTGTGAAGTAAGTCAGACCTGTAAAGGAGTCACAACCATGATAAAATAAATTCTATATGAACCTTTTGCTAATTGTTTAGCTTCAGTTATCACTTAAGTACTGTTAAGTTTAAGTGCTGTTAAGTTTAAGTTAAGTGCTGTTGGGCATTTAGGCATAAACTTTTAGTAAAGTCCAGGCTCAGTTTAGCACAATGCTCTACTCTGAAACTTGTGACTCAACAGGGGCGTCTTCTGTATTCCTTTTTATCCTTGCCCTTTTCTATCCTTTTCTCTTCCCTTCCCACCCTCCCAGCCTCCACACAGACAGTTTGGGGTTTATTTCAGTTTGGATTCATTGATTTTGGATTTTTGTTTGCTTTTCCTTGGTGTGCTTTAATCATCTAGTAAGTAATAGAATGAACCTTGCCAGTAAACTTTGTCACGCTTTCATTTTTATATTAAACCTGCTTTTGCTGATACCTTTGCCAGTGGTTCTCGAAGCGACCTTCAAACACGCATTGGGGAAAAATCTAAGGCAAGGAAAAAAAGGTGCCAGGGTCTTGAATAGCTTGCAATAGGACTGTCAGATCAGTAGTGCTCAGACCCTTTTAACTTCCTTCTTCTTACTGTACATTTTACTATTTTTCAGAACTCATAGGCTGAAAAAAATAATAGGAAAAACATTTCAGTCAGCTTTTACACAGGTCAGACTAGAATACCTTACCTCTTGAACTTTTTTTTAAATGAAAACACAAACAAAAGAGAAAACCAACTACCTAATGTCATAAAATTAACTATATTTTTTCCCCAAATCATTGTTTCAGTCCTATTTACCAGATCCAGATTAATTTTTGCTGATTTTATGCTCATCTGGGCTTGAAATCCCTAGCAAGGGGTTAAGAATGTTAAACAGAATATTTAAAAAATGGCTTAAAAGATGGCAAGATTCTGTGCTATTTAGTTTCACTTCTGGCTAAGCAGAAGAGAACAGTGAGCTGTCAGGTAAAATCAAATACAAATAAATTACTTAAAATCTCATTTTTTCCACCTGGAAAAACCAAAGAAGAATAACAAACTCATATTTCTTGTTTAGGAGGTTACAATGCCCCACCCTCACCACTATTGCACAGTGAAAATAAAAGAAAGCAACAGATTTCTATCAGACTTGTTTAGTGTCTCAGTTGATTTCAGTCTTACTGTCACAGTTTCACAGTCAATTTAACCTGGCATAAACTGGCAATGAGGCCAAATAAGCCTTTCCCACTGATCCCTTCTTCCTTATTTGCTCTGGCTTCTTTTGATGAGCCATAAGAATTAATGAAGCACATGGGAGTAGGAAAAGTTTGTATGGATCCTTGTGCTGTCATAAGACAGGGAACAAGCAGTCTGCAATGGGCTTGCAGTCAGGGATCAGAGATCCCTGACAGCTGAAAATGGCAGGAACTCTGCTCGTAGATAGTTCTGTACAGGCTTGTGCAGTACTAGAAGCTGCAGAGCTGTGTCCTGTGGATATGCTAGTAGTCCTCCGATAGAGGCAAGTGGTACAGGTCACTGGCATCAGGCTACCTCACACACAGCTACAGTTGTCACATGGAGATAAACAGAGCTTTTTAAAAGGGGTATGATTATTCTTTATCAGGAGACAGGAAACAGTATGGAACACTTGTCTACACTTGAAGCCGAGACTGGAGTGAATGGGCATTGGTAAGTTTGGTTTAGTAACAGACATGGGAGTTTTTGCGTCAGCTTCCCATCAAAAATAGTGAGCCTAAAAGTCTATTACTAATTTGAAAGTTGTTCAGTTTATGAAAATTGTTTACAT
This sequence comes from Dicaeum eximium, assembly GCA_013396995.1. Lineage (NCBI taxonomy): Eukaryota > Metazoa > Chordata > Aves > Passeriformes > Dicaeidae > Dicaeum > Dicaeum eximium. The sequence continues at coordinate 846,612 of VWZP01006006.1, forward strand.
TTGGGTTGCTGAAGACTTCTTCAGAAGGTTTTCTCAACTTCTCTGTTCCCATAATCCATTAGTCTTTGGCTGCCAGCACAAATGTGTTCAGCTAATAGCCAGGAAAATAAATGCTGCAAGAACAATAAAACTCTAAATAACCAAAAAAAGGGCAAGATTTAAATACCTATTTAATAAAATAAGTAACACACAAAACTAGTCCTGTCATCAGATTTGAGTATGGAAGCAGCATTAAACTAAGTGCATAATAAACATATTACTCCTACAAAGTATTTTGCATCTTTTGAAAAAAATCTTCCTAAAGAAAGCATACATTTTGTTAAGATACCGACAGATACAAAAAAGACCACGTTAGAAAAGAGCAACTGGTGCTCTCCAAAAGGGAAACAAGCAAACAAAACCCCTTTTGTTGTTCATGTATTCCGTACAATTGTGTTGAGACTACCTGAGGCTCTGAAATAGAAAACCCTAACTACTGCAAAGAGGCTCTCCATGACTCTCTATTACTTTCTGGAAGGTAGAAAAGATATTCTTGACAAAGAGGGACATGCACATGACAGCAGGGGTTTTTTGAAAGATAGATAGCCATATAGATACTTTGAGATTAACAAAAATAGAGACTTTTATCCAGATAGTAAGCTACATATGACATCTAATGTTGTTTTGGGATTTTTTCCTGAACTTTCAAATACACTTTCATGAAGGTACTTTTTGCATCCTGTGTTTGAAATGGCCTAGATTTACTTTTGAGGATGAGAAAATGAGGAACAGGATGATCTTTGAGCTACACTAGTCCAATGCATGAGCCTAAGCAAGATCTTTTTAATCATCATGCCTCTAGACTGTAACTGGGAGAAAACTTAGGAAAAATTTGTCGGTATGAGCAAGGCAAAATGGAACAGAAGTACAAAGAGGTTGCTGAAATTGGCTGTATGTGCTCCTGAGAGACTGCTCCTTTGGAGAAGAGCAATACTGCACAATAGAGACCTGCCTTAATGATCACACAGAGTGAATTCACAGTGTGCCAATTTGCCCACAGCACCCTGTGTAGAGCAGTAAAATTCTTCCTTCTCTGTGAAATACATGCATCAGGCTTCTGCATGAGCAAGTATGCTGTTCCTTGGCAACACTGGGGCACACTTGGTCTTACCACTTGATGTCAACATCCCTTAAGGGAAACTTTCAGGTCCATCTCTGCAGTTTTGCTGTTCTGTTCATACCCATTGTGCATCACAGAGAGAGAACAGAAATTTTGAAAAAAGTGTCTGGAGTATACAGTGGGGAAAAGCTAAATTCCAAGAAACTTCTGATGACCTGATAACAGGAAGACATACGATAATTTTTTCTCACACTTGGCTTTTATTAAACCTAGTAAATTACATCCATAGGGAAGAATCTCGGGGAAAATACTGTGCCTCCAGCTTGTGTTTTTATCTTATCTAAAGCTAATAAGAAAAACAATGAATAGGAACCGGAGAGTGTGAAATCAGATTTAGAATGAAGTCAGGGTATTTTGTACCAGCTTTCCCTGAACTGTAAGCAAAAAGGCATTTCTAGCAGAAGTGCTTTCATAGAAACATCATCAGATCATCTATTAAAAAGCAGCCTGTCTCTGTAGAACAACTTGAAATACAGACATTTTAGAGCAGGAAACATGGAACTAAAATAGGCCATCAGTAAAAGGGTTGCATAAGGAATATTGTTTCCCCTTGGATGAACAGAAAAGTTTAGAAATTCAATGCTGCTGTCTTTTTCTCTGATGTAATATTTGCATTGTCAGAAATGACCTGATTTATTACTGTGCCAAGATTTTACACCACCAAAGAAGAACTGTCACTAGAACATGCATGTTTTTCCAAATGGGGTGCTCATCATGAGGATACTAAAGTCCATTCCCCTCTGAACTCTATAATATCAGTGAAATTCTTCTGAGTGACGCTTCTTTGCTGCACTGGAGTGGTAATTTACCAACATCAGGAGCACCCTGAGGGAGGGTACACAAGAAATGTGTAGCATGAAATACACCCCAGAACCAGAAGAACCTGTACTTGTACTCTGGCTGTCTGTGGGTGGGAGGAAGGCAAATCTCCACCAGCTAAAAGGCATTTGAGAAGTTTATATTAAAATGTGTGTCATAAGACATACTTAACAAAAATTAATAGTTATGGACTAAATACATTGAAAGCTGTAGCTATTTCAAAGAGAATTCTTGTAAGATACTCAATTATCCTTATTGCTTTGGGCTTTTTTTTTTTTTCAACTGAAGTAAAATTATTTTAGCTTCTGAGTAAGTATTTTCTCAATAGGTGTCAAAGACAAGCACTTCTTCCATTGTCACCTTGAGAAAGTTTTCAGTCATGATTTCTATAGCTAATATTTATTAAAGAAGCAGAAAAATTAAAGAAGCAGTGTCCTTAGTAACTGAATGGAACTAAATAAAACTATTTTTAAATATGATTCTTTGATTTGCACAGCAGTTAAACAACTCCAGAAAAAAGTGAAGATTATTAGCCAAGCCATAACGCTGAGAAACTTGAGACAGTGCCTCTGTGCTTGATTGCACACACTTCAGGACACAAAGATAGATATACAAACAAAAGTGCCATTGAATACTCATATTTTTATCTAACAGAAAATAAATATTTCAGTAAAGGAATTGATGACCCACAGAGATAACTCACAAAGCAAATACAATTTGTAAAATGTTTTCTGATCTTTAATACAGTTTGATCCTCCCCAGCTTAGAAACAGAACTGTATACATAAGGACAAATTGAATTAATATGCTTAGTCATACTTGTCACATGAAAATCCCTAAATACACCAGAACAAAATTAACAGAAATTTGGAATTGTCAGTCACTTTAAGACTCTATATATTGCTGTATCATTAAGAAAAGTATGCAACTAAATCTCCACATTAGCAACAGAGATGTAACTGGAGTGTTAATACATCTAGCAATTAATCATCTTGAAATAAATTAACGAGCTGCCAACAAAAATAATTTCTATGAGGTAGTGCAAAATACTTTTGCAAGACTACAAGATTTGTGCAAGTTCTTATGACATTAGACATGATAATCAGTTTGTGCTGACATTGTTTGGCAAAACAAAACTCAAAACTACTAAACATACTTTGTAAGCCTTCTTAGTATTAATTACTGAGCTTTGAAGTAAGAACAGTTATTTGTCCTTTTTCTAGTTTTGTTTGGTTTGTATAAGAGGAATCAGAAGAAGTACAAGCATCTGGAGTTCCACTCATAACTACATCATCACTAATCCTAGCAAAGAAAAACACATTCTAATTCAAATTAGTAGTTTATCTGGGATATTAAAACAGCAGAAGTTGCCAGTAAAGAGTTAGCACTAGTGAGTTTTGTTTCTATATATATCTACAAAGCAAACTGAATAGAAGAAGAATGTGCTAGGAAATACATTATAAACAGTTTCATAAATTCTCAACATTCTTAACTAGTTAAGAATTAAACAAAGAAAAAAAGTGGACAATTTAAACCCTGTAGATCACCAAAGCCACTTCACACAAATCAAAATCTTGGATCAAAGTTATCTTATATTAACCTGAAAGGAAATTTTCACTAAAAATTACTCCAAACATAAGGCAGAGTCTACATTCACTGAAATACACAAATAAAACCAGTTAGAACTGTCATGCATACTGCAACATAAAAGTCCAGAAGGGAGGCAGGTGAGAAATACATCAAAGAAGTACAACAGCACAAGTTAAGGAAAGGTATCAAGATATCATATATCTGTGCTTAGCAAACACAAATTATTTTGAAACCACAGAGTCAATAATAATAGAGAACACTTGAAGTTTATGTGAGAAAACAAAAAGTGCTCTGTGTTTGTATCTGTAGAAAGAAAATAAATTGTTAGCAAAAGTGTCTCATATAAAATAATAGGCATAGAAGAAACTTTTTACATAGGAACATTCATAACACAATTTTAAGTTGTGCAAAGATACTCAGATTTCTTTTTTCCTTGTGCAAAAAGCACTTTTCGAATGTACTTTTCAAACACACTGATGATTAAATTATTTCTTTCACAAGATGAAACCACAACTTATGTGCAGCCTATCCCATATCATCCTAGTTTTATGTGCAGCCTAACCCATTTCTAAGATTTTCTTGAAAATATTTAACTTTTTTTATTGGGTTTTTATGGCAAGGTTTTTGTAGCAGGGATAGGTACAAGGTGGCCTCTTGGAGAAACAGCCAGAAGCTTCTCCCATGTCTGACAGATCCAATGCCAGCCAGTCCAAGACGGATTCGCTACCAGCCGAGATCACTGGCAGCAGTCGTGGCACCTCCAGGAAAATGTAGTTAAAAGGGGAAAAGAAAGACCCACACATCAGGAATTGCAGAAAAAGAGGAGCGAGAATAAGTGAGAGAAACAACAGATGCCAAGGCCAGTGAAGAAGGAAAGGAAGGAGATGCTCCAGGTGCCAGAGCAGAGATTCTCCTGCATCCTATGGTGAAGGCTGTTGTGAGATGTCCAGTCAGGGCCAACTCACCATAGGTTTTTACCTGTATCTGGAGTGAACAATATGAAAACCAGGTTGTCATTTTGTTGTCCAGCTGCTGAGGAATGCTGGACCTCACAGGCATTCTTAAGTCTGTTAAAAGCCTGTGCAATGTATACATACATCAGCAGATTTCATTAAACATGGCTTCTTTATTGAAGTGGAAAAAATTATACATTTCTCATACACTTGAACCAAACAAGAAAATAAAATTATGTAAGATATTTATAATCAAGTTTTTCAAGGATTTGGACAAGCATAATGAGCAAATAATTAGAAGAAGAAAGTTTCTAAATCTATGAGTTTGGGAGTTCTCATGTCTGTGGTCTCAAAGGGAAGCTTAACTTTCTCTGTCTTCCCTGTTGATATTATTTTTCCAGATTATTAACAGCAGATTATTACCTCTCCTCTAACTCCAAACAACTCTAACAAATGAAGTGCTAGGATGTAAATTACACAGTGAGTAACATTTCAGGTTCTCATAAACTCAGACAAAGTCCTCCATGCAGCTTTTTGTGCATGTCATATAAAAGCTGCTCAACCCTATTCTCTCACCTTAAATAGATATAGCACCTCCATATCAGCAAAGGGCTTTCAATAATTGATGGCGACTGTTTACAAACTCTTCTAAAGCTTCTGTATATATTTCTCTGATGGAAATCTCTTACATCTGTACTTTAAACCTGGCTATTTAGTATGAGCAATTAAACAGGCCATCAGTCTGCAACTGCCTCTCAGTAGGTGAATTTAGCCCCTAGGTACATCAGTGTGACAGGAAACATTCATGTAGAATTACTTATTCTTTCTTAGGTTACATGCAAAATGGAAAGAATGATACATAATTTTTTCTTCAAATTAGAGGAGAAATACATTGTAATTTTTTTTTTTTTTGAAAGGGCTGTGAGTTATTTCATGGCTGCTGGCAGTTAACTGTAACTTTTAAAGAGATTTTTATGAGCACATCTGGCTTTTGGCCAGGAAGGAAAAAATGTCATTAATCAGAAAGGTATAATTCTTATAGAGTAGGTACTTTTGTAAACAGTTGTTTTAAGGCAAATAGTCGTAAAACGGGAAATAAAAACCTTGTATACTTCTATTATAATTGTTATATCGAAGTGCAAAATGATGCCACCCTTGTCAATAATTAACATTATCCACTATAATCCAAAACAACCTTATGCTTCTTAAAGGCATCCCAAGACATAGGAATTTTAACTTTTTTTTTTTTTTTAAACAGGATATTAGATAGTGTTTGGGACTGGAACTTCACTGTATGAAGCAAAGTAGGACAATGAAGACTTGACATGAAAGGTTTTGTGATTCAGCAGACTGCAGAACTGAGAAAGTTGATGTAGGCTTGCCTTTCCCACTTGGTTCATAGGAATTTAAATACTATTTCACTAAAACATTAACACTTGGTTCTTTGGCTACTTCTGTTATAATTCTTGTTGATATGATAAAAATATATGTTGGTATGTTGATATGATAAAAAGTGGAATTACAGATTTACACTTCAGTTCTCATATTTGGATGCATTTAGAAACAGGTTTGTCTTATTTATACAAAGTAAATTCACAGAAAAGTAATGTAAATGAAAATAGCCAAAATATACATCCGATTTGTCTGTTTGCTCAAAATTATTTGGATGAGGGACACAAAGGATTTTTTGTTTCTGTATGGCCTAGTTGATGATGAGCATACAGAAACCTGTGCATACAGTTGCATGCATGCTTTAAAATAAATAAAAAGGAATTTTTTTCAGAAAAAGAGAATAAATTTCCAAAAGCTTTCTGAGCATCTTACCTGGTACATAATCATACAGCATTGTAAACAATACAAGTTCCTTTATGACAATATTTATTATATTCACTACATAAAAATTTAAACTCACAAAAAGCAATGCCTACAAAGCACTTTTGCCCTGTTGGTGGCATTTTAACAATTAATATTCTATGCAGGTAGGATTTCTCTAAAAGGCCACAGAGAAGGGCCTGGTATGACAAAGCATATTTTGAAAGAAATCGCTTTGCCCTTTCAGATTTGGTCTACTAACTCTATGTGGAAATAGAATTCCTTCAATTTCTCCTTTCCCCTGAAAAGAGGCATCCTGGCAACTCTTCATAGTTTTGTTAAAAATAAAAGTCATGGTCCAGGAATGTGAATTCAATGGGGACAAACCAACCTATGAATACACAACTTACATATTTAGTGACAGAAAGCACTACAAGAAAATTCATAAAGAAATTTAAAATACAACTGTAGCTGTCACAAAAGTATAGCAGAGTAAAAAATTTCAGTAAACATTACCACAATCTTCATAATCGTTGCCATTTATCTGACCATAGGTTCCTAAAAGTATCCTTGCATCCTAAACTCATATTTTATGTGTCTATAAACATGCATATATGCATATGTATGAATATATTTACATGAACAGAAACAGGAAAAATGCAATTACCATGTCCTAAATTCTGTGTTTTTACCTGAGGCTGATACTGGTTCCAAATTTTCTTTTTGACAGTGCTTATTTCTCCGTGTACCTTCCTCTTGTTTGCGTACACTTAAACCAGAGCTGAGAGGTACCCAAGAAATGCAGGGGGGCTAAGGTGCAATTTTACCACTCTTTGAAACATCTTTTAACCATGTAGTGTTTGGGGACACCTCAGATTCACCTTGGATTCATTTTGGTTACAGATTAGAGATTCCTACAGCTTTTGTGGATAGTACAGACACGGCAGTTTTATATTATCCCTACCACTTCAAAGTACTTTATTGTATGCAGAAAAATAAGGAGTCAGGGAAGGTTGCAATGCTTGCTTAAAATCATACAAAATTTCTGCAACAGCTACAAGTAGAAATTTGATCTATTGAAGTCTCACATTGTGAATTGCAAACCATAGGTTCAATGTAAGAATATTATTGGCAATGGATATTTCTTGAAACTAAAACTGTCATTATATATTTAAAGTGAATAATTTAGTGCACTAAATCTGAAAAGTCATAACACAATATGAATATCAACATATACAGCTTAAGTTATGCTAAATTTAATTTCTATTCTTGCTTCATTCCTTCTTTTCTTCTACTTTTATTGGTATGAAAGCAAACTATTTGCCGTGAGAAAAGAAGTATTCCAACTTGAAAGGAAATTACTACAGATTTGGGAAATTGAAGAGACATATGGCTATTTTATTTTTTCATTTTCGTAATGCAGTATGACATACAGTCATGCAGAGATAAGCATACATAGGTCCCATACATGTCAGATTGAAAAAGGAAAACTAAATTAAAATAAAACAAAGTGAAACAGGGTTAAAAATGGTATATCAAAGGCTGAGTCCTATCCCCATCAAAAATAAGTTGGATAGATATTTTTGTTTGTTTAAAAATCTCTCCAATCTTTCTTGGTTAAATTACTGTGTTTTAAAGTGCAAATAGAAACCACAGCTCAAACAGCTGAATTCAGATTCTGATGAACTCCAAGTACTCCACCTGTTGCCGGAAATGAGAGAAAAAATCATGGCCGTTTTCCAACTGACCATTTACAGTTCACAACAAATAGTGTCAAACAATCTGTTTCTCATCACCAGAAAGCAACCCTCAAAAACATAGATAAGCAGCAGCACAAAAGAGATTTTACAGTTCACTAATTGAATGAACTCGGATAACATCAGGCTTTTGCACAGAAACAAAACACGTACAATTCTATATGTACCTTGCTAGAATATATGAAAGAGTGCCAGGTGTTAAACATATGCATCAAGATAAGGAAATAAGGTAATTATTTTCTAAAATAGAAAGCATTGACACTCAGCTACAGAAGAGGTTTATTAAGATTTTTTTAAAATTAATCTAGCATGGGAAAAAGAAGCAATCAACCGGGCTAGTATCTAAAAGTTCTCACGAAAAATGTTGTAAAATTCTTCTAAGTAATAAGTGTTACATCATCCCAGGAAATTAAATTTTACACAAGTGAGTAGTGAAAAATGGATAATGAGAAAAATGTACCCAAACCAAGAATAAAATCCAAGCTTCTCAGGTTAGTGTCTTATTTGCTCTTCTATGCCTGTGTTACAAGGTTATTAATCTGTCATTTTCCTTTTTCAACAATTAGGATATTTTCTTTGGATTTCCTGTGTCAATGCAATTATTTTCCATGAGAATGTTATTAAAGGCAATGAAATTACTCTGTACATTATATTCAGGAAGTCACCTCTACTGACAGAAGGATTTTATAAAAACGAGGGTTTCCTCTCTTAGCATAAGTGATTGCTTTTTAAAAATAGCAGTTAATTAGAAAGGAAATTGCAAGTACATCTATGCAAAAAGTAATGTCAGTAGCACAACTTGAAACAAATCCATTACTTGATACAAGCCTAATTTTGGTAGATAGATTTAATTGCAGCTCGTTCTGCTTTCTAAGTACTTAGCAGCTCTATATTTGGTAAACAGAAAATGTTCATACTGTTTGGTCTTGTGTGTAAACCACAAACAGCCTGGGCATTGGTTTATACCAGTCCATGTCTGGTTCTTATAAGAACTCATTATCCTCTAGCAGTGACATAAGACATTAATCTTGGATAAGCATAGTGGTCATATGAAAACAGAAAATATAAAGGAAAGAAGAATATAAAATAGTTTTCAGATACTTTTTATCCAAATTGAATATTCACTGAAGGCATGCATCCAGAGCTCCTAATGCTTATAATGCAGGTGCTTCCCCTTGACAATAGCATGCTCCTACCAGGACATCTGGATATTCTTCTCCTAACTTTTTCACCATGTTTCTTAATTTAATAAAAAGGAGTGAAGGACTGACTTAGGAGCTTCTTGGATCTTGTAGCTTCTTGGATTATTTTCAAGAGAAAATAATCTTTACAGTGAGGGAAAAAAAAACCTTAAATAAACAAAAGTAACTTTGTAAGTCCTATTTTTTTTCCTCATATTTATCACTAGTATGTTGCGGGATTAGCAAGCAAATCTCTTTTACTTAAGATACAGATTCCTCACTTTTCTTAAACTTTTCCTCTGGCTTTTGTTAAGACCTTCTCATGAAAAATTTGTTAGACATGGTATGGTAGAAAGAAATATGAGTGAGAAATCACTCACTTAAGGGAGAGTGCTTCCCTTCTGAGTTACTGGTTAGGCACAACTTTAAATTGTCCTTCACAAGGCAAATATGAAAAAACAGCTGTATTTTTAACATATATGTTGCTCACGAAAGAAATTCAAATTAAGTTTCTTAAGAATTTCACCACGTAAAATAATTTGTAACATTTTCATTTTTATAAACTCTTTCTTCAACTGCTTTTAATTTTGGAAAAACTGCAGAAACAGGCCAATCCAAGAGATGGGAATTTTTCAGATAATGACATTTTGTGAGAATATTTTTTGAGTGATGCTGTCACTGGAAAATGCTTTAAAAAGGAAGGTAAAAGTACCTTTTAAAACTAAAGTAAAAATAAACTTTCATTTTGAACTTTCAATGAAACTTAGACCAAAAACACATTAATATAATCTGAGAATTCTACATTTATAGCTTGAAGTTACCATTAATTAGGATCATAAGATTCCCTTTGTTTCTTTGACTGAAAAGAATTTTTACCCCTGTTTTTCATAGATGCAGGAACATGTGTCTCTGTGTACGTACCATGACTGTCCAGAAGCTTCTTAGTAATTTTGGAAATTTTGAAAACTTTGAAACGATTTTGGAAAACGTAGAGATTAGTTTATTGTGTTTCCACCCCTGAAAATAATCAGGTACACAGATAATTAGGAAGGCCTTAGAAACCTATAAGAAGTAAACCAAAGGTAATCTACAGCAATGAATCACATTTGAGAGTAATTAGATAATGTTATATTCTTTCATAAACCTTGAAAGAGAACTTTTTCAGTGTGATAGAAACTTTGAAACTTTGAAACTTTGTCTTTTGAGCCGACTTCCTCCCAGTGCACCTGAGAGCACTGAAGAAGAAAGGATGCTACTCAGTGCTCTAGTTAACAGCACATTTCCATTTCAGAAAGTCAAGAGAGCTTCTCCCTCTAGCTTCGCTTTACAAAAGGAAGGAGAGGAGTGGAGAAAGGATGCATCTGTTTATTTTACACCTACTGTAACATCTTTCTTTTATGAAGGCAGAAACAGCCCATGGAAGCTGTAGAGGTGAAGGATTTAATAGAAGCTATTAAGTTCAAAACAAAAAAGAGCTTGGTTCTGTTATCACCCCTCTCTGTTACCTCACAAAGTTGACTGAATCTGTTACAGTAGCGATCTAATACAAACATAAGGATCATTTTTCCTAACAGGAAATACATCAAGCCTTAATAACATATAGCAGTAATATATGAATTATCAAGTACCACAGACTTTGGACTCAGCTTACAGCAGTCCCTAATCTTTCTTTTTAAACTTGCATCCTTTCTGTCACAGCTACATAAACTATTCATATAACAATGTGACAATATTTAAAGTGATAAAAAAGTTTAATAAACAGAAACATACCATCATCTAAATCCAAGGTTCTGCTTTATCTGATTATTTATTCTTCTGATCACATTAAAAGAATTCAGTTTCTCAAAATGTCTATGAAGCTGGTGTAGTCATGTGTAAGAATATCTGCAGAGCATTGACAATTTACTTCAAGTCACTTCCCCTTGGACTCTTAAGCTGTGTGATAGAGAGAGAACCCCTTGTGGTTTAACCCCAGCTGGCAACTTAGCACCATGCAGCTTCTCACTCACCCCTCTAACACAGCAGAGAGGAGAATTTAAAAAAAAAAGAAAAAGCAAAACTCAAGCATTGAGGTAAGAACAGTTTAATAATTTAAAAGAAATAAAATATAACAAGAATAAAATAAGAATATTGAAAATGAGAGAGGGAGAGAGAAATAAAGTCCAAGACAAGCAAGGAATTGCTCATCAGTGGACTGATGCTCAACCTGTTCCTTGGCAGCAGTTGGCATCTCCTGGCCAGTTCCCCCCAGTTTATATATTGAGCCTGGCATTCGGCGGTATGGAATATCCCTTTTGCCAGTTTGGACTGGCTGTCCTGGTTATGCTCCCTTTCAGCTTCTTGTGCATTTCCTTACTTGTAGAGCATTCAACATTGAGAAGTCCTTCACTTAGGGTAAGCATCACTTAGCAACAACCAAAACATCAGTGGGTTATCAACATTAGTCTCAACTGAATTCAAAAGACAGCACTATACCAGCTAGGAGGAAAATTGACTCTATTCAAGCTGAAACAAGGACAGAATTATATTCTAAAAAATCTTTCAAACAGAGTGTTTGCAAGTGTTTGTCTAGTCAAGACAACATTTCAGTTTTTCAGGTGTTTACAAATAACCTCCTTGTGTTGTTCTTGTATAACATGTTTCTAACAAGCTACAATTTCTGTACAGCATGCTGTAAAAGTGAAATATGTGGAAAAGGAAAGAAAAACAACAACAAAGTAATGGAACTGCAGAGTTCCATAATATTTATAAGGAACACAACAAGAAACTATCTGAATATGAGACCAGAAGTTTGTTTTGATTTTTTTTTATTTTTCCAAGCAGATGTCACAGTAAATAATATTGTCACTGTAAATAATCTCTCTGACAGTTCCACTGCATGTTGTTTTGCTGAGCAGTCCAAACTCTCTCAGCCTGTCTTCACAGCAGAGGTGCTCCAGCCCTCTGATCCTCTCCAAGATCCTTCTCTGAACTCCACATCCTTCTTCTGTTGGGGACACCAGAGCCGGATGAGCACTACAGGTGGGGCCTTGGCAGAATAGAGCAGAGGGGCAAAATCCTCTCCCTCTCCCTGCTGCTCACGCTGCTTTGGATGCAGCCCAAGACACATTTGGCTTTCTGGGCATTCTGAGCTGCAAGCGCATGTTGCTAGGTCATCTCCAGCCTCTCATCCACCAGCATCCCCAAGTTTTCCTTGGCAGGGCTGCTCTCGACCTGCTCATCCCCCAGCCTGTGCATTGTTTGCAATTTAAAATAAAAGGTAGCACGTTTTCATATCACTGAAAAATGCATCTACATTTGCTTTGTCTTTAAAGAAAAAAAAAAGCAGGTTTCATTTTTGAGAGGCAGAAATCCCTGTTTTAAAATCCTCTCATGAATTTGTAAGAGTAGTAGTTTTATTTTAGAACAATTTGGTTGCGATGGAAAGGAGGTATGTAGTTGTTTTGGCTATTATCTACAGTAATATAGCAATATGAAAGACTAAAAATAACACTTCAGAAAATGCATAAGGAAAAGAAAGGAAGAGAAGGAAAGGATAAGAGTAGAAAGATATCACCATAATTGAACCAGTTGTGGCCCATCAGAAGGGATGAACACTCTCATGCCTGCGTGTGAGTGTGACTGTCCTGATGTCTGGCATGAACGTGACCTTCCCAGGGGAGGGGCTGGGTGGGCAGTTTTACAACTGAATTGTATAAAAGAGGACAATCAGCATGATTAAAAGCAACATTCTGCCTCCAAAGATCTGCTTCTGATCAACCTTCTCCTTAATCTGACTCAAAACCCAGAGCCTCCTGTGGTGGGTGCTCATCCCCTCTGTCTTATTCAGACCAGAGATTTGGCCAGCCCACACCCAAAAGTTTATTTCCTCCCCCTCAAGGTTTTTAGTTGTTAACTGAAAAGTTAACCAGAAGAACTCATGACAAAGCAGGTAGCTGCACCAGTTTGGCACCTTATGTAATGGTGAAGAAACCCCAAACCCTAAATATGACTGCAAATTACACAGACTTGGAGAGTAAATTAAATTACTGACTTTTTTTAATGCCTTGGAGATGTTTTACGTGCTAATGCTGTGGGTAAAAGCAGTAATGCATCTAAAAATTTGCTTTCTTTCCTTAATACAATCTGTGCTAATCATTCCATACAAATAGAAAAAGCTGATAACTTGATTATTGAAATTTCAACAGCCATTTATTACAGACCACCAGAGGCATGACTATAAAGGGGACAGCAGTAAAACAAAATAATTTTGCCAGTTATACTTGACTGGGAGTATCTTAATTGTTAAATGGGTCTGTAGTGGATAATAGTACCCAAAATGGTTTGCTGCAGGCAAAAGTTACATTAACGTTAAGGACAATGAACCGAGGATCTACATTAACAGAAATAAAGCCACACTTAAACCAACATTTCAAAGAATATCAGCATGATATAACAACTTGATTCTCAACATTCTCATCATGAAGTGTCACATTTACACTGGAAAAAAATGTCATCCAACTGTTTATTTCAATAAAACACAGCACTGAATTTTCTAATCATCCACAGCAGAATGGCAGGTACCTAACCATACATTGTTATTGAAAAATATTCATGACAATAAACTGTATCACTCTAAAGATTCTTTTCAAGGCATTAAAAAAACAGCAAAAATTATAAAATAAGTGATTAAATTTTTGTTATTTCTCTTGTTATTACTGCTATTCAAGAGGATATTGGAAGAGAATGTGTCCACACATTCACACATGAACTGCCAAAAATCTACTTGCTGTCTCTTTAACAAGTGTTACAGTAGCCTGATACAGGGAAAATTGCTATTTTGATTGTAACACAAAGTCTATTTTATCAGCATTATGATAGATTTTAAATGTTTTCAGTGCAATTATCTGACAAACATGGATTGTTACATCCCAATCTATAATAGTGAAAGTCTCCTACACTGATATAATAGATGGAATACTCTTCTGTCACAACGGCAGCTAAAATACAAATCAACAACTTCTAACAACACAGATGACTCATACTTAAATTTCACTCTTCAAAAATGACAAATAAGAGTTGGAAGATGAAATTAAGGTGAAGGCTGTCAAAATTAGCTATTTAAATCCAGAACTGTTGTAATTTTGTATCCCCTTCACAATCCTCACATTCTCTTCAAAGCATTGGTATGATTTAATAATGGTATTTGATCCTTAGCTCTCATATCAACATCTATTTCACTGAAAACGAACTGGAGGAAGGACAATATATTTAGTAATATAAAAAATAAGACATAATTTTAAAAAATTAACTTATAGGACACTGGGGAGCAGATTTTGCTTTTGAGGAAGAGAAATCTCCTGGAAGGTAGTATCATGGAAATTTTTGACACCGTATTCAAACTCTTGGCTTTGAAGCTCACATTTAAAATTTTCCTTACAAATTGACTTTGGGGAATATATACACAGACCTTTGAGAAATTTTCAAGCTCCTGAGTAATCTGGAAGCAACAGTGCTTTGATATGATGTACAAATTAGACATATTAGCAGTCAAATGAGTAAAAATACTTCTTGAGCAGTAGTACATTTCAAGACCTTGTGTTTTTCAGCAGCCATTTAACACTTGTAAGATCTTCCATTGCATTTACTCAGCTACTTAACATTAGGCAGGAGCAAGCATCTATGCTGAATGTTTGCCGAGCCAGATCATCCAGTAAATTAAATCTGACACGGAGTCCCCGCCAGCACAGCACCTGCTCCTGCCAAGTGCAGCTCTTTATAAATGTGATGGGTTCAGCCTGATGCCACCTGTGCAGTTTGGCAGTGCTGCTGATTGCTTCTCGCTCAAAGCTGCTCACAGGGAGCTCTTGCTCACCCCTTGAGCACCCATCGTGCAGCAGCGGAATGGGATGGCAGACAAAGATTTACAAAGGCAGGACTTGAGGCCAACTTCCAAGAAGACACAATATGCAGTGTCTGTAAGGCTCTTGAGAAGAGGGGACCAGAGGACAGTGAAGTGGAATCTCTGAGCACCAGAGGCGCTGGCAGGCTCTGCCCCCACGGGCCACCCATTGACAGCAGAGAGTAGCTGCACTGCCTGAACTGCTTTACTTCCCAGAGACTCATTCTGTGTGTGTGGTTAATTTTGTATTTCTAATTATTAATAGCTCATTTTCAGTTACTGATTTTTGGCAGTTCAGTGGTTTCTTAAGAATTCAGCTTATCCTCAGCTAATAGCTCTGTCTCCTTCCTCCTAATATGTCCAGCCCCTTCTCTTATTGTTTCATGAAACTCCCTGGCCTGAGTCTGAACTTCATTCCCTGAAACACCAACTCTTCTCCTTGAAAAAATTGCTTGTGTAAGTGAATCATCCTATTCCCCAGACTTCCTCCTGTGGCTCCATATTGGGGAGGCCAGAACTTGACACAGAAGTCCAGGCGGTGCTGAGGGTGCACTCCTCTTTGTCATCCATATCATTAATGGAGAATTTTAATAGGGTTTGACCCAATATTGGCTCCTGGGGTACATTGATGGCTCCCAACTAGACTTTGTTACAGTGAGCACCACTACTCAGAGACCTGCTAGCAAGTTTTCAGTCCATTTCAGACCATTACAGCCTGATCATCCAGCTCATATTTATCAGCTTCTCTGTAAGGCTTTTGTGGGAGACAGAATAGAAAACTTCCCTAAAGTCTAGGTAGACAATACCCACTGCTCTCCCTTCTTCTACCAAGACAGTCACTTTGTCACAGAGGTATATCAAGTCAGGCAAGAACGACTTCTTGCTAGTAAATCCAAGATGATACTCTTTATGACCTTGACCTCTGTGTGCCTGGAAATTGCTCCATCACCTTCCCAGGCACTGAGGTGACCAATATATCTACAACCTTGCTACATTTTTTATGCAGTTATACAACCTTTACATTCAGGGAATTGAATGTTTACATTTTAAACTGTAGTTCAAGTATCGCATTTTTTACTCAGATTACACATGCATACACTCAGGAAAACGCACTGTAAGAGGGACTATATTAGGAATCTCTGAAATCAGAGAGCGTTTAATGAAATTTAAGGAGAAACTTGCATCCCAGAAGGAAACAATATATAATATTCCAATAGAGAGATATCAGTGCTCATTTTGGAATTTATAAAGACCACTTATGTTGAACTGTTTCATTTACTATAACATGAGTGGAAGCAGCATATGAGTTCATTTTGCCCAGTAATTTCCTAAATATTTATCCTATAAAAATTTTGAAAATAGTGTTCTGTGTCAATCCAAATTATAATCCTTATCCTATTTTTCTCTGTGTTTCAGGTTTTTTATATTTCCTTTAGAGGAACTAAGGCAATGTATCAAATCCAGCCCTTAAAACTCTCCAATATGAAAGATACAAGGCCTATTCCTTAAACCATGATATTAAATTCATTATTTCTTGTCTCTCTGCCAGCAGGAATACCAATTTGCTTAAGTCATAAAATGGGAAAAATGCAGTTAACAAGCAGCTATTTAAAACCCAGCTTATTTATTCAAGGCATAGTAAACACTTGACATATTTTTAAAGTGTTTCGCTTTGCATTTATTACCACGGCCCTAGTCAGACAGTTACTGTCCTCCCTACTGCTCAGCAGTTAACTATCTATTACTGGGTGAGGAGATGCTTATGCAAAGCAGCAAGGACAAATTCTCCTTTATAATTCTCTGTTCATTTTCATATTATTTCATTAAGTTTTCTTTCACAGTACCTACTCCCACATCCATCTTTTAAAATTCTACTTTTTCCAGCCAGGCTTTATAAGAGAAGCTGATTTTCCTCCTCTTTGCTTTCAAGGAATATGAGGGAGCAACTTTACCAATGTCACAGAAACAGCCAAGTTCCTTATATACAAGCCCAGGTGTAACCAAAATATGCACATGGATTTTTCATTTAAACTACAATATGCTCAGACAAAAGGCTGGTGTAAACTGCAACCAGAGATGTAGTGGTGGTTAGCTTGTTGCAAGTGCTGTGTTTTGAATTCCATTTGCATACAACTGCAAGAAGTAAATCTGCAGAAAAGCAAATGTTTCACAAATTGCTTATTTCTGTTCTTCAGCAAAGAGTAGATAATTTATATTATCAGACACGGTGGCAACATTTTCTTCCTTCTTATGGCACAGTAAGAAACTGAAGACACTTTTCATTGGAAAGCAATAGTAACCTCAGTTATCAGAGATGCACACAGAGCTTTAAAGCAAGATTACAATATTGATGAGATGAACACTCATTTACTCATTAGCACTCATTAAGTAATTGCACAATTATTATCTGCTATTCTCCTTTTCCTTTAAGAAGAGGAGAAAGAAACATATGCACCTAAGATTTAAGACTCTGAAGTCAATCTCATAAACAAACACAAATATTTTACAAACCATGCATCAGAACAAACTTGGAATATCTCTTGCTACTTAGCACTGCTGATTCCAACTTTCACAAACATTATCATCCCAGTAAGTGGAGAATCACTTTTATTCAAAGGAGAGATGCACATTTCTCTCTGCTGTGTCATGAGAAATGGTAGTATTACAGACTTCCTTGGCAAAGAGTATATTACTTCACTGTTAACACTCACTTTAAAGAAGAGTAGGTTGTTTTAGAAAATTAACTATTTCTTGATGTTCTGCTGCTTGTGTTAATTCACCACTCTTATGATTATTTTGCCTGAAGAGCAGAGACCTTATCACCAAGTTTCTAATTATCTGCCCAGCAGAGCCTCCTCAAACACTGGCAGAAGACCATATGCTTAAGGGCAGCTGCGCACTCCACAGAACAACGAGCAGCTTTGTCATGTCCCCCTAGCAGATAGCCTCTGCCCATGGCGGTAATAGCAGACATGCTACCCTGACCTAAAGGGGGCTTGCACTAGGAAAACCTTATGTTTTATGAATCAGAGGTCTTCAGCTCAGTTCCTACAATTCCTCCAGAGCCTTTGCATGCATTGGGATGTTGCTGCACTGTAACAGATTTATTCATAGTTCAAATAGAGCAAAGGTCTTCAAATACATTTTGAATGAAGAAAAATCTTACTTTTGCTGGAATTGCAACCTCAGTCAGAACAAGCTGTCCCCATCCAGACATCTAGTCAAGCTGATTTTGATCCCTCTGGGTTGTTCATTCAAAGAAGTTAAAAGATAAAAATATCTGAGTTTACAAGCTGACCTTTCCATCACACTAAGCCAAATTTTTATTCACTGACTGCTGTTTGTATCCTAAAGCAACTTTATGCTAGAGCAGTGGAGAAAAGGTCTGTCATGGATGGTGCTGTCTGCATATTCCTGAGCCCTTTGACAAACCAACACCACTGCCCCCATTCACCTTGCTATTATTTCCCATAACCTTACAGATGGGCATTTTTTTGTATTTAAACGAGATTACAAAAAAAATGTTCTCAGTTACCCATTAAGAAAGAAATTAGATGAAGAGGATTAAATTTCTAGAGAAATACCTGATAACCTGATAAACATGAGCTTGCACAGTAAACAGAAGAAGGAAAACTACAGTATTATTGTTTGATAAAGGGATACACTATGCAAGCAAGAATTACAAATAATTATTAGCAGCAAATAATTCATTGCTGGATGGTTAATACAGTAAATATAAAAATCAATTCATACTAATATTTGAACTCTACAAAGTGAAACCACTTTAGAAATTTGATTCAATTGCCCATAAATTTGTATTTGTTCTGTGAGAAATGAAGACACATACATCAATATTGCACTCAGAGCTGGAATGGAAATGAAAAAACCACCTCCTTCACTTAGTGAAGAGACTTCAGGGAGCTTTTAATTTATGCCCTCAATTCCTAATAGAATTGACAAATTAATAATTTATTCAAAATATGGCACACAACCATTATGTTTCATTATGAAATAAATAGAAGGTCTTGAAGTTTTTCTACCAGTGACCATTACTCAAGACCTTTATCACCTTAAACCTGCCTGCCCAGCCATTTTTTTCCCATAGAGATGCTTGAATCTTCCCATGCAGAGTTTTTGTAAAAGCACACACATACATATGTCACCAGCAGCGGTTTGATTCTATAGACACTTGGGATGGTTGACAGCTGAAACAGGACCAACCACAAGAAAGTCAATTAAAAAAAAAAAAAAAGAAAAAAAATAGCAAGTACACCTCATATGTGTACTGTATTTGGATGAAAGAAACAACAAATAATCTCTCTCATTTCTAGAGGAGGCAGCATGGAGAAATAATCAGGAAACTAGAATATAAATAACAAACTTAAAAGGAAATTTCTACCTGGGCAGAACCCAGGGCAGTCTTTTTATCATATCTCTTAAAATCCTCAGTTTTCATGCATCCTCATAGTCATGGTTTAATTGACAAAAGTTAGTTAAACTTGTGAGGGGGTGGGAGAGCTATTTTTCATTGAATACTAGCTCTCAAGAGGCTAAGGCTAAGTCTGCTTCCATAAAAGTGTGGCCAAATTGGAGCAGGTTTGTGGAATAAAGGGTATGGTACTGATGATACTTAGTAGACAACATGTATATATTGGAGACTAGAGTCTTTAGTCTGATCCCTTGAATTAATTATCTATCAGCTGTTCAGTTACATCTTGAAAAAATCTACTTTTTGCTCTTCATGACTCCTTGAAGCTACCAAAGAGAGTTAAGTGGAGTTATCAGGATATCTACTCCATATGCACAACTCTGGTCTGAATTAAGACATTTATGTACATATACTTTAAGTAGTGGTGACGAATAAAACATAGAATAAGACAAAACAAATTACACAGGAAATAGAATAGTAGCTAAAACACAAGTAGAAAAGGAAAGAAAACAAAGTAATATAGAACACAGAAAGGCAGCATAGAACAAATGAAATATTTCCATTATTTAAACTAGCAATTTAATTCTTCCTCTGAGTTTCTCTTTTATAATCATATCTACATATTCAGCAAAGACATTTTATAGGGTTTATAGATAACAGAATGAATCAAAGCTTAAAAAGGTAGGGGGAAGGCAAGGAAAAAAGAAATTTTCACCTGGAAGCATAAGAATAATTTTTTTATTGATAATACATTTTTATGCAATTTTTTTCTAAAAGAATAGTTGCAAGTGAAAGGATGATAGCGTGAAAAAAGCATTCTGAGAGCATCTGGACCAGAATTCTGTTCAAGTGAATTAATAAAGAACTACATGACTTGTTCCTGTTGCTTGGAGATAAGAATACCACAAAAAAAAAGGATCATAGTGGACTAAATACACTAAATACACACAATAACTGAGTTATCTTTTCCATCAGCCTACTGACAGTTCTGATTGTAGATTTAGGCTTGTTTCACACCTACAGTCTGTTGCTGTAAATTAATAATTCTAAGCTGCTATTCCATCATGCAACCTTGTGGACTTTTGTGCTATCACACTAAATTTATGTGACCTGCAGATCCTGTTCTTAGAACATCTTGTGTACCATAACTCATTTCCCCTGTGCATCTTCAGTCCCCCTCTCAATATGGTACTTTTGAAGGAAAGTCCCCTTAAAATTTTGAGTTTTGAAGTAGTTTGTAGACTCCTTTGAAATAGTAAATATTTATTCTTCCTGTAATCATTTCCATATTTTGTTTTACAAAATATATAACATTCTAACCTAGTATTGAACATAAATTATTATTTTTTGCTGATGTGATCCTAAAGATGACCTCAAAAAAAATTGCCTATTTTTAAGAAAAATACCAACAGGTCCATAGGTCCATAACACTATGAGCCTGGAATCATATTATCTTCATTTTACACAAGCAAACTCAGATATAAAATGCCTAAAAGCTTTTTTACTTAAGAAGTAGAAATCATAGGGCAGAATTACTTGAACTGGTTGTGTGAACTCAATTTTCATCCAAAGGTATTAATGAGAATTTGAAGGTCCCTTCCAACCTAGACTGTTCTAATTATGGCTTATTATTTAAGATAAATTATGCAAGCTACTATACTTTTGCGCTAAAAGTGGCAAGCTAAATCTGTAAATTTACTGTAGCATTAAATCAGTAAAGTTACCAAACCATAATGACTAATTTCAGGGGCTTTTTAAGACAAACAACAGCTCTGTCTCTAAGGTCTCAATTTCTTTGGAAAATAAAGATAGCAAGATGCAGTTACCTTATTTTAGAGACTGAGATTGTACAAAAAGATCACAATAAGGAGGAAGAGGAATAAGAAAAGGAAGAGGGGAAATAAAAAAACGAGGGAAAAGAAGAGGAAGAATGGCACATCACTAAATAAGTGAGACAGAATTACAAAATGCTTTAGGTTGAAAGCTGCCTCTGGAGGTTTCATCCGGTCTTACTCTCTACTCAAAGCAGGATCTATTTCAAAATTAGATCAAAATTCAGAGTTTGCTCATACTCATAGACTAAAGAGCAAAACAACACTGCCTGACACGACTGTGCTGTAGGCTGTCATGGAGATGTTTAGCTCTTTTCATAACAACCAGGCACATTGCAAAAAGAAAAGGAAAAAAAAAGATGGTAGTTTTATTTAAAGAAAAACAAACAAACCCAAAACAAAACAACAAACCAAAAAACCAAAACAAAACAAAAAAACCCAAAACCACAAAAAACCAAAACCAAACTCAAAAAACCCTCAAAAATCTGTACATGAAGTAGAGGTACCATAAGTACATTGAGAAATTCTAACAAGTTATAAGTTTCTTTTATTAGACATGACATAAATTTGTCTATATCAATTTGTGATCTCATAACTGTATTTGAGAATGCCATTTGCAAAACTTTCAGCATAACTTAAATTGACCTGTTGGGTTTTGACCCGTTGGGAGTTTTATTTCACATTTTCTAATTTATTTAAATAAATTCACTTATTTATAATTTATTTCATATTTTATAATGTTTTTACAATTTGCTATCCTGCATTCCAGAGTATCAAAGATACTGTGAGAATGTCTTTTGCTGAGAAAGCTAAAAAAGAGCTCTAAGTGACAAGAAAAGGACACTAAAAAGGGTGATATTGATACATAATACAGTTATAGCTATGATGGAACTGAAAAAACTTACCAGATCAGTAGTTAAGAGACAATAATATCATCAAGCTATATTAGCTCATCTGAATGTCTATCAGACTATAATGTTTATCCTTTTATGAAAATAACATCACATGCTATGTATTGATAAATGTCAGGATATTAAAAGTGGATTAAAGGTAGACCTGTTAAAATATTTCTTATTTTCTCAGGTGAGTGTAAAAGAAGATACTGAACATATCTGTAAGGCTGCTTATTAAACAAGACAGTTCAAGGAAAATATTTTCACTATCATAACCTCATCTTAGGTCAAAACTTAAGTCCAAAATAGAGAAATAGAAAGAGGAGGGGACATAAAAATTGAACTTTTAGCTCAACTGAAACTGTGGCAAACACATACCCACAGACATACTTGGACACAAGTAAAAAAATGAGTTCTGTTAACATATGAAAACATTAAGTATATTAAATATGATGGTCCAATTATAACACTATAAATCACAGAACTACATAAGGCCACCTGCTTTTTACTTTCATCAGTAACAGATTCTGATGAAGGTTCTGAATTAGTATTTTTTTCTGTAGATTAAAAATGAAGAAAATCTGAATAAAAGCACACCAAATCATTTTTGCTGAGGTCTAGATAACTGTCATGTTTTTAAAAATCTTTTTATTGCTCAACTGAAATAAATTTGTTGTTTGAAACAGCTTTGGAATTTTGAGTGAGGTGTAAAAAATCAGAATCCGTGTAGTAGTTATCTTTACTCATATATTAGAAAATATGTTTTTACAAGGGAAAACACAAATATCAATAGCCACAGGAAAAAAAAGTGTGTTCTCAATCATCTCACAAACAATTTCTGTTTCCTGATTCAAGCAAGTATTCACTTTTAGTGTAATATCACCAAGATGCTAATAAAAAAAAAACTTTGTGACATCCACCTCATTCAGGTTTTGATGTTATGTCTTCAGAATCTGAAATTAATATTAAATTTTTTTGCCTGATGATTATTTCTGCATGGTTCCTTGAAGTAATTGTTCAGTGTCAGTGTAATCATATTAGTGTAGCACAAAAGGTGCTATTGTTAAGCCCATGATGCACAAGCACCATCTGCCCATGGCAGTATTTGAGTCTTTTTTGCATTACTGCAAAGGTTATGTGAACAACTGAGCTGAGCAAAAGTAGATAATGTGTTTAGTTCACCCACCCCTATACTAAAGATTCTAAGCTTGTTATAAGATAAGATACTGTGTGGTGGTCAATGTCATAAGAGGTGCTCTGGGCAAAATGGTTACATAAATATCCGTGATTTATGGCATGCTGAACACATCACTGATAGCTACAAACTCCCATTTTCACATGTTAGCTTTCTGTCTGTCTGTATCATCCTCTGGATGGTTTCCTCAAGCTATTTCCCAATTTCTTTCTTTGAGTCTTCCATGTGTAAAGAATATAAGTGCACAACACTGTAGGACCATCCATTTTCTAAGTGTCATCTCTGAAAGACTACTTTTTTATTTAAGGTACACTTCAAGCTGACTATAACTATATAAATCATAGTCCAGCAAAAAAAACTTCCCTAGTAGACAAACATATTTGAAATGTATCAGTTCATTGCAATGGTTTTAAGTGGGAAAAAAGTCTATAAAAAGACAAAGGAAAAGGAAAATAAGGGGGGAAAAAAGGGGAAAAGAAAATGAAAAGTAAACTTGCAATAATGCAGCTTCATGAACATCATCAACTATTTCTGTTTTCACTCCACACTTTCTTGCTTTTCAATTCATGTTGTTCTATATTCAGTCTTTTATATCTGGCCAGTAGGGGAAAAAATTATGTACAAAAACTGAGTAAATTTTTGGGACAAATGCTGTGCATTTATTATGTTTCACCATATGATTATTTCTTGATCTGAAGCTTCACATCTAAAATTAGGTTTACCAAAGGGGGAGTAAAATAGAGCAAAAGCTGTAAAGTGTAGCTCTGCAGAGAGTGTCTACGCTATTAAAGATCAACTTCTCTCTCCATATAATGAAACTTACAACACCATTCCCCTCACAGTGGGGTAGAAAGAGATGAAGACAGGAGGATTTATTTCTTCTCATTTAAAAAGGCTGTATAACACCTCTTAATCAAAATAAATGGTGACAAGCCTAACAGTAAACACAGGAATACAAGATTCACATGAACAGTGGCTTTAAGAAATAAAAGGCTTAAAGCTGTTTTCTCCCTCTCTTTTTAGCCTGTTTAGAATTATTTTTATTTAAGAGTAACCACTAATTATTATAATTTTGTAGGTGAAAGGAAACATTTATGTATGTATGTATGTGTATGTTAAGATAATATGTACTGGCTAGTGAATGCCTGATGAGAGCCTTTGGACTTTGCAGATGTTAAGTCTTGAAACACAATTTTGTGGCTAAATCAGTGTGGTATAGAAGAAATATGTTTAAGAAGGTATACAGCGGAGTTTCACAAACACTACTTTACACATTATCAGTGGGTACTGACAATGCATTATATCAAATTTCTAGTGCAATTTTGAGAAATTTGGATGTCCTCGGAGGGATCCACTGGTTAAAGGAGTTCTCTGTACGTCTGATGTGCTTTGAATATCTCATAAACCATTTCGAAATGTCAAAAGTCTCTGTCAAGAGGAGAACTCAGCTGAGAAAGGACATTTCAATTGAGATGTCTTAAAGCATTTTAAATGCACTGCATAGGTGAGGTTTGTTCATTATACCCAGATGGTTACGGCACAGCCGTGTTACGCAGTGAGTACTGTGCCATCTATAGACAGAACGCCAGCAGAGCGCTCCTACGTTATCTAATCCCCGAGCAGCCCAGGCCCAGCGACAAATCTTTTAGCTGATGCTTTATCTTTTGTCTCTGGCTTTGATGGATGTTGCTCTGCTTGGGCCAGCTGAAACATAAAGTAAAGGACAAGATGATAACAGCTTGCTCAGTGGCACATCA
This sequence comes from Dicaeum eximium, assembly GCA_013396995.1. Classification (NCBI taxonomy): domain Eukaryota; kingdom Metazoa; phylum Chordata; class Aves; order Passeriformes; family Dicaeidae; genus Dicaeum; species Dicaeum eximium. Next base: position 871,869 of record VWZP01006006.1, read on the forward strand.
CGACACATCAGCGTGGCGCTGTCCCGCTCGTCACCCACGTTCCACTTACATGGCGCTGCTCAGAGTAAAGAAGATGCAAGAAATAAGAATTGTCAGTGCTCTCCATAGGCTCATTGAATAGATGTGTGGACAGAAACCCCACCAGATGGAGAAGATTAAAGCAGAGTGATTAATGCCTTAGTAGGGAAAAGATATACCTTGGGAGAGGATATTGATCACTGGTAGGGATCTGTGATGGTAGAATGAAGTAGGATGTGAATAGAAAAAATATAGCAGGAGTTCAGGGTGAAAAAGTACAGTTTCAAGTAAGTGAAATGAGAAATAGAAGGGAGGATTTAACACTTTGAAGAATAATTAGAATACAGAGATTGTATCAGGAAAAAAAGACGACAAATTCTGTTCTGGTTTTGTTAAGGTGTGTTTGTGGAGCATATGTGAGGAAGCTTTATCAGTAGTCCTCTTCTCAGTCTATCTTCTAGTTCTGTTGGTATATTCTACTAGTTTGCAGCACTTTGTACTTCATGACATGTTGGAGTTGTTGGTCTCTTTTAAGCTTAACATTATTGTGGCTGATAACATATAGTGATATATATGTATGTATACATAAAATATGTAAGTCACAATAAGAGAAAAAATCACAAACGGATGTAACTTCTGGATTTTTGTCATACTTTTTACATTAGACTTGGCAAATACAGCAACTGCAATATTGGAAATATTTCTGGCATGTACAAGCAATGACATTTCTCAGAGATGAGAGATAAAGGAGATTTCATACCCTAATCTTCTCATGCCAAGCTCTTCAGAAAAGAAGAATTCATACGAAAATATAATTTGACAGATAAAGTGTTCCTACTGTGTTCCTGAGGAGAGGAAAGCATTGTTTCTTCTATGGCTAAATTTTCCTATCAGAAATAAAAAAGATGTGCAATTTATGAAATATATAGATGAAACAAAAGACTAATGGACTTTTATCACAGAACTGATCCCAGTACAGAAGTAAAGATAGTTTAAACTTTTCAAGACGCCACTCTTTGAAACAAACACCAATATAACAGGACTTTCACAGGCTCTTACAAGAAAAAGGAAACCAGAGACACCGACATGATTTTAAAACAGTGGGACAGAGTGCACACTCCTCTTCAAAACAGTATTAGGCCTGCACAGTTTCCAAACACCCAGAAAAACAGTTTGTAGCTCAGTCTTCAACTACGCACCTTTTTAGCATTTATACATTGGTTAGTGGGCTAAAATAGATAGAAAGATCTGATCTGGTGTTTGAGTTCGGGTTCGGTTTTGTTTTTTGGGGTTTTTTTGGGTTGGGGCTTATTTTGCCCTTTTTTTTTGTTTGTTCGTTTGGTTTGGTTTGGTTTGGTTTAGTTTGGTTTGGTTTGGGGTTTTTGTTGTCGTCTTGTGGTTTTTTGTCATCTTGTTGTGGTTTTCTGTCTTTTTGTTTCTTTTTGTCTTTATTTGGTCTGGTTTTTAATGAAATCTTCTAATGTGGGGGAGATGATACCAGCAGAGGAAACCATACTTCAAAATATTGGAAACAGATTCTAAAAATAACCACAGTGAAGTACTTGTCTTCTTAACCAATAACTATATTTACTGTCATAGACCAAAGGTTAGTTACAATTGACTCTGTAGATAATGCAGAGAATGTATGTATGTCCCAAAATGTAATAAGCTAGTTATTTCCATGCACATGGCCTGATTGTGTCCATACAAGTTACTTTGTTTTCTCTGTCAAGACATACTGAATGTCCAAAATATATCCAGAGGAAAAATTAGAAACAAAGAAAGGACTTGAAAAGAGAAGAAGACCATTGTATTTTCTTTGATTTAAAAAACCCTTCTTTCTCAGAAGTGAATAATTATGTTCCTGATTTTAGAGCTCTCAGATGTATGATCCTTTATCCTGAAATAATTCTGATATACAGAAGCAGCCAGTGATGATCCCTGGAGTACCAGTTCACAGCCTTTGCCTAAGAAGTTTTTAATGAACATGTACACAAAGACAGACAAAGAACTGGTAGAAAATCGGTATTCAGACACTAAATTCTATTGCACATTAAGTTTTGATTAAACTAACTTCATAACAAAAATATTAATTTCAACATTAATACTGATCAGTGAACAGTTTACTGTGTCCTGTGATTTAACCATAATTATGAAGCTATACAGTGTTTGTATCCTTCATATTTAGATGAGAGCAAAATCAAGGATTTGCAGAAGAGATTGGAACTTTAAATCCATTTTTATCTCCTTTTGGGTGGTTATCATTCCTTCTCTTTAAAAATGAAGCTTCCTTTTTGCATAGCCTCTATCCTTTTACATTTGCATATGCATCATATTTCAGTTTCTGAATAATAATTTTCCTAAAACTCTTTTGATTTTGGAAGCCTTATACATTTGTAATGCTGTAGAAGACTGTTAGGAGGGATACATAAACACATTGACAGGGAGATCTTCAGAGTAATACATTTCAAAATAATAAAATTAGGTAGAATTAGATTAGAGAAGAATTCTTGCTATTAATATCTAAAAAATAATTGCTATCCTTTTCCTTAGAGAGTTTCCTTCTTTTTTTGGCAGAATAATTTTATATAGCTCAGTCAAATATTTTAGTGGTTTTCCTAATCTTTTCTACTAAATTTATTTTTACCTTACTTTCAAAGCGTTGTGAGAATTAGAAACGCCACCATAAAAAAAGATGTAGGGATAGAAATAATTTTTAAAAAGCAAGCATATATGACTGAGATAAAATGACCATGCAAAAAAATATTAAATTATACTTTGTTTTCTACCAGGGATGGAGGACTCAGTTAATATTTTTGAAAGTAATATCTCTGTTCATTTTCATTCACACCAGCAAAAAAAAAATATATTGCATGCTTTAAATTCCGTGTCTCAGACCTGATTGAATAAATCTGTTGTAGAGAAATCCATACTGTCTTGGTTTAAAAAGACAGGTGTCTGCTAAGGAAGAAAAACACAAACCCCTTCCCTCNGGAGAATCCAGGCTGTCTTCGTTTCTAAAAGTGTCTCTTTTTATCCCAGTAGAAATGCTTGGCCCCTCCCCCTGGGCAGAGCACCTCACAATGGGAATAATGTAATCTTATCAGTCATGTGGAGGCACTTAATGGCCCATTAACAAAAAATGTCTTCCCAGGGGAGGTATTGTTTGTGAAGAGATAAGGGAAACCTGCCCAGATAACAACCCCATCTTTATCAGATGGCAAATAGAATATCTTATTTTAACAATCCAGGATACATACACATAGGAATTTTTTCTGTGGATACAGAACTTTTGTAAATAAGGATGTGCATAACTACCAAGTTCATGTAGTTTCACAGAAAGCTTGTAAACATCCTTAAAAATCCATAATAGGTTTTTTGGTTGTTTTGTTTCTCATGACCTCTATTTAAATAGAAGTTTTATTCTCTGAGATGAAGCTAATACAAGCTTAATAACAAGAAAACCAACAAAAGCTCTGCAAGGATTGGATGGGGTCAGGAAGTAGAAACTGTACTTTCACAAGCTCAGACCTCAATCTATCTCATGTGAGTCATCAAGTGAGCCATAATATGCAATAGATTGCACAAATAACTACAACTTTCTATGCACTTTAAACTTGTCTGGTCAATATAACTCAAATTCACTCCTGAATTTTCAGACTTCTACATCACTTGCTCTGAAGTAGATTTGTTCAATTGCCACACATCAGGGATTTCAATATGTACTGTCCATTTCTTGGTACGAAAATAGCCTGCGATTCCATTTTTACCCTATTTTAGGCATTCTGGACAGGAAAAGAATATAAACAAAAATTATATTCATATATCTTAAAGCAGTTGTCTTACCAAATAGTCAAGAGACAATCCAAGGATAAGTAATATAGTATGGCCTTAAAGCTAGAGAATGGTCTCTCATCTTGTTTTATTTAGGTTTGTCAACAGAACTTGAGGTAGCAGAAGGCTAAAAGCAGTGTTGCTAATCAATTCAGGCTAAGTGGGACAATGAAATAACAGAAACTCATTGAGAAATCCTATTTTCTCTTCTGCTTACTTATGCCTTTTTGTTTCTACCAGCTGTCTCTCCATCAAAATAATCCCATTTCACAGAATAATTTCATATAGTTTACATACATTACTAAATATTGCACAGTATATATTACTATATATTGCAGTCACAGAAAGGAAAAAACTGTGAGCTACCATTAATACTGCAGATAAAGGAAATATTTGGGTAGTTAGGGAAGTTAGGGAGTTCCCAAAGGAAATTGGGAATCCTCAATACTTGTCACTAGTCATTTTCACAGCATGGATAAGATCTCAGATAGCTGATGTAGAATTTGGTACAGATACTAATTTTATTTTGATATAGGAAGAGTTGTTTTTGACTCTAAATCTTATATATGTTGCAATTAAATGTGAAGTGATCAAAACTTTCTGTTAAGATTTGCAAAATTATAATACATTAAAACCTTTTTGCACTGATATTTTAAAAGCTTGCTGAAAGCTGATACTCAGGACACCTATTTGCCCTGTTTAAAAAAATATATTTCACTACATTCTTTCTCCAGAATGAGGACTTGGAGGTTACCTCATAGATAGAGAGGAACATCCTTTAATGTGAATGAGACTTTCTATGTGTATTTGAAGGCAGAATTTTTCTCTGATAGTAAATATTTCTGTAGTACAAAAATAAAATGCATAACATATTCAAAGAGCAAAAAGGTTAGGTAAAGAAAAAGAACAAAAGATGTAATAGTATCCTAGATTCTGCTGTGGCATAGGAGTTTATAATTTTTGTATCTGATCTCACTGACAAGATCCAAGACTTAAAAATCTTGGGAAAAGACAAAATTGGGAAAATTGGGAAGAGACAAAATATTTATCTACAGCTTACACTTTCTACTATTAAAACAAGTATGAAACCACATCCAACTAAAATGATCAGCAAGAGATGCTCTTCCTGCATTGATCTGTTACAGGATATGGTACCCACTGATGGCAGAAAAAGCATTCAGATCTTGGTACACACTGTAATAATATTCAAGTTTTACGTGGTATTGCCACAAATCTGAAAAATTTCTAAAGTTTTTAGTCAATCTTCCTATATGTCACAACAGTGTGTAAAACGAAGTTATAAGAAATATTCAAACAATTTTAAATGTCATTGAACTTTTTTTCTAAAACTTCGTGACAAATTCTACTAATTATCTTTCATTACAAAATATGTCACATGAAAAGCTCTTTCTGAGACATGGTCCTCCTCTAAATTGCAACAGTTAGTAATGCATGATTTATTAGTTCCAGTATAATATCTCACTTCCACCATTATTTCTTATTAAGGACGTACTGATTTTATTTTATGATCTCTACAGACAATGATAAGAAAGGCTAAATATCCCCATTGGGAAAAACACAGAAAGAGAAACCTATATAAGCACAAAATAAGAATTACCTTTCACAGTTCTTTATATACTCTACATTGCTTGTGAAATCTAATTTGTGACCGTGGAGCCAAAATATATTACTAACTGAATACTATTTTAGGTCTAGCTATAACTACCTTCTCTCAACCTCCCAGTCATTTCAGAAGATAAAAATATTGCTCTATTCATTACAAAACAGAAATGAAAGGTTTATTCAACAGTAATTTTTCCCTATCTAGGATAACTCAGCACATATTATAGTTGTACTCAAAGCAGGAATATTTTACAAGTCCTACACTTTCATATCCTATGATTGCATTAGTTTTCCCACAGAAACAAAGACTAGATCATCAGTAATGTCTGGAGAAAGTGGATGCCCATAGCTATTAGATTTAGTTAACTCTGAACCAAACTCTACTCCACTTTTTACTGTAATCGTATTTACGAAGTATCACACATGAAGTTTTTACTTGTCATGCCCATACACCTGCCTGAGGAGAAAATCACAGCACCAAACCAACCAAAAAAATGGGAGAAAGAGAGAGAGGCAGGCAGGCAGGCAGGGAAGTGCGGAAGCGCGGAAGGAAGGGTGTAAAATCCAACTATATAATAGCAGTTTGCAATGAATACCTGATACACCCCTAAGCTTTTGGTGTCTTTTGGTTTGGTTAGTTGGTTGGTTGGTTGATCAGTTGGTTGAGGTTTTTGTTAGGTTGGTTTGAGGGGTTTTTTGGGATGCTACAATCATGTTTTGCCTGCATAATACTATCTCCAGAGGAAGAACATCCTAATACAACAGTCATGTGTTTTGATATTGGACGGTAAATATGACATTTCTTCTTTAATTACCATCAAATATTTGCCTAATGAATGTGTTTTAAAGAACAGATGTGAGCAGAACAAACAATTCTTGCAACAGCATTTTAAAAAATACACTGAAAGCAAATTTAATATACAAAGGGATCTTTCTTTAAAAAAACTTGGATTATTTCCATTTGCAATAATGCCGGATCATGAAGTTTTCTAGTATGATATATCCACCTCTCATTTTATTCCCTAACATGCTGAAAATATTCCCAGCCTTTTAGACTTAGTTACAAAGACACATTTGGCAAATTCACCACCTTTGATAGCATAATTTTTAATCTGCTTCTGCAACCCAAGAGAATCTTTTAATAAAGAGTGTAAAGTATTGAATTTTTATTTTTCATGCTCAAGAGGACAATGTTTGATTCTGATGGCTAATTGAAAGCTAAATTTTACTGTGTTACATTGGACACTAATTAAACCAGTTGGGACACTTTTCCAGCAATGCAACAGTCACCATAAAAAATCCTCCATATTTAGAAAAAAAATGGAAGGAGCATAGACAAATGGACAAAAAAAAAAAAGAAAAAGAAAAATACCTACTTAATATCATCAGAAATTAAGTGGGAGATCATAACAGAATTAGATTTAAAAAAAGAGGATTATAATTTAATTAAATTGGGTTGTGGCAGAGTTAGTTAATCATACTTTTCTGTTTGTTTGTTTTTTTTTAATATCCTATTTTGAGATAAGAGAGTTTTTCAGCAGGAACAGAAGTTGTTTACAGAGATAATGCAAAATTGCATCTTTGCAGTCAATAACAGTTACTTTCCTTGCAGCAGCATTAATTAACATCCTCAGTCCTGAAGTATATTTCTCTAATAAACACACTTTTGATTTAAACTGACAACAGCCTCACAAATAAAGCCAAATCTTTATACTATGAGACTGTGTAAATAAATTATACTGCTTTAATGAGATCCATATTGAGATCTACATCTGATGCTTACCCAGAGTAAAAAATATGTTGCAGTCAGTGCTAGCATATCTAGTATCACTTCCCTTTGTGTGTATATGAATTTCAGTTGTTTTGTTTTTCTGACAGACAACAACATCTGGCTTGGGANAAGAAGAAAAAAAGCCACTACCTTGATAGTTTTTCCATTGTTCTTTTCTTTCCTTAACCAGCCCTGAATTTCTTGCGTCATGCTGATAATGATTTGGTGAAACTCCTTGCTTCTAAGATTATGTTTGCCCTACTTAATTAGTCCAGGAAAAGTGTCCACACATGGGGTAAGCCATGCTAAAACTATATGGTCACACTCCCCCCGAAGCTCTGAGAGTACCAGAAAGGAATATTTGTTTCCATCAGACCAACTGCTAGAGCACCCAGCTGATCTCATGAGATGGCTACACAAGTGCAAGACCAGACACAGGACTATGTGTGAAGTCATGCTTGAAAGGGAGAGCAGAGTAAAAGAGAGGGATGGGCATGAGGAAGGAAAAGGAGAATGGAGTCAAAACAAAAGGGCAAGCAAAGCTTTAAGGTAGTAATTCAGTAATATATTGGCATATGCCAATCACGAAAAAGCAGAACAAGTGTCAAGGCTTTCAAGCATTACATTCTGTAAACAGTGTTAGGTTTTCAGGCTTTTTACTCTCTGGATACTAGGAAAGAACTTTGACAACATGGTGTGCTGATGAATTCAGTACTTGATAAACTTAATAAATTTAATTTTAAATTACTTGATTTTTTTTTCCACTAAACAGTGGAAACTATTCTAGTTCTATGATCAGTTTTAAGGGCCATGCCACCAATAATGAGCATCGCATAACTCTTTTTCTTGTTGTTTAAATTTTTGATGGCATGTTGCTTTATAGGGCTTGTATGACAAATATACCTTTGAAAATCTTAAAACACATTTTAATCCTTTAAAACTAATCTAAATCACCTTAAAAAAAAAGGAAAATTGTCCTTAAATAAAGAAATTTTTTTTTGTCACACACATACTTGTACCCTTAAAAAATATGAAAAATATTCCTTTCATTTACATCCTTATTCAAACTGTAGGCATTAAAAATTCAAATGAGCCCTAATTAAAGTTATTATCTTAAAGCTTCAGTAGAACAGCTCTCATCTATATTAAAGAAGTTTCTAGTTCAAAGGAAAACTCTTTGCAGTGAAAGTCATGCATAATTTCTTTTTCTCTTGTCAGAAATCACTCATGGTTGTTTCATCATTAAGGAGAAGAGTTGGCCTTTCTTAAGATAAAGGACAAAAATACCTGGTCATTAAATACCCCTACTTAATTAAAATACCCCTACTGACAGTCTCCTATTTAAAATTATAAAAAAATTATTCTTCACACTTTAATTTATGTCAATGGGCAACAGAGGAAAAATAAGACATATAAAGAAATTTTAACAGTGCAAAAGTATAGATATAAATACCCACACATATCAAGATTTGTTGTGATGAACATGACAGAGAAGGAAAGGTGATAATGTAGGTGAAATTTATCACTGTATAAAACATCCCACAGAAATAATCTTCTAAATTATGGTTGACAATAGATGTCCTATAATTCATGTATTAAGCTCAAGCGGTCATGCACACAAATTTGCCCAAAAAGCACTGATTTCCTAGAATCCTAGTGTTACTAGGTACTTTTGGAGCTCATAAAAGCATAAAATAATCCAGGCTAATCAGGTAAATTTTGGGTGGTCTTTCCAGCTCTAACCTCCTGCCCACAAGAAAGGCTCTGTGCTCCTGATCACCTTTTCTTGTCTATATATACATACAAAAAAAGTGACTCTGAGGGTCTGTGTTGTTCTTGCTCAATTTTGCAATGTCTCTGTTGGCCCATTTCCCCAGGCTGGAGAATGTCCAGGATATTCTGTAGAACAGCCCTGCCTCCAGGCTTGTCAACTGCTGCCTCTTGTTTGTTGTCATCCTTAGACTAGGTAAGTGTACCAGGGTCCCTTCTGCTCCCTCCTACAGGTCACTGATAGAGAAAAGGAACAGGCCAGCTCCAAGGAGACACTGCAGAGGTCCTCCAGTTTCTACTGACCTCCAGGCAAAGCGCCAGCCACTAGCTTCAGTTCACTAACCTGACCGTCCAACCACGTTCTCAATTCTTTCTGTTTTGCTCCTCTCCAGACTGTTACTTCCCAACACAGACCACATGGCAAAGCCTTTTTATAATCAAAGTAAACAACTTTTAATATCTAATTATTACATATGGCTTTTTTCCTCTTATCTCACATCAGAGCATTGAAACATTAGACAAAACTTATTAGCTGTTGTTGTATACAGACAGAACATAATAGAGAAAGCAGCTCTGTCAATAGAGTATTGTTTCTAAAATATTAGCACAATATGTTTGGGTTTTTTTACTAGCTAAATCAGATACCACTTTCTTTTCTTTCTTTTGTTTTTATTAACTTAGGCAGATTGCATTGAAGCCACCACCCACGTAAGGCTTTCCAAGCTTTCTCAAAGGAAAAGGCATTTTTTCAGGTGATGTTCTGAGTGGCAGTATGAAAGCCTGATAAAATTAAATTATTCACTGAAGAGTATTGAAAAAAACTTATCTTTCTAGGCTTCATTTCCTTTAGACAAACAAGAATCCACTGAGAAAAAGTAGGTTTGGATATAACACCAAATAATTTTACCAATGTGTTACTTAATCATGTTTATCCCACAAAATCTATTACTTGCCTCTTTCATTATTTTAATTACTCAAATGGAAACAAAACAGCACAAAGTGTAGCATGAGATGAAGACTTTCATTGAATCCTTAACTGTAAAGACAATTTTTGTTGACTGAAAAACAAAATGTCTTTCTTTTTTGTCAAGTAGATGATCATGAAACTCGAGCTGTAATATATGTCCAGGACTCCAATAAGCAAATTACCTGTTCCAAGCTGAAATTCAAGGTCTTAAACATCTGGCTGTGGGGTAGTTGGGGCTAATTAATTTAGTCTTAGGTTTTACTTAGACACAGAAAATTGGATTATTATCCAAATAATCTTGGTATCTTGCTCTGGAAAAGAATTCTGCTTCCATTTTTCAGTATCATAAATAGAGTCAATAGAAGAAAAGAGCACACAGAACATACTCAGCAAGTAAGCACAGCTGTTTGGATATAAGCAGGCAATTCCTGTTCATGCTTTATGTAGCAGTCATCATATCATGCTTTTGCATACATCAGGCAAAGGCATCCACAAGAGAAGAGATGGACAGAAAAATGCACCCCAGGCTCACACGGAACACGGGAACGGACAAAGATGTGCACTGTGTACAAAGCAGGAAGACTTCATAGCAAGCAGGGAGGTGTCTGTTCTTTCTATCTACTTTGTCTACCCTTTGAACAGGACAAAAAGGCAGGCTAAATTCAATTGAGAGGAGATAAAAGTCTAAATAAAGGAAATGATGATTTTATCTGTGACTTCTGAGGGAGTATATCATCTGTCTTCCCTTCTACAATCTCTAAAACTTTTTTTAACTTCTGATTTCCTGTTTCTTGGTGTCTGTTTATTTGGGGTTTTGAAGTTTTTCTATTGGTTGATTGTTTTTTAGGGGGTGTTCTTTCTTGAGGGGAATCACTAAATTTGTGATTTAATCTTATCCAAGTCTCTCCTGTTACCTCAGCAAGACAAAGACTTTTCTCATTGCAAATACTTTCTTGAACTGCACACAAAAAATTAATTGTAGATTCTTTAGATATCAGTGATTAAATTGTCAGTCAACATTTTCACTGTGGCAGTTTTTCTGACATTCTTCAAAAGCTGGAATTAAATCTAGCATTACCAGGCCAAGAGATCTTATCTTCTCAGTCAGGGTTATCTTTCCGTTTTGTAGCCCACGATATGGATGCTGAATAATCTTCCACAGCACTTTTGCACCCATTAGTCTTGTAGCCAACAATGCAACTACTGTTTAAGGCATGAAAGTATAAAGTTTGTTTTGTAAATGAAGTACAAATTTGTAAAGGTTACAGTTTTCAGTGACTATGGCCAAAAACACTGGGCACAGCCTGATTTCAGAAACATTTCATAAATATGCAGTAATTCTACAAACATAATTCTAGACTTACCCCATGGCAAAAAGGAAAATATAAACCAGAGTAGCCTGTATTCCCATAATCAATGTATCACTGACCACAATTCAAATTAATTATACGTCTATATATCACAAAATTGTTGCAAAGAATACATTATTTCAGATTAATGTCTATTCTGACTAGATGCACTGAACAAACCAAATCTTGAGGTCCAAAGGAAGAACTGTTTAGCCATCACTAACCCATTTCTATAAAAGCTTTCAATAAATGAAAATTTATATGTTAAATCATTTTACTAGTGACAAAAACAATCTGCAAGGGTATGTGGAAGGATGATATTGGCTCTTTTAAGGATATCTGGTCAAAGGAGCTATAAGCAAGAACTTAGAGAGTCAAACCTGAGTGACAATTGATAAGGGAAGTTATGTTAAGAATAAACCCAGTCAATCACACTAATTGGTGTGGAGGTGAGAAGGTTTTGTTTTTCTTCAGTATGATTGTCTGACTAATAACCTTGCAAAATTGGGATTATTAGGGTGAGAGACAAACAGAGATATAAAACCTGAACAATTAGCCTAATGAAGACAATAAGCAGAAATGTACTTGCTCATTCACACTAATTGATGGGCTACCAAGAAACTGCAGTCAACTCAAGTCTTTTCAGCTGAAGTAAGGAGGCAAAGAAGAGGATACTGCAGGTGGGGAGGGCAAGGGGACTATGCTAACTGATGAATAAATGTGCAAGTAAAGAGAATCTGCGAGGAGGAGCAGACAGAAAAGGGTATTAAAGAAGCCAGCTTCACTTCTCTGTGCCTGATCACCAGTCTGTCCCATAATCTCACTAGTTCTTTTTTCACCTCTCTCACTGCATGATCTCAGTCCCTATCCCATGTGTATGTGTGCCCTGCAAGCACACCCAGGTGACCCTGAGTGGACTGGGTGTCAGGCACTGGGCACAGACTGGGGCTATAGGCACTCCTGGCCTGTGCTGTCACCTGCTGCAGCACATGGGGTCTTAGCAACAGCACCTGAAACCAGCTGGGGTCTTTAACTTCCAGCTGCACGGCCTGGAATGGGGTGTGGGCTCCCAAATCCTGCTACAGGGAGGACTGCTGCAAGTGAATTGAGTGAGGGTTTCTGCCTGGGCCGCTGGAGCAGGACCATGGGGCACAGCCTGTGTGCCTGCTGCCAGCTGCTGGGGGCTGAAAAGTGTTTGTCTCTTACCCAAACCAGCTGAGTGTGCACTCCAGTGTGGGCTTGTGTCTGGAGAGCATCCTCTCAAACTTTCAGCTGGACTCCACGGCAGGTAAGGGACCCTTGGGTCTGGACCAGGGTAGTAGGTCAGCAGGAGGTCCATGTGCTGCAGAGGACTTGAGAATGTGGAGCTTGTGAGAGATAAATTTGCCAGCAAGCGTCAAGCTGGACCACCTGATAAGTCAGGGACTGTGAAGCAGGTAAGGAGCCATGATCTGGGCAGGTGTGCCAGGCAGACAGAGTCCATGGTGGTGTTGGCAGGATCTGTCTGTCTGTGTGTGCTGGTGAACTTGGAGAGCGTCGGGGAAAAGGGGAGTAGAGAGGAGGTTGGGGCTGTGCTTCTAACATAATTTAGAACAATTAATTTGATGACTCCAAATGACACTATAATGACTGTTCTTAACATCCTGAACACACTCAAAAAGTTTGGAATTAGCAAATATCAGTGAAATGTACTTTCTGAAGTATATGATCTAGAGGGATCATAAAATTACCTAAGCTTTCCACACTTGAAAGTATTTCCTGTTATTTTGAGCTCATTTTCAGAGAGGTTTTAGCAGTAACAAAACACAGTAGATAGGGAAAAAAAAAAAGAAATATGAGCAAGAGTATTTTCTCAGTGATACCAAGAAAGCACTATGCTTTTCAGTGTCTTCCTTCCTTGTTCTATAATTGTTTCATTCAGTTAATGTTTCTGCTAGCTCCTGGACAACAGGAAGTGCAAGTGCCTGAGAACATTTATTTTAAACATTAAACAATGTGTTAGCTGCATTAATCAGGCACACACCAGCATGAGGAGAGGGAGTGGAAGGCAGACATGAAAGTTTCCAGCATCCTTGATTGTGCTGCTGCTAAAGAAACCTTGAAATATTTTATCCTCTGGCCTTACAAACTTCTGCCTCTTCATCTGTTATCTCACTGACAGCCTCTTTGAGTCATCACTCTTACTAGTCTCCTGTTTTAATGGCCTTCTCTCATTAGGTAGCAGACTGTTTTCCTCTTTGTCAGAACTATGAGCACAACCTAAATCGGTTCAATTTTTAAAAATAAATCTTTTTCAACAACACAACATGGAATTTAACTGTCTACCATTTTTGTAGTAAATATCAAAAAATTAAAACATTTTTTCATTCTCTTGTAGAAACAAATTTTTTTTTTCTTCTGAACAAGAGTTCAGTCCCTGCGCACTGTGTTCCTTTACCTTTGACATTTAGCAGCATGACTGATTGATAACAGCATTACTCAGGTACGAGATTAATCTCCAAGTAGATTCAAGGGTAGGAAAAAAGAGACATTGAAATTCTGTCTTTATCTCTGAACTGCTGTAAATTAGAAAAGTAAAATTGTAATTCATCAATTTTTATGCACTGACAGGCAGCAATGTTTCTTTAAAAATACTAACAGAGGGAATAATAATTATTTAAGCCAAAACTATGCAGAAATATTTAATTTGTATACAAAATATCTACAAAATTCCTCATAATTTTTGAAAAATCCCCTGCCATCTAGTGAAATTAATTAGTACATGGGAACAGCCATTGGCGTCTTATGTAGCACAGGAAATACAGAACAAATAACAATTATATTATCCAAAATGTATGTAGCAAATTTAAAATAATTCCACATTAAAAAAATTCTTAGCTGTTGCAAGAAAAAAAAAAGTACTTTTAAGAATATCAGAAATCTGTTTGAGACGTTTTATTTGCATTTGACAGGCTGAAATGGAGATGCTTCTGTAGGCTATGCCTGTGTCCCAAAACTGCTTAGAAAAAAACCACACCACCAAAATGCCCACACTATTGCAGAGGTTATAGTAGTCATGACATGCTATATGCCAATCTACTGGCATAGATAATGTTTCCTGGGACAGGAGTTGACAGGCAGTATGTCAGACTTGCATCAAGCTTTCTTGGACACGGTTAAATTTCTATTCAAATTTATTTTCTGTGTTCAAGTGCACCTCCAGCTCCAGCAGAGGACCATGACTGGCCACACAGACTTTATCTCTTCACCATCCTCATTCAGGGGATTTTGAGTGACTGATGAATTAGTGGATCCTCAGTTTGTCTCTTTTTCCCTCTTGGATGATGAGAGACATTCAAGAATCAGAGTGACACCCTAAATGTATACTTCTGGAATATCTCTTCACATAAATAAAATCAGTCTTTAAATTATAAAAGGGCAATAGAACTTCCATTAAATCACAATTTAAAAACTAGTCGGTTCTTTATATGGAAGCAGGACAATGGATGAAATATGTTATTCTGCAGATTATCTTCTAAATTTTGTCTTCCTCACAGTATAGCACTGTAAAACCAACAAATTAAATAATATTAAATAAAATAAATATTATATCATATAAAATTATTAAAGAAATTGAATTCTCTGATTAAGGCTTTAGAAAAACATTTAGAAACTAAACACATCTTAGAATGAAAAGCAAGCAATAGTTGAATATAATTACGTTCTGTAATGTATTACCCCATATATTAATATATTTTTACACAAAATAAATATTTTCAGACATGAGTGCTCATTGTCTTGTTATGTAAAATCATGTCTAATAACATCCTTGTAGATGAAAATATGATTGCGAAGTGAGCTATGGTTTAAAACAAAAAAATCCAAAACAGCTGCATTATTGTATCTTTTGAAAGGATGTTTCATTGTTTTGAGGCAAAGAATGCTAGGTCATAAAGCTTTAGGAATGACTCAGACTATCTTCATACCTCATCTCATTTTCTTAACTATAAATCTATTTGGAAAGTCTTGCCAGATTGTTAGATGAGATCCACTGAATTAAGAGCATACTGTATTATGTCTTTTGCGAACTGGAATACGTGTTTAGTTACTACAAGTAATTTCCTCCCGTTCCCAAACATGTAAATGATTATAATTAGAACATAACTATCTCCTTTTTATAAGCACATGAAAACTATATGAAAATTCATAATTAACTCTAAAAAGTTGAGAGCCAGAAAATGCCAGAATTACAGTCTACGTTTAAGTGCTTTATGTTTTATGGTGTTTCACACCATGGATTGGATACCATCACGAACATACTGCCCCCAATTAATTAAGTTCCTGAGATGGATGGTATTCATGGACTGTGGAGCTATTCAGTGTCGGGGGTTTGGGTTTTCTTATTAGTGTTGGGGGTTATTGTATCACTCACTCCATGGATCAATGCATTATTAACTGCACATTATCCAAATTATATTAATTTTGTCATGGGCTTTGCTGTGGTTTTCCTATCACATCATTTATCACCACAATTCCCATCTGAGACAAAAATTACTTGAGATCATTATTAGAGCAATTTAATATATCAGATATGGGCATAGACATATTTATGTTAAAACCATTGAACATGACTATGCTTTTCAGCCATCTAATATTTTAAAAGGTCTCAAAAACGTAAGAGACTTCTCATGTTCCTAGCACGAATGCTAAAATAGTTTAATTATTCATGCATTCCAGAACCCAAGTTCCATAAACAGAGATATGGAAGACATCAGTGACTTGCTGAAGGCACTTTGTTTATGTAGTTTTCCTAGCACCACTCAGCAAATTCACAGCCACAGAACCCAGTTGTGTAAACAAGCTGTGGAAACAGGATATAAGATGAAACACACAGGACAAAAGGAGCAGGAGGTGTTAGCAGATGACCAGTGCCGAGTTAAGCGAAGAGTAACTCAGGTAAAGGAAAGGTAGGGATATCCATATATGGTGAATAGTGATGTTGTTGGTTAAACAAGAAGAACAGCATGTTACCATATAAGGCAATGTTTAAGGTCATTGGATGATTAAGGTAGGGATATCCATATATGGTGAAGAGTGATGTTATTGGTTAAGCAAGAAGAACAGCATGTTTCCATATCAGGCAATGTTTAAGGTCATTGGATGATTGTAGTGTTAAGAGGTCGTACATAAACGCCATGTTGGGCCCAGTAAATCGGCTTTTGGTCATCAGTCAGTCGTCTCTGCCTCTTGAATCCCAACAGCACTGCTCAACTGTCGTGGCCAAAACAGGTTCTTAAATTCCCTAAGTGACATTTCTGGACAAACTGATCAACACTCTCCCCAGTTCACTACAACCTCTGGTTTATGACTTAGGAAAATAAGTTTAATTTGTTGTCAATCAAATCAGAGTAGGGCAATGAGAAATAAAACCCACTTGTAAAGAACACCATTCCCAAACCTTTCCCTTTTTCCGGGGCTCAACTTCACCCCTGATTTTCTCAACCTCCTCGCACTAAGCAGCACAAGACATTGCAGTCAGTTTCATTGCATTTGTCTCTGCTACTCCTTCTTCCTTGGGGCAAGGACTCCTCACACTCTTCCCCTGCTCCTGTGTGGAGTTCCTCCGTGAACTTCTCCAATGTGAGTCCTTCCCTCAGGCTGCAGTTCTTCACAAATTGCTCCAGCATGGGTCCTTCCTCTGGCGGACATGGGAGAAGCTGCTTCTCACAAAAGCCACCCCTGTAGCACCCTCCACTCTACTACCTGGCACAATCACTTACTCAACTGCAGTGGGAGATGTGGCTTCATAGGGGAACAAGTAATGTGACAGTTCCCTGTGTTCAATTTCTGTATTTGGTGAATATGAAGCTGGACATCTGAGACAAAAAAAAGAAAAGGAAGGCTAAAATCCAAGGTCTCAGTCTGCTTGCTGTATATTGCTGTGGATCACTCCTTTCAGAGCCTGCTGGCTTTCCAGCACTAAAACACAAACACACGTATGATGTGAAGAAGCAGGATGGTTATCTATTAACATCTGACTGACTGTTATACAATTGAAATTTCATGGAACACCATTTTCAAGAAGAATGATATCATAAACAGCTTCACTCAAGTCACTCCTAGCCAGAAAAAATGTCCATGAAAATGTACTTCTAAGGCAACATTATCACAGATCATTTGAAGACTCTTTGTCCCTCTGAATCAAGTAATTTGTAAAACTCTTACAATGGAAAATTGCTTGAAATATCCGCACAAGTTAATTGAGATTTCATAAACAAAATTGTAGTATTTATAGACCAAACACTGTATTTTGATACTGCTGAAGATTATATAAATTGATAAATAGTGAGATAGCAGATATACTACAAAGAAACAGTACCTGAAATTCCATTTAACGGAAATGGTCTTTGATTCTTATAAAATATATATGACTCTAGAAATTTACCATGAAAACTGATGATTTATTTCCATACATACACACAAACCTTGCAAAACTATTCTTTACTGTTTTCCTCACAGAATCTGCTTTAGTTTTAATGTAAAAATAATAAAGTAACAAATGTGCCTTGTGCACTTGGAATCTAGCACAGCCCCTTTCAGGTCTGTGATGAGAGCATCTCGTACACAAAGTATTGCTTAAAGTTCTAAGTCTGTAAGATTGAGAAGCCAAATCTGCCTTTCTAACAATACTAAATCTTGCTTAATCTTTGTTAAAACAATTTTGAAAATATTCCAAATGGATAGAATCTGAAAGAATAGGATTTGACGACCTAGAAGAAGATTTCTCATACAGATGGATGCATAACACAGTGAGGTGGTAGAGAATAACCTCGAGGTTAGCCATGATTCCTCCTGGCTACTGCAAAAATTAACCCTGTCCTGGCCAGAACCGGGACAATGTCTAATGAATTTTTTATTTTTGTTTGCTCTTTATCTTTTGTAGCCAGACTAAATAAAATCTAGATATGTTATGTTGACTAAGCAGGTATAACCTAGAAATCAACCTGCTACAGAATATGAAGTTCAGTTCAACCTGCTTAGTAGGAATGAAGTAATAAATAGGTCTAATGCACTTTGAAAATACAGGAAGAATTATGTAAGACTAGGGTCCTGAGTCTCTTTATTCAAACATAAATTTACGGAGTGTCGTGATGCAATTCCATTTGTGTGATTGGAAATGCCTGTGAGTAAATCAAATGTTAGATTTGTGACATCAGTATTTAAATGTGTTCTTAAGCTGCTCTTCCCTATCTGAACTATTTCATGGGAAGATAAGAATTACAAAGCATTGCAATGCGTTAAGATGTAGGGAAAAATTTAGGTAAAGTACTAAAAGCTACAACCGTGTGTTACCTACAATCTAAAAAGCAAATATATGAAAATATGTAAAAGCTAAAAATGTTCTTAACATCATTTAAAGAATGTTTTAACAGAGAGGATAGATCTTATGTGTCTCAATAAATAGCCTATGTTGGTTTTCAGAGAACATGAGAAAACAAATTAACTTGAGGTTGCACAGGTTTTTTCCTTTCAGTTATTTTTGTTTGAAAGAAACCAAGACAAAACTGCTTTCTGCTTTACAGAAAAAAAATCAAATCAGTGTTTGAAAAGTTCACCACGTATTATAAAGAGATAGGCAAATAATAATATATGAGATTAATGTAATATAAGAGATAGGCATATAATAATATGAAAGACCAAAAGCTCATTAGCTACTATAAATAAGTAGGTCATAATTTGTTTCAGTATTTACAGGAGACATTAGCTCCCAGACCAAGCTATTTCATTAAAAGAGACTTTGATGGCCTAAGTTAGAAAAATATATTTGTTCACTTACATATCATACTTGAAATGTTAACAGCCTGAAAAAGTAATACTTAGGTAAGAATATACTGTTGGATGCAAAAGAAAAAAAGCATCAAGCACAAACACAGAAAACCAGCAATTTTTACTGACAATTTACCTCAAAAACTCTAACAGCTGGAAGCCCATAAAAGTCATCACACCACAGCAATGCCACGATCATGTGTTCTGTAAACTGACTGGGGAAAACTACAATAACCAAGTCATTACACACAGATAAGAGAGGGGAGGATAATGAAAATACTATTTCTCTGATCACACTGGTGAAAGAATGGGAGAATTTGTATCCAGGCCAACAAATTCATAGAGAAAGCCTCCAAGGGAGCATTCTCAGAAGTCAGAATTAAGAGCACACTTCTCAAAAGCATAGTGCTATCCCTGAGATGCTTCTGTTGGCAGCATTAGCCAGCACCTGGCTAAACCAGCAGCACTACCAGTCTGGAGTGAAAGATGCTAGCAGCCAGACTGAGAAAAACAGCCAGCTACAATATGAGACTGAAAAACAAACCAACAAAACAATCCATCTGACTAATTGAATAAAGGTAAAATACTTGGGAAGCGATTCAACACCTGCATAGTCAGGGGAAAAAAAATCCAAAACATGTTTATACAGCTTAGTTTAATTGCAAGGAGGAGATATGCAAATAGATCCTGGTTTCTTGCCACATGAAGTGACACTGCAATGCTTCTTTCATTTGTGAGCTGAAATGGCTAGAAGAGACTGTATCCACGGAACATCCAGGCTCCAGGCTGCTGCCTTGAGCTGAATACCTTACAGCCTCTGATCCTGGTCCTGCCCAGCAGGCAGCTGCTCTCTGGAGGACAGGCTCTCAGCTCTGATATGGGGTGGATACATATACAGCATGCTGCATCTAAGGGTTGGACTCCTGACTTTTAAGGATGCCCCCAAGCATGCAGGGTCTCCAGTTCTGTAAAAGCTTCTTGAAGGGGCACTGAAATTGTGTGTAATGTATAGGAGGTGTTTAGAGCTCCAAAGAAAAAGTATTGCTCTAGGCAGGGACCTTAGTAGCAGATGTGCCTGAGATGGATGCTACGAATCAAATTAAATCTAGATTTTCATTATTTACTCCAGTATGGGGAGAAACATCTCCCTCAAATTGGGATCCATGTTAACTCACCTGAAGGGTTAGCCTTGCAAAGGACACGCCTTCCCCCCATTTTTTAAAAATAGTCCTTAAATATAAATTACTCTTCAGAACTGATGCCGCTATTTTATCCAAGAACCGTGCAGCTGAAAAAAGTATTGCATATCTGTTTTTAACTTCATACATTTAAAAAATCCCCTCTAAAATGCTTGAAGCAGCTCTTTAATATTGTGCTTCTTATCAAAAGCAAAGGCTCTTTCAAGGTATACTGGCTGAATTCAACTGTGAAATTCTGAACTGTCATAATTTCTCATCTTCTGAATCTATTTGAACACAACTTCCAACCATCCAGTTCTGCACTGTGTATTCACAGGGCTGTTAATGACTCTCATTGATTGTATTTTTTGCCTCACGAACTCCAAAACAAATGGAAATTTATAGTTATCCTTAATAGAATTCTTTCCAGCCCTAACAAATATGCTTTTTTTTTAACATCAATGTCCTGTGGCAAATGGAGCTGGAATTTATTAGCATCACCTGAAATACCTCAAAATACATGCAACATCCTTTTAATATAGTGTGGTTTAAGACTTTCCATGTAAATGTTTTATTTCATTACCTTGTGTTCTTTGCAGAGACATAGTTAAGAGAAATTATCATCTTAAAATGGAAGGTAATTTACATCTAGGAAGGTTTATCTAGTGATTTTCACAGCAGTCACAGGCTAGGATTCTTCTCTCTTTCCTAATAAAATCCCAATAGTTTTACTTTGGGAATTATGAAAATACATAGAATTTATCTGCAATGCACCTACTCACAAAAACTAATAGAGGACACTTTGGCCACAGCAGAACTTATATTTGTCAAGACAGTTTGTTGCACATGCATGGGTAGGTTATTGGATGAGGGCATGGTGATGACATACACAAGTTGTTCTCTTTATTTCACCTTTAGTTGCACTCCTGGGGCAGTGCTGAGTCAAAGCATGAAGGAATATTAATAGGAACGTGCACAATCAACAGAAATGTAAAAATTAGCTTTTATAGCATAGCACACTCTCCCATGGATTTATTTTTTCATACCAAAGCATCAAAAGGTTATGTTCCTCCATATTTTCTTGCTTTCCTTGTTTTCTACAGAGAGCAAATGTACTAGTCACAGACTGTTTCAGATAGAAATGCCAATATGATCTGTGCTCAGCTGAGTTAACCAGGGACCAGTACCTATTTGAAAAGAAATTATGACTCCACAGCTGGAGGACTGTTTCCAAATAGAACCTCTCAGATGTTAACTTTGGAGACGACATCATAAACTTAATAAGCTACTCAAGTCAAGCTTTTCATTGCTACCTCAGCTCTAGTACATTTCTTTCCAAGGGGAAAAAATATACATTTTCGGAAGGCAGTTACTGCCTAAACAGCATACTAAACTGAACATCCAATCTGACATGTTAATGTACTGCTTTTGAGGATGCATTTGTAAGCACAATAGGACAACTTCTGTATTTCCCCTTCTTTAAGTAGGGAACATTATCTGTTGCAACAGGACAGGGCTTACAGTCCTGTGTCTAATGTTCTTTAGTGTTTTTCTAATACTTTTGAAGAAAATAGGTTTCGTTCTCTCAGTTCATACTTAATGGAGTTGGTGTACATCAATCTTATTTAAGTGAAAGGTGCAGTTCTAAATTAAACGTACTTTTTTGAGCTCAGACGAGTCTCTAGTGAGCTGCAGTTTTCCCAAGAAAAGTACTACACATAAATCATCATAATTCATTGGGAAAACAGAAACAATGATATTGAACAAGGTGTTGGTTACAGCATGGTGTCAATAACACCAAGATTGTGGGTGTGATCCCTGTAGGCACTGTTGGTTTAAGAGTCAGACTTGAGGATTTCTGATGGTCCCTTCCAACACAAAATATTTTGTGATTCTAAATGAATTGTGAATCTGAACTTCTTTTAAACTCTAGGATACATGGACATCTCAACCTTCATGTTATGGTCAATATAACATGGGAGACTGCCTTTAAAAGGGCGTCCATTAAATTTTATAGCCCATTAAAAGCAAAAGGTATCTGGTTTGATTTTTCATTCAACTTTAATTTTTCTTCCATCAAGCATATAAGCTACAGCATAAATTTTGGCTGACCTAGGAATTTTGATATTATTTTTATTAGCATTATAGTTTAGGTATTTAATATATTGGACATTTCCAGATCAGTTCAAAGCTCTGAAATTTTGTTCACAAACTCAAAACACTATATTCCACTATATCCCACTATATCCAGTCAATAAAAAGGAATTTGTATTTTTTGGTTACTTCTGGATTCAAATAAAAATAGCCAAATTTAATAGTTCTTTATAAGACTTGGTACAGATAATTAAAAGTTATGAAATCCAGCTATTGAAAAGTGTAGTTTCAAAAGGCCCTTGAATATGTAGCTAAATACAACTACAGATAGCAGAATACAGATGTAATAACCAATCAAGTGTTCTTTGCCTGACAACGTGTCCCAGTCTTTCCTGTCTTTTCCATTTCCACATGTGCTCTGAGATAATGTGATGAGGGCATCAGACATGCTGTGATTTCATGTAGACATGTAAGCCTTATCCTAAACACGAAGGGCAGAGTCCCTTCAGGTCTTCTCTTTACAGCTTTCCCAGTTCCCTGCTGTGTGTTTATTTCTGCCCAGCTGGCCACAGTTTCCCACCTGGCTGGTTGCATCAGGAGATTTATATCTGAGTTTGTATGGCAAGAGGAATTCCGAGTCACTACTAAGGCACAAGCGCAGCACTACTGCATTGCTGGAAACACAAATCCCTTCAGATGTCGTGGAATTCCTGCAACTTTCCTTTTTGCTGGAGGTGACTCCGGTCACTGCCATAGTTTTTTGACGGTTGGCAGAAAGCTCTAATCAAGTCAATAGGCTTCTAATGCAGAATTTTAGCCTAAAACTCTTCCTGCTGACACAGCATGTGCTGATCTAGGTGATGAAAAGTGATCTGTATAATAATATTACACAGTACTACATACCATATTAGAAAAATAAGGGCCATATTGGAATTTTCAAGTTAATTACATCTAAGTTAATTGTGCTATCCTAAGACCTTTGCAGCAAGCTCCAACATAAAAGCTCAGACTTCACAAGTTTTGCTATTACTGTTTTTATTAAGGAGTGGAATAAAGCAATGATGTGTGCTGTCAGTACAAAGATCACACCAGGAACAACAGTGAGATAAGAGAATTCCCTCTCTTCCCTCATCTCTGGCTGTAAAAAACCTAGCTGTTACCTTCAGATGTGTTTTCACAAGAAATCTGGATGTAACAGATTAAATTAGAGAAAAAAAATCACTCTAAACTGGAAGGAAAGTAATTTACTGGATAGAAGTGGTAAAAGGAAGTCAAAGTTGCTGACTGGAGAGGGGATGAACTTTTGTGAGTGTGAGTTTAGTTGGTTCAAACAGAAATATTCGTGACCCTGTTCTCATACAGCAATATTCTCTGCTTTATTGTAAGGGCATTTAAACCACTCCCTTTTGAAAGAGTCTGATCAGGAGCTGTTGACACACACGCATTGGTCCTCACTTTTGTTGTATCTTCTGTAACCCAGAATGTCTGCACATAGATTTCTGAATTTTTTACTTTCAAAAATAATTTCTAGCTTTAGAAATCTAAATAGTGATACGTGGCAATGATATATATATGTGTGTGTAAATATGTGTGTATGTATATATTTATAAAAAGATTTTTTTATGGTACTGAATATCTAAACCTTTAATATAAGAAGGGAAAATTAAGGATCAGTGTTTATTGAAGTTGGTCATTGGCAAATGTTTATGCCTAAATGAAGAAAAAACTCTGTTCCATCCTCACTGCATGAAAAGGCTCATTTAGTTTCAGTGAAGTTACTGGGAAAATCCTCAATGTGACAGCAGGGTTAAAAACATGTCATTGCAGATGCAGTCTCAAAAAAGATTCACTTGGCACAAACACCATCTCTGAAAATGTGTGTAGATCCAGAAAACCAATATAAATCAGACGGCAGGCTTCACAGAATGAAGAACAGAATTTAATTAAAATCCATCTCATCTGCATCCACACCGATAGGCACCTCTGAACTAAAAAAAAAAAAAAAGAAAATCTGATTTCATCATAATATTGGAGAACATTTGCTGAAGTAGTTGTGTAGTAGTGCTGCGTGTAGTATTTTCCAGAAGAATTGTACTTGTTATCAGCATGAAATCCTTTCTGTACTTTGGGCAAATATCTCAACTGAGGATGATTTTGTGTCAGAAGCAATAATTTGATTTGTGGAGCTGGTTGAGAGCATCTGTGATGCTACTCTCTATTATACACAAACTTATTTCAATAACATGCATGTGGCTTATAAACATTTTTTATCAGAACAACAATTCCTGTATATTTCATATATTTTATGTTTGATGCTTATCTTTTATCCAAGAGTGATTAAATTGCATCACTGGAGCTGACTAATATTTTGTCTAACAAATATTGCCAGATGCTAAATAATATGTCTGAAAAGGACAAAGTCAAAAACAAGGATTCCCTAAAGATAGCCAAATTTAAAGCAATGGATATTTTAAATACCTATGACTACATGTATTAAAAAAAAATTTCCATTTGGTGTGGTTTTTTCATATTTTCGGAGGCTGTGATCATAGTCACTGTGGTGATTATGAGTGCTGCTGGACTCATCTTCAAGCTGCTCTGAGGATTCAATGAAATCATTAAAAAATGATAATAAGAGGAGCACTGGACAGAGCACATATAACAAAGGATTAGTTAGCATGTGTGAGGATTTATATAGAGAAATTCCATTCAATGAGAGATATGAAAATACTGTTTCAGGAGATTATTAGTTAGAAAGCCAAAAAACATTAATAGGCATGTAAAACTAAAAACAAGAAGATGACTTTCCAACAAAAACCAAAACAAAACAAAATTAAAATTAAAAAAAAAAAGAATGGAAAAAAGGTAAATTTGCAACAGCAAAATGGTATTTCTACATAGTTAGTTTGTCTAATGCACTTTTAATATCTTTATTATATCTTGTAAGGCTATAAAAACAAAAAGGTGCATAAGTAAAAGTTAGTAGCATTAGATTCATATTAGAATTATTGAACACTCAGAATTTAGTGATATTGAACATAATTGATTATGATCAAAGAAAAATTGCAGTGGACAGCACTTTTAAAAAATCTTTTTTAAAAAACATTTCAAGATTCTCCGTGGAGTACCAATTCAAAGTAGATAGGACAAAAAAGAAGTAAACACTGAAACTTTTAATACAAGACATACTTCTGAGAACCCTATATTCACTGACTGAAACAAAAACAATCTTACTAAGGGGATAATAGCAAGTTAGAGTATTCCTGGCTTAATAGAATTCTAATAAATATTTTTAATCTTCTCCCTAGTTTTGGACAGAAAATTATCTATTCCTCTCAAGTTTTTCTTGTCTCTCAATCATTAATATAATTTTTATTTTAATTCTTCAGTATTGATTTTTTGTTGTTCTATTGTTTCTATTATTGATAGAAATAAATTCCATTTTCATGCAAAGAACTGATAGCGATTGCTATCCCTTTCTCTTTTAAGTAAACACATAGCATTTTATGTATTAAAAATGTGAATATTTAGTCACTAAAACTGCTGTTAACTGGAGTGACAGATTCGTTATCTCATCAAACAAAAATTTTATGACATAAAATATTAAAATCCTGGTCCAGTTTGACTGGATAAAAATTAAAGGTCTGCAATTACAAGAAGTCATATCATCATGACATCATGCTTCTTCTTTGCCCTATATTTGATGAAAAATTATCAAAGATGCTCTTGTTCCCCATCATAATTCAAGGACTCGGTTCTTAGAGTTCCATGCTTCTAACTCACATGAAGTACCATCATTCAAGTTTAAATTTGGAGAAAAACTGCACTGAAAGTCTGCCTCCCTTCCCGCTTTTTAATAAATATTTGAGCAATAAAAGTAATTTAGCAAATTAACACTTACAAAAAGAAGACCCTAGAAGTAGTTGAGAAAGAAGATGAAGCCTCCTTCTAAACTCATGCACAGAATTGTACATATTATGCACACAATACACTAGTGTAACAGAATCCCAAGATGATTAGGGGCTGTAAGGGACTTCTGGAGATCATCTAGTTCAACTTCCCTGCCAAGCAGGGTCACCTAGAGCAGGTGACACAGGGACATGTCCAGGTGGATTTTGCGTGTCTCCAGAGAGAGAGACTCCACAGTCAGCCCGGACAGACTGTTCCAGTGCTCTGCCACGCTCAGTGTGAAGAAGTTCTTCCTCATGCTGAGGTGAAACTTCTTGTGTTTCAGTTTATGGCCATTTGCTCCTTGTCCTGTCATTGGGCACCACTGAAAAGAGTCTGGCACCATCATCTTGGCACCTGCCTTAGGGAGGTTTGTATTGATGCAAACCCCTCTGAGTCTTCTCTTCTCCAGAATAAACAGGCGCAGCTCCCACAGTCTGTCCTCATACAAAAGATACTCCAGATCCCAAATAATCTCTGTGACCCCCTTCTGAGCCCTCTCCAGTAGCTCCTTGCCTTTCTTATACTGAGGAGTCCAGGTGGACACAGCATTCCAGATGTGGCCTCACTAGAGCTGTTTAGAGGGGCAGGATCACCTCCCTGGTCCTGAAGGCCACACTTTTCCTGATGCATTTCAGGACACCAGGATTGTTTCAAATGAGAAATCTTTGTATGGAAGCTATGAAAAATGTACAGCTGTGTCAATGGTGTTCATACAGTTTTACCTGGGTCATAGAACCATAAGAAAATGTATGTTTTGTTGTGCCTGCTTCCTCAAGGACGGAGAAATCCTGCAGTGACACAGAGCTCATTGGTGCAGTCTCTATGCTTCCACTCATCCAGAGAGGATTGGCAGGAGTGTCCAAGTTTTCCAACAGCTGGAAGAATTTCTAGAAAATCTCTTTAACATAACCCAAATAAATTTATGGACTACTTCAGATATCACTAGAAACCAGCTTCCAACAACCTCCTGATCCTCTATATTTTTTCTAACAGCTTTCCAGAGACCGCTAAGCTATGAAACAGTTCCAGATTTTTATCAAACTTCCTAATGCAGAACACCAGTGGTCAACTTGTGTTCAAAGACTACTAAAAGGAGGGGGGCTGAAAACCAGTTTCCCAAAAGAAAAAGAATATAAATTTTAATGAAGAAACAGGTATTTCAACTTCATAATACAGTAACTAGCAAATGCTTAAAGATGAATATGGGATATTTAGCATCATAAAACAAGCTATAAAATTGATTAATAGAATATTCCCAAAATACTCCCACAAATAAATCACATAGACAGTATTGAAATAATGATTAAATTCCTGCTTAACTCACAATATCACTAAAGATTAAGTATCATGTTTGAAATAATTAGCTTATAAATTGAACCTGTAAAAATGTTTTTCTTAGCTTTTATTTTATTCTTCATGGACTGCATATACAAAGGCTAGATGATTTTTTTTTAAGTTGAGCCTTTGTAAAAATACTTAGACATAAACATAAGATGGAAACATTCTTGAAAACATTCTTGAAAACAAGAATAAAGCTATTATTAAGACCTGAGAGTTTTAAAAATCCTCCAGTCATGATGACAACATGGTCTTGAAGATGCAACGTTTTAACATGGAAGACTCTTAGCAACCCAGAATCAACATTCTGCATTGTGGGCAGAGTCAGGAGTGAAAAAGAGACAGAAAATACTCCCCAGGTGACTCCCTTTGTCACTGATCTACGTTACAGTAATTTGAAGACATGAATGATAAGTTTACACAGTACAGGTTTTCAAGGTCATTCCAGAGCCAGTAGAATCAGTGCCAACATATCTGAGTTCAATTCCACATTAGTATTTTTAGTTGATTTCCAAGTTGTGGGATTATCATACCTGAGCAATACCACCCTAAAATATGTAGGCATGTTACTACAAACTGTTCTAGATATTTCTTCGTGTTATTGCATCAGGTATATATTGTATATTATTTAAAATTTCCTTTCATGCTTCTCTGTGTTTGCATTTCTAACATAACTGCTTTAATAAATACATTTTTCACAGCAAACCAACATTCTTCATTTAAAGAATTAACTGAAGACAGTAAAATTTATTAATTATCATGTTTGTAGTTTTTTTTTTAATTTAGAAAATTGCTAAAATTAACTCTGTTATTAAAAACCTTTTGGTTTGAATTAATGATATGCAACAGTATTACTCGGATTATAATAGATAAATAAGCCTGCAGAATAGTACAGTTTTATTAAACTTAATCACCTGTGCTTATTATTTATCAAAGTTATACTCAGTGAAATATATATAACAGTAGTTGGTGAGGCTTGATGAGCTTGTGTTTTGTTATCTGTTCATGTGTCACAGAAATCAAGATCAACCTTCACCTCCAAATATCTCATCTGCTCTCATTTAGATAATGTATCCTGCTCCCTCAAATTTTAATTCACTCTATAAGCATATTTGACTGAAAGATGAGTTTCAGTTGACTTCTAAGCCTTGATGGAAAGAAATAAAAATTTTAAGCATACACATTGAAACAAATATGTTATAATTATAACGGATTCCTCTGAGAAGCTTTTCCTAATATACTGTTCCAGATGGCAGGTTCCTAATAAGCTTAAAAGCTTCATGGATAAAACCCTGGACATTAGCACTGATAAATAAATTGCTTTAAAACAAAGCAGAAGAAAAAAATTAAAGTTGCAGAGGTCAGTCAGTACTCTGAACCCTGAGATTTTAATCCTTCTAAAGCATACAGATAAGAGGACCATCTGCAAACTAATTCAATTTAGAGATGGCTGTGCACAACTAGTTCCTTGCTAGAGGTAGAAAAATGAACCAACTTGCTTAGAACAAATAAAATTTATTCTGTAAAACAAAACATACACATAAGAAACACCCCTGTATGTTAGTGCTTGAAGAGAGGAAGGAATGCAGAAAATAAGTTAAAAGATCACTTTATTTTTTAAAAATTAAGAAATCAGTTTCATAGACATGATAAAAACCCAAGGTAATAAAGGTTTTAATTGAAGAATGGTTAGAAGAACAGATGATTAAAGAAAGAGGCAATACATTTGCACTTCAAAATTTTTGCCAATAAGTATACCAAAAACTATCTACAAAAAGAGCAAGGGGAGAGGGAAAGCCTGGGGGAGGTTTTCCCTCCAAGCAGTAATGGACCTTTCTTCTAAAATACTTTGTCACTGTCTGTCACATGTTTGAAGATAATCAGTAAAAATGCATCTATCTAATTTATCATAAAGACAAGGTTTATTAAAGCTAAACCAGAACAAACTAAAAGACTCTGAAGGCAATTAACAAACATGAATTGCAACTGGGCTGTCAATCCAAGAGGGTGCAGCAGAAGGTCAACTTGAACAACCCCAAAGCCACTGCTATTTCATATATGGATGGTGCAGGTGACAGAGTAAGGAATACACTCTGAAAGATTTTTGAGGACACCAATATGAAAAGAAGTGAAAGCAGTGTGGTGAACAAGAGCAAAATTTGAAACTTTTTTTATGAAGCTGGGATATCTCAAAAGCCAGCATGAAACTGAAGTAATTGCAGACTTCTACAGTGAATAGTGAGCCATCCTTCCATGTATTGTTACAAAAACAAACTTCTGGCAGAAGTCTGCATGGAAAACAATGTGAAAAAAAGACAGTTTACACAGCTGGTGTTTCGGAGGGATTAGAAACCTTGTACCTTCTTGATAAGACATTTGTTCATCTCATCCAATAACATAAATCTGAGATTCACTTCAAATAAGAACTGTCTTTTTAAACATATATTTTCTCCCAGTATATCTATTCCACAAATTTCCCTGGAAAACCCACTGAAACACCAGCAAAACATGGAGGGAAACTGGCACAGTGTTTGTTGAATAAATGAAGCACGCTGTATTGGATCCATACTTGGAAACCCCTCAACCTCCAAAAATACAGAAATCTCTAGTTTATCATGCTTAAATCACATTTCAGTCTATTAGCACTTTACAATTAAGACTTAAAGAGTTTAATTTGTATTTACTATCTTTCATGAGATTATGATTGTTTCCTTAATTATATGGTGCCTAAAAATCACATCCCCATTTATTTTATAATCAAGATTAACATGCATACCCATAAATGATGACTACAGCAATTTCACAGATTTAATGCAGGTAGATAGGGGATTAGAAGTGTTTAAACCTTAAATAAAAGAGCATATTAATTCCAAACATTTACCTGTTCATAAATCTCTCTGTCTTTACCCACAACAAATGACACTTTAAAATTGCAATTAGTCAAGCTTGGACTATAAACAAATCTAATGCACAAAGTGGTGTGAAAACCAGTCTATCTGCTAAAATAACATGAATGAGTAAGGAATGAGCACTTAGGAATTAAAACATGTTATTTACCTCTAAATTTTCTTTTAATAATAATTCAGATTGATCTTATCAATTAGCACAACTATTTTCCTTGAAAAAAAATTTAAAAGAACTAATAAAAGCATTTTAACAGCTAAAATTTCTCATAAATAACTCCAAACAGTCCAGAATTCTGTAAAAGCATGTATCTGGGTTCTGTAGTTTGATCATATCATGAAGATTTAAAAAAGCTTTTCAAAAAATCTTAAAATATTGAAGAATCCCTGACAGTTTTTCCCCATAAAGACTAAAGTAGGTAATTATCTAATCATGTGACAAAATTGTGAGGTTTAAGAAGAGAAAAGGTATTTCCATTATATTTGTATCTTAGATGCCAAATTCGCACATAAAGTTCAAACTCAAGGACTAGATGAGTCTCAATGGCTTTTACTTGAAATAAAAATAGTTCAAGAAAAATCACAATAGCTTTTAATGGAAATAAACAGTTTTCCATTTCTGCTCTGCTCCAGTGCCCCAGATATCACTAGAGCAAAGCAGCACAACCCTAAGGACAACAGTGGAAACCACTGTGAAAGACAAAATGTTCAGTCCATCTACCACTTCTGTTTAACCTTCATCAGGATGAAACTCAAATGTTGTAGAGCATATTTCGCTTACCTCTTTTCATACCAATTATCAAAAAAAAAAAAAATTAAATTGAAAGGATTGTGCAGTTTGGGGGTAGAAGGGGAAAGTACTGGAGTAGTATTTCAGAGAGCTTACAGTGTACTTGATTGCTATTTACACAGTTTGCTTTTTGGTATCTGAACCAGTATTTTATCGAGATATTTTAACTTTTCCTTGAAGAAAATTAACATAAAAAAGATAACATGAGAAAAATTCCAATCAAGTTCCAGTTCAGACTGTTGCTCTGTAAAGCAATAACTTTCACTAGACATTGCAGAATGTTGTTCAAATTGATAGTCCACAAAATATTACTCCAGTAGTGAAAACAATTAAAGCAATCTGGGCTGCAGAAATGGCAGGAAGCATCCAACCAGTGTTAAACAATAGGAAGGACTTACTGTTCAGGCAGGCAATTTTCTCTGCATGAATATAATGTGATTACAATGGGAGCTGCTGTAGGCTAATGAGCTCCTATTCACTGTTTTTATGGCATGAAACTAAGGGAAGTGTTCAGCATTTCCCCCTGCACTTTCAAGCAGATGGTACTGTGGTGAGACAGTGCCCTTCCCTGATACACTGCATAATCTGTGTGCTGCAGCAGCACAAACAGCTCAGAGATCTCTTCTGGATATTGATGACATTTAAGATAGACAGACAGAAACTCCAACAGGGCAAATTGGTTTTGCTGAAGGCATTTAATTAATGGGATTTAAAATACGTATTATCAGACCCAGAAGAGATTTATAACAGCCATAGTCGTCTTCTGTAAACAAAATCTTTTGGTGCTTTTTGTTTGTTTTGTTGTTGTTTGGAAGTTTTTCTTTTAGAGGATATGATTGGTGAAAGATAGTCTTTTTATTTAAGAATATTATCTTCAGCAAATTCTTATTAAAGAAAAAAGAACAGAATCTTTTGTAAAGAAAGAAATATTTGTCGCTTTTGGATGTCATTGAATTAAATTTTATATAGGAATGTACTCTTCTTTCACATTTACTTTTCTATATATCATCCATATATAGTGGCAGGCATTAAGTGTGGAAGTTAGAACTAAATATCCTTAAATACTGTAGAGCATAGTATTATCATAACTTTCAAATTCAGAGACTAAACAGGCTTTTACTATGGGATTAAAGATATTTTGTTTTAAAAATATTTTGCTCAAACCACATCTAAAAAATCTAAATATTTGCAAGATATCCAGGCAAGTGTTTTGTGATACCAAACCAAGACTGGCAAAATCAACAAGCAAAAATGATTTTGAGGAGAGCCATAAGTCAACAGTATTCCTCCCTCACTCCTGAACTCCTCCTTGGAAATGCTCCATTACTATTCAAGGCCAATCTCTGAAAAAAAATCATCCATTTTCTCAAGTGATTGAGAAGTAAACATCAAGTTCAAACAAAAACTTTGAACAGGGTCACTTGAATGATATTGCTGTACTGAAATCAGTAGAATCCTTCAATTTTAGGCAGGTGCACAAACTGGCACAAGGTAGGCAGGTCACATTCAGTGTGCTGGTATTCGTCCTCGTGAGCTCCTCAGATGAAGACTTAACTGTTTCTTAAGCCTGGCTGTTGTCACATTTGAGCTCAGGGACAGCAAAACCCAGATTACCGCTGCAAAGTCACATACAGAATAGGGTGATGCAGTCTTTTTGCCAAGTGGAAAAGATTTTACTTGTATGCTTTGTTTTCCTGTGACTGCTGTTCATTCTTGAATTATATTTCCTTTGCCTGTTCTTGCAAAATAAAAGCAGACTTTGCTGTATTTCTTCTTTGACTGAAGATCTGAAGAATGAAAGAACTGAACTGAAGATCAATGTCTACCTCTAGTTCAGTGAGAAAGTCTTATTTAATATTGAAGAACTATATTTTCTTCCATATCTCAAACCCACAGTCAAGCTCACTAGAGATGCATTTATTTTGTCTGTATGGAGCACTTATTCAGTTTTTATTACAAATGCTGTGGGTGATCATCAAACACTATTTGAAGCTGTGTGCGGAGAAATTACACAGGAGCAGAGCAGGTGTTCAGACTGGCTCAGCAACCACAGAAAGGAAACCACTTCCTTATCTGTCAGACTTATCAAGACTGCTGTTCTCCCAAGATGTATTGTTATAGTAGAAAAATTAAAGGAAGATCAGCGTATCCTACAGATAGTGATTTTATCCTAGATTTTAAAGAGCTTTTAAAGAGAAATCCATCAGTTCTTTTAAAAATTACAGACTTTTGTGGTTTAATTAACAGTATTTCATGCAACTTGTTGCTGGGGAAATGCATGTACAAATAAGACCTCTACTCCTTAGCTTATTCTCATTCAAACAATTGTTTGTATGTAGATACCATTCTCACTTAAAGAGCACTGCACCTAATGTAATTACTTCTTAGTTATTAAAGGAAAAATCAGATAAATCTACATTCTAGGAATTAGCAGAAATTGTCCTTGGCATAATACACAGGCTAGGTAAGCTGATCTATGAGAACAAGAGATTCTAGTACCCTGCCCTCTCAAAACTTGAAGAAGGACAATGACAAATATCTGCCTACCCTGTAAATTAAATGCTCACATGCATTCTGCAGTTATGTCCAGGACTCAAAGTAAAGCTCGAAACTCAGTAAATGAGAACACTTGTTTCCTATTTCTACCACTATGTCTATATGTTTCCTCAGTGAGTAAAATTAACACCAGTTTCAGTAATTTACATTTTGCTTATAAACTAAAAGGAACTTGGAGATTTAATACAAAATTTGACTTCAAAAATAAGGTTTTATGACATTGAAGAGACAAGGTGGAACAGCATAATTATTACTGCTTTTAGGACTAAAAGCAGTGTAATCTCAAAGAACATTTTGTCAATGCATAGATCCACATAACACAACTGCATGTTCCCACTTTCAGTTTGCAAGTATTAACCCACAGTTGCCACTTCATTTTCCATTAGCATCCTTTTATGGGTCCATGGCAATACTTCTAGCCTGTCTTAAACAGCTTTCTCTGCATTCCATCATTCTTACGTCATGAAGAAGAGTATTTAGTCCATCTGATACTCATAGAAACAGTGAAAAAGCTTATTAGAAAATGCACTGATGCACCATCTTCTTGCTTTTCAAAATTTTAAAAAGATAGAAACATTATAAAGATGGCTTCTTATTCTCAGTGGTATGATTTTATTGCTGTTTTTCCAGAGCTGTAGGATTTTCTGTATCCTTCAGACTGAATTAGTTTTGGTTCTCAGCAGAGAGCTCTGTGTGGTAGGAATCAGAACCTGGTTGTCATGATTTCTACACTGGCATCAGAAAAGCTCCCAACTGTTTTGACTGAAGTAGGGATTGACGTGGTATTAATCTAAACAACTGACAAGAATGCAGTCATTTACTGAGCTAGTGCAATTCTCCTGTGATTGTTTGGAGAACTGTGTTAAACCTAGGAAATAAGGTACTATATTTTAAATTTTGCAGAATAGCAGCCCTGGAGCACAAGCAAGTCTTCATACAAGTGCCCCCAGGGGTTCATTGATGTTAAAGGAATAGTTAGGCATGAGAGATGATCTCCTTCAGCATCAGGCAGGACTGTTGCTTAGATACAAAGACTGTCCTTTTATTTGTATTCTTCAGAGGAGATGCAGCATTGCCCTTAGCCTCCCTCCTATGCTAATGCAGCTCTACAATTGCCCTGCATGGCACAATCTGTTCCTTAGAAAGAAACAAGAAGGATTCATGAAAACCTTGGGGTGCATCTTTCTAATTGTTCCTATTAGCTTATCATCATAATAAGAACCTGAAATTTGAGAATACAGAAATGATATGTGAAGAGATTACTATATTCAGTAGATCTTTTAATGTAAACTGAGACCAAGAAATTATTTGGATGAACCTTTGAATACATTTCCCTCTTAAAAACAAATGCTTTATTTTCTGGTAAACAGCCGGATAGGCAAAGTAACTACTTCTGCACTGAGATCTCAGATTATATTGCTTCTGGGGGAAAAAAATCCCTCTCTTAACAAAAGAAATGTCTTTCCTGCTTTAAGTTATACACTACCAGAATGAAATTTAAATTATTTGTTCAAAAATAAGAGGTACTTTAATTAAAAAGAAAATCCACTTTGTTTTATTCTTAGAGGAATATACTCAAAAATTAATTGAATAGTAAATCCATGCTCATGACATTG
The DNA here is from genome assembly GCA_013396995.1 of Dicaeum eximium. Lineage (NCBI taxonomy): Eukaryota > Metazoa > Chordata > Aves > Passeriformes > Dicaeidae > Dicaeum > Dicaeum eximium. The sequence goes on from VWZP01006006.1 coordinate 907,433, forward strand.
CTTTCTTTATTTCAGATGGGTCTTGTTTTCATTCTTCTGTTTTAAAGGTGCATTTAAAAAATACCTATATATAATGACACCTATTAACACAAATTTTCCAGAATATTTTGGAAAAAGTAACAAATATTATACTGTTTTTCAACCTCAGTCTTACATTATTTCATAATAAATGTCCATTTCGTTGGTGATGTGTCTGTGTGTTTTACTTTGAATTTACAAGGTTTTACAAACCTTTTTTTTTTTTGGTTACAATTTGCAGTGTCATTTTTACCTATTGTGGACTATCACAGTCCACAACAATCACTTAACACCACAAACATGTGTTTCTTCATAAGAAATGTTTATGGATTAGAAATCAAATCTCCTCTAAGATTTTTATATAAATATATTCACATGCACAGACATGATGCTTGCATAAAACACATCTGTAAGACCTTTGTGCCATGATGTTTAAATAATCCTTTACCATAAAAAAAACTCAGATGAAGTTGTCAGAGTGTTTTTAGTTCCTACTCAATATCACAAACAAAATGACTATTTTCTACAAATGTACAGATCCATATGCTTTGCTTTTCTGCCAGCTTTACCAGAAAACAGGATTGAAGCCATCATACGATGTGAAATTCATTATCTGTAAGGTGTTAAGGTGAATTTTGTTCTTCAAAACAGTGTGGGTTTATCATATTACCCTGTCTTGACCTCTGCAAATTGCAAACCACACCTGGTAATCAGCTGGAATTATGGCAGCTGGCATAGGCCAGGACTAGTTAGTGACTGCACTAAAAATAAATTTTGCAAGTGACCACATGACCATGCCTGTACTGTTTTCCAGTTCTATAGCAGTACTTTTCCAGGACTGTGATTATAAGTACAGTAAGAGGGGCTCATCAAAAATTAAGGGCTCATCAAAAAACACTGCTCTGTCTAGAACAGATTTACTGTGATACACTAAACATGGTTTCTTGTGTAAACGAAATGCTGGCAGAAAAAACAGAATTTTAAGAGAATTTTAAAAAAACTGACAAAGACAATTCTGTTCCCTATAATATCATAAATTCTGGATGTGTATTTTCACATTTTACTCAATCACACAATTCTGGAAAGTGATAGCTGCACTTTCATATTATTCAATGTATTATCAATGACTCTCTGATATTAAAGTTTTAAAAGCCAAAAGTTCATGGATGTTTTCCAGCTCTCTATCTCACCTCAGAACTTGTTTTGTTTTCCTTTTGTTCCAAATACTTTTCTTCTGTAAGACGTAAAAGTTTTGAAGAAGGTTCTTTGAAGCTTTCAATAGTTAAGTTCATAATGTTCACATAAGTTACTATATTTTTGTAGTCTAGAATAATCATTAGTAAAATCTTTGCTCTCTTTGAAGTTTCTCATAACTGTTTCCATGGCAGCACAACCCAACAAATATAATCTTTACTCACCAAGACCAACCATTCAAAATCTTATTTATTTTTTCTGAAGTGCTTTCTTGGCAAACTGTGATACCACAATTATGATATTTCTTTGAGATCTAGGAAAAATGCCCTATAGAGACGTCCTTAGTGATTTCAAATTTCCTTATATTTTTGAAAAATATTTCAAATTTTCTCATCTCAGATTGAATTTATACCACTCTTTGCAACATTAATAGTAACCAAGGCCCTAAATCACAGCTTTACCTATTCTGGTGTCACTAATTTTTGTAGTGTCAACTGAGGAGTCTTTAAATTGGTGTTGATTTGATATTTGCCAGAATAGCAGGAGCTGATAAAACTGAAGGAGACCAGGATCACTCTAAAAAAGGAAGTGTTGCTGGAGTGTTCTCTTGAGATTCCTGACAGAACCAATTGTTGCTGAGCAAACTCCACTGGTATCTGCTTCATGGATCATGATGCTTATCCTTGGTGTTGCAAAAAGATTGTATGTGTTTGCTATTGTCAAACTGACATTTAATTATCTGCATTACACTGAGCAAAGAAAGTATTGTGAGTCTGCTTATAACAGAAATAGCTACAACATTGTAACGTGCTTATTTTAGACATGGCTGAAGAATAATCTGATGTGGGTTTTGTGGTTTTTAAAACAGTCTCATTCAGTAGGACGAATTCAGATCAAATTCCAGGAAGTCACGTATTCAAGTTCACCTTCCCACCATCTGAATTGTTACCTCAGCAGGTACTACCTGCAGTTTTATTCTTAGAGTTATGTCATCTTGCATCCTGAGGAAAATAATGAAAACCAAATATATCTCTCTTTCCAGTGTCAATTTTTTTATGAATGAAGAATGCATAATCTTTTTGTGACATTCTCACTGACATCCAATTCGACTCCATCTGCAGAATTATATTATTCATTATTCTGTCTGAGTAACTCTTTAGAAAGGGACGACACGAAGTCCAGAGCAATTTCCATCAGAAAGATAAGTAAGTAAATATATTCCACTCCTGCAGTCTTCGACGGTGAGAAACAATATAGATAAGATTTCATTAAGGCAGTGGGTGCAACTGCAGTGAAGAGAATATATTTGTAGGCTGTTACTCCTTGCACTCTGTGCATAAGTTGTGTATTACATTATATGTATTACCACTTGTAGATAGACACTTTGCATTCAAGTTTACAAATTCAAGAAATGAATCACAGAAAGGATGTTTTCTTGGGATTGATTTGCAGACTGTGAAAAAACAGCCTGACCCCACAGTGTAGTAGACAGTAAGGCTACAGAAGAGATGTGTCTGTCACTGAGAATGAAGAGCAGGTTGCAAAGGGCCCCCAGAGAAAGGGGCACTGCTCTACTCTCTGTGCTGTGGCACTGAACACATTACCATCAGCTCTTGATCAGAGAAGCTACTTGAAAAATTCTAAAACTCTAAAACTAATTTTCTCTTCCAGTGTAAAACTGCTGCACTGTTTAAGGAGCCAGTGTTAGCAAATTGTAATTTTGCTAACCTGAGGGGAGGGCTAATATTGATCTCTTCCTGCTTATGGCACATGAATGTCACAGGTCTTAAGAATTCTGTGAAGGCTCTGCTCTGCTTAATGAAGAGATTCTTTGTTTGATTTAGAGTTGCATTGCCTCAAGATAGAGACTTCTGGCACAAGGATTTCAATCAAAACAATTGCCTGATAATCAGATCATTAATTTTGTTTTTATGTAATGATATTTATAAAAAGTGAAAAAACATGATCACTTGCTCTAATGAAAATGAATCCTATTTCTTAATTGTCTGTCTTTAGTTTAATTACCATACTAAATCTATCTGTCTCAAACTAATATATGTATCCACACAGAAATGTTCTTGATCTTAAAAAAACAAGTTTGTTTTCAGTCCTATGAAATCCTGCTAGTGATTTATAATAAAGTATTAATGAAATGGCTTCTAAACCAATGTTGCACTCCAATTCAAGCAATAAAAAAACCTATTAATTTTGTGTTCAGACACTTTGGCAAGTAAATAGGCAGGGAAAAAATAAAAGATGCACTAAAAAACAAATAAGTATAAGCAACATATCCTTTATATGATGCCCCAGAGCAAACAGGCATTCTGTCAACAACAAGTCTTAGTCAAACTGTATCAACTGGGAAAAATTCATCAGAAAAAGATACAGTGCAAAAGATACCTCAAATATGTGTGCTACAGCCCAACACACTGATGCTTCAGACTTCCCCTTACATCTAAGGCTCAGATAAAATTTCTTACATCTTTCAGCTGAAGCTATTTACTCTGTGACAGTGTTGCCTGGTGTAAAACATGAAACCTTTCCAAACAACATTAAGAACGACAATAAAACCAAATAAATCTTTAATGAAAGCTTTCAGGTGCACAAAATATTGCTATAGGCACACGTGATGCAGTATTTCTGCAATTTTATGGGATTAATTAATTATTATATCTAGCTGATACATCCAATAGGAGATTAGTTATCGCAGAAATTCACCCCTAGGTCAGGCCCTCAGAGTGGGTCCAGAGGCTTCTTTGTCCTTTTTTCTTGTTATGTCTCTCAAGTTCTGGTAGAAAAAGAGATGTCCTTTTCAGGAGTTGTCTTCTTAAGAACAAGACCTAACGGAATTTCAGGAATATATTAATAAGAAATTAGGTAAAATATGAAAGAGGGTAGGAAAGTACTGGAAGCCATAATACTATATTACCAATCTGCAAAGCTACAAATATGAAAAAGGCTAAAAATCTTTAGGCATCAACAGCCCAGGTTGTTCTGGCTATGGTAATTTGAATAAGCATATATCCTTGTTCCCAACACCTAAGACTATTTCCAAACTTAAATACAAACCATGGGATCTGAAAATATGCTGGGTTTCCATATATTTTACTGTATCAACAAATCTCCTGAAAAATCCACATCAAAATCATGACAAAGAAAATCTGTTGATTATTCTTTTTGGCAATGTTACAGCATTCATTAATGTAGGATCTCCATTAACAACCACAGAGTGAGACATCAGGCAGGGCTTGGGAAGTGAGGACAGGGCTAGAAATCACATAAGCCTTGAAATAACCACAGATGCATGAAAAGCTAACACTGACATGAAGAGCGGCCACCAGATTTTCTGCCACCAATTTTTTTTACACTGTCTCCACAGCAACAAAACACATGATCCAAATACTGCCACCAAATCTCATAACAAATGTTGAATTTGGCAATAAAACTGAACTTGCCTCCCACTATAGAAATGGCACCAGAAACACAAGTTCATGACTGCTACTTATGAAAATAAATGTGCACCAAGGTGGCATAACTCTGAATAGTAAAGAGGTGAAGTCCTTAAAGAAGTTAAAAGGGTTGCATGAAAAAACTTGTGTGGGTGTATTGGTTTTATATTAATCATCTGTTTGCATTATTTCATAAGATTTAAATGACAACTAAATGCATCAGAAGTCCAGATATTTACTAAAAATTAGAAAAAAGAGAAACATTTGTTTCCTTAGATTTCCCCTTCACGTCTCACCACTATCTAAACCATGAAGTTAAATTAAAACCCTGGATATATCACAGCAGTCATAATTTTCAAGCCGCACATGAAGACTTTTACAAAAAGTTTTAGCTTTGATCTTGAATATAAAATGAATATGAATTCAATCTTGAGCAGTTTATTTGTACTGCATACTATCAGCAGTGAATGAGTTTTTTCTTGTCTAAAACCCAATTTCTAATGCAATAGGAATGAGATATTAGATTGCAGAAGTGATTGAGCTCTGCTATAGAGAGAAACTCCATTTGAGAGTGTATTTCTGACTTAATATTGAAATTTAATGCTTAGGGTTTTATTTTTTAGATGAGAAAAACTAGCTTTATTGTATTTAAAAGAAAAGAATTTTTGCAGGCATAAAAACAAGCTACATTTTTATCCTGTTATCAGAAGTTTATTCAGAATCAATCTCCCAAAGAACTTCAGAATGTTTATTACCCACAGAAATACTATCTGCTTACTTTGATATACTTGTTCAACTACATTGAGTTCTAGTAGTATAATCAACAATAAAAGTTCTGTGGTCCCTTAAGAAAAGTTTCATCTTCAAGGAAAAAAACAGAGGTGGAATAGTATTATATACCAAAGAGCACTTTGTTAAAAAAAAAAAACTATAAGGCATTATATATTAAAAAGAAAAGTCCACAATCTTCTAATTCACTAAAAACTCATTTGTTATCCATCAAGGTCAATCACATCTCCTTCATGAACTAGAATTTGTGAAATTCTGTAACAAAGTCGATACTTTTATTTTTATACCAAAGAACAAATTCAAGTCAAGTATAGAAAAAGATAATTTCTTTGCAGCCTTAAGAAAAATCTTTAATATATAACGTTAACATTAATGGACAAATACAGTTACAAAATTAATAAAATACAGCAGTATGTAGTAATTTTAATAATATAGAGATAATAATAAATTATATTAATACAATAATTCATTTTTTGACGTTTCTGGTCATAAATACAGACATAAATACAGAGATAAAACATAAGATTAAAAAGGTAAAATGGGTTTTCAATATTGTCCTTGAAACAAAATAATATGGGACTTCTGTAAGCATGTAAATGGCTCTGAGTTCTATGGTATTTCTATTTGGTAGTGAATTAAGTCTGAGTCTGTAATCCAAGAACATCCCCTGATAAAGAAAGACACTAAGGAAATTTACACTTCTAAAACCCCAATGTTATGCTTTCTCACCACTCTGAAATGCAAATCAGTAACATGTCACAGCTTTTATAATGCTTACTAAATTTAAACAAATCCAGTAAAGGAATCCGGACCTGAAAAAAAGCACCTTCATTATTATTCTGCATAATTGGAATCATCGTCTAACAGTGATGTACTAAATTAATCACTTTCATTACACAGGTGCCTTCAGATGGGGCTCAAGTCCCATTATGCAAACACAAGATTTTCTCAGAGTGTACAAGCTACATAACACTAGGTGAAGAAAGAGACATTACACATGGCAGTGTTAGAGCCCCAAATATTGTGTTGGCTCATGTTTATTCAATTTCTAAAGCTACTTTGAAAATGTACTGAAATACTTAAGAGATAGAAGGGTAAAAAGGGGCTAGGGCAGGTGTTAGGAGCTGCTTCTGAGGCAGGGTAACTGAGGTTCTTGATGGTAGATCCCTTGGGGTTGGTTAGCGTGAAACAGCAGCGTGGTCTTTGTTTAACTGGTGGTATGTGTAGGAGGAGTTGCTTCCTGTCACACATTTTGTCACAGGGGGAATTTTTGTCCATGTGTTACCAGGATGTGCTAACCAGGTCTGGCCACCACCAGGCCAGGAACCAGTCCTTTCCTGTTGCAAATTCCTCCCTTCTGTGCTCATCTTAAGTTCCCACTCTGGTGATTTATCTTACGGCAAATTCCTTCCATGGCTTGACAGTGTTTGAGACAGGCAACGTTACTCTTTAACTCCTTACAGCAGGATATACAGGAAACCAAGAGAGAAAAGTAATGCAACAGAAAGTTATGCAGGTAGGTATGAAGCTGAGATCGACATTGAAAACAAATTAAATATTAAAGAAAGAGTAAAAATAATTAGAAATGTGAAGCTCTGGAGCACACATCAGCTCCTAAGCAAGGCTAAAAAACTGCCTGGAGAAGTGCAAGCTGGGTCAATTGGAATCAATTCTACCATCTTACCATCAACAAATGAGTCCAGAAAGGTTCCCCAGGATTGTTTAATTTACTTGCACAGACACCGAATGACCATATATCTGTGATTTATCAACTTTCATTCCATTCTCTTCAGGTTTCAGCCTGGCTACATGGCAGCAAGGGAGGAAGGCCTTTATCACCTTTATCATCATTTCCCTCTACATGATGTGCTCTGCCATTTCTGTATCCCTGGGTGCAGCAGGATTGATACAGCACCCCACTAGATCTGCTCTATCTAATGCACCAGCTCACATTTTATTTCCTCATACACATGCTACTGCTGATATCTCTGCAGTAGCAAATGAGGAAATGTGACAAACTTCTTGTATTTAGCATAGTGGGACAGTGTGGTGCATTGGCCTCAAATGCTCTAATCTACTACTGCCTCTCTATTACAGAATAGGGGAGAAAATAAGATGAAAGGATTCTGAGTATTCAAATGAGTGTATATATCTCATTTCACCCAGTGAAAGACAGAACCATTATAGTGCAAAAAAAACCCACAGAGAACTGGGAAACACAATTCTATTGAACTCTGTTGCTGCTAGCCAAAAATCCCATATTTGCCCAAAGCCTAAATTTAAATATCTTTAACTCATCATTTCAGTGTTACAAGTCTAGAGTCTGCTGAGAGACATTGCAGTTTTTTCTGTACCTTGAGACAAGAACTCGCTGCCAAGGATATTGAGATAGAGGACAGTCAGAAGGCTACTTAACCATTTCTGTAATTCATTTACTTCATACTCTCATTTCTGAAACCAGCACACCTTCTCAGCAGATGCCTTACCAACACTAAAAGGCCTCCTGCCACTAACAGCTCAGAAAACTGTTCTTTAAATCATATAGATATATGAACTTTTAATTCACATCTTTGGTAGCAACTCATTGATCACAGCTTTTATTGAATGTTAAGGGAGAGAAAATAGTTTGGTTGGAAAATTTTCTTCAAGTAAAAAAAAAAAAACACAAAACAGACATTGAGTGTATTTAAAATTAATAATTATATGTTTCACCCACAAAGTTCACAGTTTTTTCACAGTTTTTTATACAATATTAATGATCCCTTTGAGGCCCTAAATAAATAAAGTGGTGAAGGACATAAATGCCTGAGAAAGCCTCAACTGCAGCAGCTTATGAACTACAGAAAATTTAATCAAGGTGCTGCTGCCTTCCATGAGGAAAAAGCAGGCAAATAAGACTTTTCGAGCTCTAACATCTCATAGCTACTAGATATATAATAGTAAAATTTCCAACCACTATTTTCACCAGCAGGTTAAAAGAAAATCAGTGTTGAATGTGCATATATTGAATGTTTATTAGTAGTGATCTAGAGATTACTTGATAGTCTACAAGATACTGTATGTAAACTTAAATGGAGCAAAAATGTAAAATTTTAGTAAAGTTTTCACCAATATTATATGACGCTCGCCACCAACGTC
>VWZP01006012.1:5067-28591 GCA_013396995.1 Dicaeum eximium
GCCCGGGGACAGCGGGGACGGGTCCGGCAGCGCCAGCACGGCCCGGGGACAGCGGTGACCCCGGCCCTGCTGCGGGGAGCGATCAGCGCAGCGCGGCCGGGCCCGGCTCGTTCCCGTTGCTTTTCCCGTTCCCGTTGCTGTTCCTGCCGTTCCCGTTCCCGTTCCCGTTCCCCGGCTCAGGCACACCCGGGCAGCACCAGGCCAGGCCCAGCCGCTCTCGCCCAGCAGCGCCGCCCCGGCGCCGTCCCTGCTGNGCCCTGGAAGCGGCGTTTCCTCCTCTCCTCCCTCTCCGGGAGCCCACAGGAGCTCTGCCCCCTCTCCAGGAGCCCACAGGAGCCCACAGGAGCTCTCCTCCCTCTCCAGGAGCTCACAGGAGCTCTGCCCCCTCTCCAGGAGCCCACAGGAGCCCACAGGAGCTCTCCTCCCTCTCCAAGAGCTCACAGGGCAATTCCCCGGTGAAGGAAAGGCCACCAGGGTGTGGGGACAAGGGACACGCGTGGGAGTGCCAAGCGCTGGTTCCGGCGATTCCTCAGCCGTGAAATCCAGCACAAACCCCGCTGCTCTCCCGAAGCGGGTCCCGTCCGGCTCCTGTCCCGCAGCAGCTCCCAGGGCTGCCTCCCCCAGCACCCACAGCAGGCACAGTCCCCACCCTGCTCCTTTTGTCACACAGCACCAGCTGCAGCCCTTTGCAGTCCTGTGGCTGGCGCTGCCGACAGCTCCCTCACAGAAAAGTGAATTTGTCAGTCAGGCTGCTACTGTTCCTCCCCCCACATCCCAGAGCATATCCCTCCTCTGCCTCCTCAACCCAATCCTCTCATCCAAATGACAAACAAAACTAATTTTCTGGGTCCTTCTACCCATTTCCACCCACAATTCAAACACTCGGCTTCCAACCACTCGCTCCAAGAGCTGACCCAATTAGCTGATTGCCAATTCCAGCTATGGATGCTCATTGCTTTGTTACAGCAGAGCTGCCTTTTAAAGCAATAATTTATATCAGACAGGATTTGAAATGAAGAGGCCTCAAAAGACCTTCATCTGAAAGGTGTCCAACAGGAATTTTTAAGAGAAGAGTTCAAATGGATTCTGAAAATAACAGCCTGGTTTTCTAACACTCCCTTAAGGCCCGCAGCTTGGAGAGCGAGGAAATACTTGGGAGGTTTTGCAGCAGGAACCCGGAGGAAAAAGCGAGTTTATGAAATCCTTTAGCGAAGGAACAAGTGTGGGGGCAAAGGTTGGTGCTGGGCAGGCCATGTAAGGCAGGGAATGTGCTGCTGCTGGCCCAGGAGCACCGGGAGGTCCCTCAGGAAGGGCGACTCAGGCAGGTGACCTTGGCTCTGCCCCCAGGGCTCCCGCTCGGGCCAAGGGGCTCCTCGGGAGCAGCTGCAGGCAGGATGGGCTCTGGGCTCCTGCAGCTTTGCCTCCTCTTGCCCTCTGGCTCCTGGGTCAGCAGGGGCCTCACCAGATCCTGGAGAAAGCCCCTCAGACACAGGGGCTGCTGCAGCAGGACGTGCTCCCCTCCCCTGCTCCCATCCCCACCCCAAAGCTCCAAACCTCGCTCCCCTGACAGCTCTGAGCTCCCAAACCTGGATAAATTAACCCAGCACTGGCTCTGGGGCCATCCTGGGCTCCCAGCCCCCTTCCCACACGAGGTTTGGGCTCTCTGGAGAGCAGAAAACAGCTCCCGGCCCAGCCAGGAGAAAGGTGCAACAGCAAAGCCACAAGGACCCCCAAACAAAACACACCAAGAAAGAACTAGAACAAAGAATTGTTTAATCACTTAACCCTTTCTCTTCCAGGGACCAGAGGAACAAGTTTTCTGCTCCTTCTAACGAGGGCAGTAAGGCTCGTGTGTTACCTCTACAACTGCAGGGGCAAAGTTTACGAGATGATCGTCTTTAGTACTCAAAAAAGCGAGAAGCAATGGTCACTGCAACACTAAGAGAATCCTAGAGTCTCCTAACGGAGAGCCCATTGCTAGAATACAAAAATAAAGGAGGCATCCCTGCACATCCCAGGCTAGAAAGAGTTAACCAGAAAGAGCAGGAAGAAGCTTTCCCAAAGAGGGGGTTGAAGTAAACAGCAGAGGTCAATAAAGCAACATCTTCTCCTGACTTCCCCAGCATGTTTTTTTCCTTCACCAATAAATACAAATTCCTCATTAACAAGCGACAAGCAGGTAATCTGCCCACAGCAAGGGGAAAAGGGGCTAGAGGCAGAAAGATTTTTCTCTCCCCTTCTCTCCTATTATTATTAATTTTTTTTTTCTTTTTAACCAAAGCAGCCATTAAAAACAGCAACCCACTGCAGAGGCAGGGAATCTGGTTGCTTTCACACTGCAACTGGCAGGTAAAAGAGCTGCACTGTCTCACAAGGGTAAAAAAAAAAACCAAAAAATAGCTGCCACAGCAAAAGGTGAATGGGGAGGGAGAGGTCTGTTCTCTTCAGAGCTTTCCATCTCAGTCTCTCAGTTTAAAAATCAAAGTCTGCAGACGTTGTCTACTGAAGGCTGAAAAAAAAGTTTGAGTGGGAGGAGGAAAAAAAAAAAAAAAGAAGAGGATACGTCTAGTAGGAAGCCTTAAGCAAAAAAAGAGAAGAGCAGACCATGTCAGAAAGCCACCCAAGTGAGGAGAATTCTCTGCTGCCTCTGGGTTTGGAAGAGCAGCAAACGCCTGGGGTGCCCCTGGCCACGCCCCCAGCCAGGTGCACTCAACAGTCACAGGTACAGCTGGGAACAGCCCCACCTGCCCCAGGAGCCCAGGTGAGCTCTGCCTCAGCAGCAGGGGGAGGCTGGTGCTGCCAGCCCAGCCAGGCAGAGCCGGGGAGCTGCTCCCTCCGGGGGCTCCCACAGCCCCGGGGCCAGTCCCTGCCCGAGGGGCACCCCAGGGCCCAGAGCTGTCCCTGTGCAGGGAACGGCGGCCTCAGAGGTGCTGCCAGCTGGGCTCGCTCCCTCCCCAGCTCCAGGATTGTTCTGGAAGGCAGAGGCAGCCCCAGCTGCAGCCCTGGCAGGAAAGGGAGGCCTCTCGTCCTTCCAGGCAGCCACAGGAAGACCAGGGATTGCAGCACATGGAGGAACAGCACACACACACACGCTCCCAGACACACCTCACACCCCTGGGACCCAGGAGAACATGGTCAGACCTTGGGCAGGAAGAGACACCAGACAGCGCAGAGCGGTTCAGATCTCCAGGGGCTCTTTGGTCTTAGTTGATAGTCCTAGAAAAAACAACCTCCAGAGGTGGTTGTAGCACAGCTGTGTAAGATCTGTGGGGTATTTAGTGTTTGGCAACTGCAGGAGGGGAAGTCAGGGCCGTGTGTTACAGGAGGGGAAGGAATGGAAGTACAGTGCTGTGTGTCCAGGTGTGCTCCTGGCTTTGCAGCCAGGCAGGGCGTGGGGAGGGGGAAGAGGAAGGGTTCCTGAGAGGACCACGAATCCATCTGATGTTACACCAACAAAGAGGCAGGGAAGGCCCACCCTGGCCAAGACAGAGCAGCTGGCTGCACAAAAATGCTGCTCCGACAACTCCAGACCGCAGCTGTACCATGCACAGGGTGACAATGTTCTCAGCTCCTGCACAGGTGATGCAGAGAGAAAGCAAACACAGCTACACACCTTGGGAATGGAGAGGTGCTGTCACCTGCCCCTTTCCTCAGCAGCTTTAGCTACACAAGTCCTAGGCCTCTGATCCAGCCTGTGCCCGTCGCTGTCACCTCCCTCCACGGGCTCAGGGACCACAGGAGGGAGGGTCAGAACTGGGCCAGCTCCTTCTGCCCCATAGAGCTGCACACACCCAGTGCCCTCACTGATCCCTCAGCTACCACAGGGGGACAAGACAGGCAACCTCCAGTCCTCAACAGAGCACAGCTACATCTGCTGACGTGTCTGAGATGGAAGCCAGAAGAAAGATGTTATGGGAAAAAACAGGTGTTTCATGGCCAACAGCTGTAAACCAGGGGCCTCTAGACAGGCTGGTAGCACAGTCAAGCTTTCAAAATCACTGCAGTAAATTCATTCCATAACCCCTGCCCTAGGTTTGTATTTTATTCAGGAATTTAACATCCCCCCTGCAATGCAGGCAACAGCCCCTGTACCAGATCATACAGCAGCTCTGGAAAAATAATCACCAGTTACACTGCTCACAGACAACTCAAAGACCCCTGCTGGGACTAAATTCCACTAAAGGCAACCCCTGGACTGCACTGCCATGGAGGAGGAGGAGGAGGAGGTGGTGGTTTAGAGACGGCCGCTCCTGCCCCTGCCAGCTTGTCCTACCCTGTGCATAGTGCGAAACAGTGCAGTCATTCACCAGAGAAAGTTCAGGACCAAGGAAACTCTGTTCCCTTTCAGCCAAACATTTAGAGGAAGGAGAGGCAGTTCTGTTTTAGCTGGGCCGGCACTGGACCTGCCCCTCTGAGCTGTCTTCATCATCGGAGCCCCCGGCCCCGGCGCTGGTCAGTCCCGTGATCCGGTAGCCCATGTTGAGCAGCATCACCTCCAGCGGGTCGGCGTTCATGCGCCGCTGGTTGGCCTGGGAAGCGCCCTCCATGTCCAGCACCACCCGCCCGTTGAGGGTCTCGCTCTGCAGGACACCGAGGGACAGCACTCAGGGCGAGGAGGGGCTGCTCCTGCTGCTGCCATGGCAGATCCCAGTGGGAAAGAGCAGCAAAGAGCAAGGGAGGCCAAGGAGGGGCTGCTCCTGCTGCTGCCATGGCAGATCCCAGTGGGAATGAGCAGCAAAGAGCAAGGGAGGCTCTCACCTCGGGCCTGGGGTTCCAGAGCCGCACGACCGGGTCGATGCCGCTGGTGGCCAGGAAGCAGTAGCTGGGGTGGGGCTGCAGACAGTTCACAATGGACTCGTCTCCCTGCAGCACACGCACCAGGTTGGTGGTTTCCTTCTCCCAGATGAAGAAGGAGCCGTCGTCTGAGCCGCTGACGATGTACTGGGCGTTGCTGGGGCAGAGGAGCAGAGCTGGGGGTCACACTCAGAGCCAGGCTGCAGCAGGCTGAGAATCTCACATGGCTTCCAGCATCAGCAGGCTGACACCCCCCACACCTACACAGCCATATAAAGCTCCCCATGCTGGGTCCCTGCCTCCCCAGGAGCCCTGTTTTCAATCCCAAATGGATTTCTGAAATGCTAGCCCAACCAGGTCCTCTGTGGATCCACTCCTCATGCAGCAACACGGGGGAAGGGTTCCTGTCAGCTTGCCCAACCCTCCCCACCAGTGTCCGTGTCATTTTATCAACAGTAACATGGGGCTACACGTGAGGCTTCCAGGGAGCAGATCACCCTGCTGCTGCTCACCCCTGTCCTGCCAGCATACCTGCCAAAGAAATTGGCCTCTTTGATGTCCGTGGTGGTGTTACAGTGGCCGCAGTACCGGAATTTGTAGTCGTAGCTGCGCTCCCTCAGCACCATCTCGTCCTCAGAGATGGAGTCCTTGCGGCCCGTGGCTCGCAGCCGGATGGGGCCACCCCCCTTCTTGTCTTCAGCTGCAAGGACAACACATTTCCCTCAGCACCACTGAGGGAATTCTGCGCAAAACGCACCCCAGGAGACCCCAGCAGCCTCAGGGAAGAGTTAAGGACGATTCCAGCAGGAAGCAGGGCTCAGAGCTTCCTTCCTTCCGGATTATCTCCTGCCTACATCACACTCCTTTTATCACACTCTCCCTCAAGAGCAAACCAGGACCAGGCACAAGGGAAGAACAGGCTCAGGCCAGTTTTTGTGCACAGCAACAATCAATCTCTCTCAGAAGTCGGAGCTTTACTTCAGAGGGGCAGTTTAAGGAGGAAAGTCCTTGTGTGCTCATTAGATCTGAGTGTAACCTTGGAGAAGGCCAGGAGCAGCAGCACTCACCGTTATCACTCTTGGAGAAGAGGGCAGCGTTGATGTCCCTGTCTAGTGCATCGCAGGCACTGCTGTGTGCTTGTTCTGGAAACTTCCCTTTAAAGTCATCCAGACACTCCAGTGCTTCTGCCACGTACTTGAGCTCAAAGAGGCAGCGGGCGAGGCGGAAATGGGCCTTCAGGTGGCACGGGTTTAGGGATATGGCCTTCAAGCAGTCCCTCAGGGCATCGTAATGGTCCCCATCCCTGAGGAAAGCAAAGCACAGCGCTGCATTAGCCAGCCCAGCAGCAACAGCAAACATTTTCCACTGCTGTTTCCCAGCCCTCATTTGACTCCCCAGCTTGTTGTTTCCAGCTCTCTCCACAATCCCACACCCCAGGAGCTCACTAACAGCATTTGCTGTGACTCGGGGGCACCACCTGACCCAGCCCAGCGTCCCCAAGGGCTCTGCAGCCGCCCACGGGCAGCTCTGGGCTGTGAGCACGCCAGGCTGCCCCGCCAGCCCCGACCTGCCATTTTAAATGCAGAGCTCCCCGCTGCAGCACATTTCGGGAAGCCCTTTGAAGATGGAGGATGCAGCAGCCCTGTGGCCAGGCACGGAGCCCTCGGTGCCAGGCGGGCTACCTGTCACAGCTCAATCGTGCCCCTGTGTGGACACACGGCACAGCTCGGCCCAGCGCTGCAGGACCTCCCAGCACCCAGGGACAAACAAACAGCGACCTTTTCCCACCTTTACAGGAAAATCCGTGCAGTTTGGAAGGGAGGGTTACAGCAGATGGGCTGTTGTGGGTATGTGTGTCCCGCTGGCAGCCTGAGCTCAGGGCTGGGCCATGAGGGAGCACCAGGGACTTGCTGAGCCCTGTGTGCTGCTCAGCTCAGGCTGGCAGGGCAGACACACCTGGGCTACCAGCACTGAGCCTCAACAGGGCTCCATCTGATGGTTAATAATAGTAAAAATGATAATTATTTCATTTCATATCTGTAACCTACAGGCCCTGCTGTGACTGCCCCATCCCTCCAAGTGTCCAAGGCCAGGCTGGACAGGGCTTGGAGCAACCTGGGATAGTGGAAGGTGTTCCTATGGCAGGGAATGGAATGAGATGGGCTTTAAGGGCCCTTCCAACCCAAACCCTTCCAGCATTCTCTGCACTGCACCTACCAAGGTCCAAAACACTCCTGAGGAGAGGATGAATTCACAGAGCAACGATTTTAGATCATGTGAAACCTCTGCCAGGGAACCACAGGGAGGCTCAGGATGGAAGGGAGCACTGGAGGTCATGCAGGGCACCTTCCCTGTACAAACAGGGCCCCCCACAGCACATTCCTCAGGATTGTGTCCAGTTTTTGAGTATCCCCAGTACAGGAGACTCCACACCCTCTGTGGGCAGCCTGTCCCAGTGCTCTGTTACCCTCACAGTAAAAAAGCTCCACCTCATGCACAGCTGGAACAGGGAAGAGGTGTCCCAGTGTCTGGATTTATTGAGGGGAGCTCCAAATCTTGCAGGAGCATGTCTTGCAAACATTCACCCTGCAGCTCCCTGCTGTGCAGGTGGGTCCTGGGCACTCCCAGCACAGCCCTGCCATGAGCTCTGCAGCAGGACAGGGCTCACAGGGTGCCTCTGCAGCACTGACAGGGTTAATCCAGGACACGCAGCACCAGGCCCCTTCTAGCCAGAGAAAGAGGGAATGTGAGTTACCTGCTAGGATGACAGACAGGTGCATCACATTTCCACACCTGACTGGGCTTTTAAACTGCTCTGCCACCCTCTAACATCCTTCAAGCTCAACCACCAGCACTGGCAGCCCAACAGACTGGTGTAAAAATGAACATGGTGGGATGTAAAGCAGGCTCTGGCTTCTCCCTTTGTTACAGGATTGACTCAGCCTGTGCAAAACTAGAAATCAGCTCTGTACTGCCAACGTGGACTGCTGAAAGCAATCCAGAGGGGGATGCAGTTGGCTTTTAGGAGCAAAATTTCAAAAGATAGCCTTAGAAGTGTTGGAAAATATGAGCAGCATCTTAGGGGAGATGAACAAGGGGAGGTTAGGAAATTACAGACCTTCCTTTTTTTCTTGGTCTGTTATTCAGAGAATGAGGCCAAAGCAGGACCCGCAGGGTTCTGAGGGTGGCCTGTACCTGTTCCTGCTCCAGACATCAAGAACACCTCAGAGACACGTGGTGGTTCAGCCTGGGTCACTGTCTGCCCCTCCTCCTGCTCAGGGACATCCCAGCCACCTTCTCCACACTCCACAAACTGTTCCTGGCAGAAAAGTGCCCCTTTTCTGCACTGGGAGGAATCACCTCAGTGCTGTTCAAATCCAACCCCCTGCATGCCACAGAAACCCACTGTGTGTTTGTTTTCCACATCTTCCTGCTACCCCAAACTGTGGCAAAGCAGTAGCTGAGACACTGAAAGGTTCAGATGTGCCAACACCCTTCGGGAAAAACGATTCCTATAAGAAAAATGTCATTCATGAGATCAGCACTCAGCTTCTGTGTTCCAACCCTTAATCCCAACCTATTGTTCTTCTCCTTCTGAACACTGAGGTCTTTTTGAGGCAGCTCCCAAATCTCTGCTATTGCAAAACAGCCAGTAGGCCAGTTACCAACAGTCACAACAACTGCTGGCTGCTCTTTATCTTGGCAAGAAGAGAGGAGAATTCATACTGGGGATTTCAGCAGGGAGAGGAGAAGGATATCCTCACAAAGCAAATGGAGATGAAGGACCACAGCTATTTTAAATATGTTAATGGCAAGTCATGGTACTCAGTCTTACTCTGCTCAAGGGGACAGGCACTAAAATAACTCAGCTGTATCTTGCAGATGCAGCTCTGGCCACTGGTCAGAGCAGACAGTACCTACTGCAGAGGCTGGCAGGGATTTGCAACCAGCAGGGCAGAATCCCTTCCAGACTGCAAGGATCTGCCACCTCCCCAGACCCTCCCAGGGGTTTGTTTCCAGTCAAAGGAGTGTGGATGAACTGGGGTAGCACAGGAATCACCAGGTCTGAGTGTCTGCAGCGTGAGGTACTTGGAGAAAGCAGCAACCAAAGCCACCCCAGCAGCTCTAAAGCAGCCTTCTGCCATGGGATGTTATAAAGCACAGTCACCATTACGTCATGTGTTGACAGCAGATTTAAGAGCCCTCCTCTAATGCAAATCAGAACCACCCAAAGAAACACAGACACCCTTGGAGACACCCGGAATGCTGTGAATCAGATGTGGCTTTTGGGTTTCTTTAAACAGGAAAGGATCAGGATTTCACACAGCACATCAGCAGTGAAACAAGGGGCTGCTCAGCAGCTGTGCCTCCCTCCCCAGAGTTTGTCCAGCACAGGCTGCTGAGCCATCCCTTTGTGCCAGAGGTGCCCAGCTGTGTCTCAGTCTGGTGAGCCCAGCCCCAGCTGGCAGAGGGGCCGGGGTGGCCCTGGCAGTCCCCTGCAGGGACACTGTCCCCTTACCACTTGCGCTTCATGTAGGCAGCAGCTCTGTTCCCGTAGAGCATGGCGTTGTTGGGCGCCTTCTGCACGGCCTTGCTGTACAGCTGGATGGCCTGGGTCCACAGCTGGCACGCAAAGGCCTCGTTGGCTTGCTGCTTGATCCTCTCCAGGTACGGGGGCAACTCCACCTGGGGGCTGCAGGGAAGGAGGAGCAGCACAGGTCAGCTGTAAGTCCTTCACTCCAGGTCAGAGCCTGCTGTGCTCAGCTTGGCTAATGTTTGCTAGAATTCCTAATAAAAGATTCAGGAAAAGGCAGAAGGGACTCTGGACCTCAAGAACTGGAGTTTAAGAGGAAATTTTGGTTTTGACCACAGAATCCCAGAATGGTTTGGGTTGGAAGAGCCAAAGCCTATCCAGTTCCACCCCATGCTGTGGGCAGGGACACCTCCCACTACCCCAGGTTGCTCCCAGCCCCATCCAGCCTGGCTTTGGACACTGCCAGGGCAGCCACAGCTTCTCTGGGCATCCTGAGCCAGGGCCTCCCCACCCTCTGCAGTCTCACTACATCAGTGTCACCATCATTTGACTGTGTCCAATTTTTCTCCCTGTACAGAGACACACTCCAGATTGAGCAGTGGGTATTTTAAGCATCAGACTTCACCAGTAGGTCTTTGTTTCGACTGCATAAACAACATTTCCAACGCTCTTTTAGCAGTGCACAACAATGCACATGCAGAAGCATCTGAGCTCACCAGGCCCACGATCCACAACCCCAAATCCCAGCCCCGTTCCTGCTGCTGCGGTGGAGGGGCCATCTAGAGGAGAGGAGCTGAAACATCCACAAAGGGACTCTGGAGGAGCCCAGACTACCCATATTTGGTATTAAAGAAGTGTCTTGACTTTGAACCAAGCCTCATCAGCTGGAAGGAAAAACAGCCACCGAGATGTGCTGCTGCTCCTTCGCCCCAACTGCATTTTGCTCTTAAAGAACGAAATCAGCAGGAGCAACCACCACTCAGGACACTTTGCTTCCAGGTCTGAAAAGTCATTTCTCAGTTTTGTCCACCTGAATAAGAGGAAAATCCTCAGGGACAATTCCTCCCAGGATGCTCTTGGCATGACTCCTGCTCACAGCCCCAAGGACAGAGGCCACTTGGCAATCCAGGAACAGGGCAAGGGATTTGCACTTCACACCTTTTTGGCAGCCCCATAGCCTGGGAGAGGCGAAGGACAAAGCCACAGAAGGCCTCACCTGCCCTGTGCCCCTCACCTGCCCTGTGCCCTCCCCTGCCCTGTGCCCTGCCATGTCCCCTCACCTGCCCCGTGCCCTCACCTGCCCTGCGCCCTGCCCTCGGCCAGGCGGAAGCCGTTGCTGTGCAGATGGATCCCGTTGGACACTCCATTGGTAGAGGTTTTTCCATTCTGCACTTCTGAAGGTTAGAGAGAGATACATACAGCCATGCTAGGCATCAGTGTGGATAACACAAACTCAGGGTTTATTTTCCAGCAGGGCCAACCCAACACGACAGCCCCGTTCAGAGCAGAAACAAAACCTCCATGACCCCACCTGCTCCAACCACCTGGACTTGATTTGTCCCCTTACATTTACAAATGTCTGCAGTGTCTTTTGCAGTACAATTCTAGATCAGAAAACCAGACACACACAGAACTAGGTGCTCACACACAGTGAGGGCAGCTGGAAGGGAATGACCTTTGACTGGTTTCAGGCCATAGCTGAAATCATGGAATCCTGGAATGGTCTGGGAGGATACCAGGGCCTCACCCACGGAAAAGTCTGCTTAATCCTTGAGCACAGCTTCAGGCACTCTCAACTCACACACTCCCCCCTCCACAGGCCACTTCTGCCCTCATGTTTTGCCCCACTGCAGAAGGATTTTGGCACTCAGGGCATGAACTGCACTGCAGCAACAGCCCAGCAACACCCACACCCTGCTTCATTCTCCTCCTGCACCCTGAAAAGGAGCTGTGCAGCACAGAGCTCCACTCTGCTGTTCTCTCCCTCTGTGACAGCATCACACTCACCCCCTGAAGTGTGGCACTTCTTTGGGAGGAGAAAAGTGTACGGCCGCTGCTTGTATGTCAGATCAAACAAATAGACCTGAGGAAAGGAAAAAAGAGCATGAGACAAGTCTGCAGAACAGAGATGCTTGAGTCAGAAATAAAGGAGAGCTCAGTGGCTATACAGTTCCATGTTTGTGTCTGCCATTTCCCATTTTCTCACTGGGAATGTTTTTATAGATGGACACACAAGGGATGGCAGCAGGAACTGGGGTGTGTCCAGTCCAGCCCAGCTCAGAGGGAGCAACACTGGACAACAGGAACCTGGCCTTACTCCACACCTGCAGAATTTAATAATGACCTGACCACTGACCAACCTGCTCACAAAGCTTCACATTTCAATTGAGCAACTAAGATATTTCAATTAACACAATGATAATGAAGAAACCAAACACCTATTGACAGAAAAGAGGTGGGACACTGAGGAAAAGTCTCTCTAAGATGAAACCAGTATTTCCTGAGAAACTCCCAGGGCAGCTCTATGAAATCCTGATTTACAGCTGTACTGGGACAGGAATGAACAGCCCAGGCCAGACCCACAGGTCACCTTCTCCTAAAGGGAGCAAGTGCACATGTGAGAAGGAGCTGGAGAGGACAAGCACAGTGCAGCCTGCCCACAAGCAAAGGTCCTGTTTAATCCACGCTGATTAATGCTGTCAGGAGGATTTTCTCATTCCATTGATAGGCTTTACAAAAGATCCATGAATATCACCCAGAGCTTAAAATTAAAGCAATCAATATTCCAGGTGAAGGCCTTTGCTTCTCCAAGTTCCTTATTCACTGCATTCTATTACAGAAGCAGTTTGATGTTTCAAGAATGAGCTATGAAATCCTTTCTAGGTCAACAAAGGTCAGTTCCAGAACTGGTTTTGTTTATTTTCTTTCCCCTCTTCCAGAGAGTGAAATGTGAATTGGAAAACCACAACAGAACGTGGTTTAACTTTGATCAGTGACAGAGTAACAAATATATCCCTAATCCCAAGTATTTAGTCCGAATTAATCAGAAAGCAGTTTAAAATCCATCACATTACCCACACAGAAGTTGCTGTAGCTCTTTTCAGCAGCACACAACAATGCCCAGTGAGCCAATGTGCAGCTTTCCTGCCTCCTTACCTGCTCCCCTCCCATGTTGACCAGGAGCTCGGTGCCATCGGGGCTGAAGGTGACGTAGGTGGCCACCAGGACCCTCAGCCTGTTGTTGTAGTCTGGCAGCTTCACTGGGAGGTGCCCTGAGGAGAGGACAAGTCCAGAATTATTGGCTTAACCCTTAACTGTTGTCTTCATCCTACCCCAGCTGCTCCCTTTTACAGGTAGCACAAGCACCTTTGGGATTTTCCATCTCCCACTGCTTCCTGGATCCTTCCCCAAGGAACCAAAACGTGCTCAGGTGCCTTGTCACAGGGGCTGGGTATTGATGCCCCATCTCTGGGGGCATCCAAGGCCTGGCTGGAAGGGCTAGGAGCAACCTGGTCTAGTAGGAGGTGTTCCTGCCCATGGCACAGGTGGAACAAGGTGTGTTTTAAGGTCCCTTCCAACCCAAACATTCTGTGATCCCATTGTTCCAATTCTGCACAGCCACCCCACATGAAGACAAGAACCATAACTGCCTTGTTAACAATGAGCCTGCAGAACCCAGCAAATCTCAGTTTTAGGGATTCACTAGGATTTGGCTTTTGTGATTTGCAGCCATCTGCAAACACCTCCATCCTCAATCCCCTAATTAGGCTTCCTCAATAAAGCCCTCAGCACAAGGAAACCTTGTGCTCTAAATATTCAGCTCACACACAGGTTCTGTGCTTCAGACAGCAGATGTGCTGCATGACCAATTCAGGGGACCTGAGGAATCCTCTGGTGGGGCTCATCAGGAGCAGGACTGTCAGAACTGGTCTGCTGAACATGCTGGTCTGAGATATTAAAGAAAAAAACCAAACCCAAACATTTTGGGGTAAAAGATAGTAAATAATGAGCACTGGAGAAAAATGTCATCTAGATTGCTCAGATACTGCATCACTGATTCTTCATCTGCAGGATGAGGACAAGTGACTTCTGTGCCAAAAAGATTTTGAACAGCAGCTTTGCTGGGATCAGTTCCAGGAAAGCCTATAGAGCCCAGGTTATACCCAATCCTTCACTTCCCAGTAGGAGTGACAAAAACACATTTATGCTGGACAAAAGGCAGCAAGGTTAGCTCACCCCAGTGAGACAACCTGCAATTCCATGGAACATGCCATGGAAGAGATGCTCTGAGCAGGGGGTTTGTGTGGGATGGGTAGAGCTCTGTTTCCTCAGGCAGGGAGGTCCCCCAGCCAGCCCCAGTGCCAGCCCAGTGCCAGCCCATACCTGCCACGTAGTACTGAGCTGCCCCGTCGGGGAGGGGCTTCTGCCGGTCACAGAACGTGTGCACTCCAGCTGAAGGGCTCTGCTTCATGCTTTTCCTGCCCAGAGAGAGGAACAGCCTTATGATAACTGAGCATTCAGCTGCTGGAAGCCTCATCCACACTGATTCCTTGTCCACCCACGAGGACAGGGCCTGCTGCCCACACAGCTGTGGGGTCACCAGCCTCACACCACCCCGGTGCACCCAGCAAAAACACTTTGGGTGACAGAAAAACCAGAGCAGAACTTCCCAGAAAGAGGAGGGTGCAGGATCCCTGCAAGTCCCTCCTGGCAGCAGGGCCCAGAGCAGCCCCTGCAGCAGGAGCTGCCCCAGGCAGGCAGGTGCTGTTACCTGTGGTTGTGGATCATGCGGATGTCGTAGAGCCGCACGAAGGGCCCGCTGGCCCCCACGGCCAGGTAATTGTTGTCCTGGGGGTTCACTGTCAGGCACTTGGCCTCCACCAGCTGCCCACAGTACTCAGTCAGGTCTATGAGCACCTCGGAGCGCTTGCTGTTCTCCCGCAGGTCGTACTGCCTGCAAAGGGGTGCAGTGAAGCACACAAACCATGGGGAACAGAGGCAGCAGGAAGGGACTCATGCCATGGCCTGAGCTGGGACAACACACACTAGGCCTCAGTACCAGGTTAACCACTAAAAGCAGATCTATAATGTGCACAGATTTATTCAAGTCCCAAATTCAACTCCCAAGTCACGACCTGTTCCTTTCCTGGCCTCCCTTTCCAGCAGTGAGGAAAATGGAGGAGCTGAGGACAGAATTTATGACTCTACAAGATAAATGTTTCCAGTTTTAGGAAAGGGAGAGATGAGCTGAAGCTGTTTAGTACAGAGACAGGATCTCTTCAGGTGTGTGCACAGCAGCCATTGTGATGGTTCCCAAACCCAAACCAGGTGGAATTGTGTACCTGATTAAGCCATCCTCTGCTGCACTCCAGAAGGTGTTTGGCCACATGGGAGCCGTGGCAATGCGCTTCACTCTGTTGGTGTGATCCCCAAACATGTGCACGGTCTCCTTGACAGTCAAGTCGTGGACGTGCACCTTGGAATCTGCAGCTCCCGTGATGAGGATCCGGTCCCCCGAGTGCGGCAGGAACTGCGGGACAGGGATGGGGCACTGGGGCTGGAGGAGCACTGAGCCTGCCCACACGGACACCCCGGCAGGCAGGGAGCAGGAATCCTGCCCCAGGAGCGTGGGTAACCCCTGTTAGTCCCTGTTACACAGGTCAGTGCACACTCAAGGGACACCAGCTACAGCAGGACACCCCAGAGTGGGCTCATCACACATCCCAGTTTGCTACAACCACTTCCTTCCAACTCACTGAGAGAACAAGCCTGGGATCTGCATAAACTAAGTGCAATATTAGATTTAATCCTTTTCCCCATAATTAAAAATATTAAACCTTTTGGGAGGGAAACTGCTTGCAGGAAAATGTTTCCCAGCAAGGATTTATCCTTTTACTGCTCAGGTTGCTGTTTCTGTTAGCTGCTCATTCCTTCTAAGCACGTACCTTGACAGAAAAGATGTTTGCAGTGTGTCCTGTGTGCATAGAAAGGAGTTTCTTGTGGTGCAGAGGATCCCACACAATGGTATGCTGGTCATCAGAGCCAGAGGCCAACAAGCTAAAAGGAACAGGAGACAAATATGCACATGAATTCTTCTGCTCCACACCGTGCCTGGGTCTGGGGAGCTGTTTGACCACAGACATCATTCCGTTAACTCAGCCCTAACCAGCCCATTTCCTCTCTTCCCTCAGCTCTCTGCTCTTGCTGCTCACTGTGCACCCATCCCTTCAGCCAGGGCTAGGAGCTAAGGCAGACAAACAGCAACTCCACAGAAAACACAGCTGCCTGCAGCACCTCACCTGCATGGCTTGAGAGGGGAGAACAGGAGTGCTTGGTCAACAACAAAATCAAGGCCTCTGCCTTCCTGATCACCCTGCTGTGTTACCTGCTCCACATCACCTCTGGAGCCCAGCCAAGGCACTCACTCCCAGGCTCCAGATGTGCCCAGGCAGTCCCAGAGCTCACAGGGTGAACCACAAACTGCTTTAAAGTCATTGCAAGGTGTTCTGGGCCTTGTCCACCCATCTGCATTTGGACCAAAGGAATCTGACATCTGCAACCCTCAGCTCTTTTAAACTTGGATTTCCTTGTAGCCATTCTCTTCAATGCACATTAAATTTTCACTGGTAAATAATTCTGAAGAGTATCAGAGAGCAGACTTTGGCTGTTGTAAGAGGCATGTGCAGAAATACCCACTCTTCCTCCAATCCACTCATTTCTCCCACAGAAACTCTTCATTCCACTTGGCCACTGGAAGTTGCTCTTGAGTTTCCCTCTAAAATTGCAGAGGGGTGAATTCTCTGCCTCCTTCCCTGGGATATCTGTCCCACAGCAGCACTTTTAACAGCATGGTGAAGGGGGTGGGGAAATGTCACCAGCAGCTGGGCAAATCCTAAAGATCCATTATAATCCATAAAACCACTTAAGAGAAGAGAAGCAGCCTTCAATCTCCACTTCTTAGTCTGACCATTTCCCTTCTGAACTCACTAAAGGGGCATTTCTAATAATATCCAGAGATATTTAACAAAATAAAGCTTCTTTTGAAGCGTGAGCTTGACTACAGCTCAAAATTTGAGCTTGAGCTCCCTTCACTAGAAATGGGAAGCAGCTGCTTATGATAACATGACCTACATGCTATGCTTGGGAAAACCTGGGGTTATGGCTTTGCTGATTCCCCAAATGAAGCCATACTTACTCTCCTTTTTCATTCCATTCCAGACAGTTGACACACCCAGAGTGACCCTGAGGGAAGGAAGGAAGACGGTATTACTCAAACTTCAGATGTATCAAACAGAGCTGTCCTAAGACAAGGACACAGTGAGCTCCTCACAAATAACAACTTCTTCCAATAAAAGCTGGGTTTTAATTCCAACTCAGCAAAGAATTCCACATGTTTGGTAGATAAGCACCTCCAGAAAAGACAGACATGCTAGAGCAGTTGGGGTACACAGGGCAAAATGAAACAAATAAAAAAAGGTAGTGTTGAATAAAATGGCAGTTTAGTCTCAGAGGCTACAGCTGAAATCCTGCTGTACACACAGAAAGGTGACTTTGCTTCCAAAGCCCTTGGCTAGGCTGACAAATTACATGTACAGGCACTCTGGGAACACAGGGAAAATGCACTTTTGATAGCTCTGTTAGAAGCACCTTGCTGCTGGGTGACTGCATCATCCATCTTCATCCACATTAACCAACGACTGCACCAGGAAGTGGGGGAGTGCTGAGCAGCATTTGATGTGGGAGATGTGACTGAAAAGGGGGACAAAAGGATTCTTTTGTCCCCCAAACCAAGATAACTGATGTGCTAGAGGTTGGCTCAGTTGGGCAGAGCAGGGAGTTGACAATGCCAGGGTTGTGGGTTTGACCCCCAGATGAGACTGTTCACTTAAGGCTCCAAGGATCCCTGTGGGTCCCTTCCAACTCAGAATATTCTGCATAACCTTAAGATCTTTGCTAAGATATGTCAGAGTGCACTAGAACCTGCTCCTCAGGGATCCCATTAGAGCTGAGGATGTTGAGCAGCTGACAGTTGTCTTCTTCAGGCACCAGTGCTGAGATGAGGTGGTGCCCACCCTGTTAAGGTTCTCCTGCAGGTGCACAGGGAGTGCAGAGAGCTCTCACAAGCCCTCACTGAGCTGCTCCTGGCTCTGGTGCAGTTTGGGGACTGAAATCAGCACTGAGCCCAGAGCCCAGAGCCCAGAGCATGGGATGCACTCCTGCAGGAAGGCACAGCAAGGAGTGCCTGCCCTCGGGACACTCACCTGCAGCTCAGCCTCCAGCCCCAGGCGGCGGATGAAGGGGTCAGTGACGTGGTAGTGGCGCTCGAAGCCCAGAGCTCCCCTCTCCTGCAGGAGGAACAGCACCACACTGAGCACAGCAAACACAGCCCCCTCTGCCCCTCCAGAGAACCTTCTTGGAGTGCAAAAACCACACCAGGCACTGGGGTCTCCACAGGTCCTGTACTGTACTAGGGAGTCACAGAATCCCAGAGTGGTTTGGGTGGGAAGGGACCTTAAAGCCCCTCCAGTGCCACCCCAGCCATGGCAGGGACACCTCCCACTGTCCCAGGCTGCTCCAAGTGTCCAGCCTGGCCTTGGGCACTGCCAGGGATCCAGGGGCAGCCACAGCTGCTCTGGGCACCCTGTGCCAGGCCTGCCCACCCTCACAGGGAGGATTCCTTCCCAATACCCCATCTAACCCTGTCCTACTTCAGCTCAAGGCCACTCCCCCTTGTCCCATCACTACACATCCTTGTGACAAGTCCCTCTCCAGCCTTCCCATCCTTTGAACATCTCCAGGTGGGCAGATCTTACTCTCTGTCCCTGAACTGATTTAAAATGCTGTGTAACTCAGTGCCAGGCTCCAGCTGGGGAGCCCAGACCAGCTCTGGGGGACCCACACTGAGGCAGAGCCAGCTGATCCCACTTTGGGCCTGAAACAGAAGAAATGGAAGAACTTGGGAATGCCTGTTGTTGTCCCTTGGCAGGGGTTTCAGCAGGAGCTGAGCACAGCAGTACTGGAGCAGAGCTGCTCAGCAGAACTGTGCCACTGCAGAGCCTGCCCCAGCACCACGGGGTGAAGAACTGGGGTGGGACTGGCCAGCTGCCCTCAGGGGTGGCTGTTCCTGAGGCCGGGAGCAGAGCTGCAGTGCCAGGGCACAGCCTGTGCCAGAGGGATGGGAACAGCTGCCCAGAACTGCGCAGCACAAATGAAGGTGAAGGAAAGCAGGACAGTTGTTTCCCCTGTGATCTCCCAGGGCTCACAGATGCATCAGCAGATGGCTCTGAGGAAAGAAGGCCAACTGCAGAGGCAGGAATGAGGGAGAGACAACGCCAGTCAGGTTTTGGATGGAACATCTAAATGTCTGTGGAGATTCTTCCCTAGGACTTGACCCAGCTGTGGCCCCATTCCAGGCCACACTCACCCACTTAATCCTTTGTCATCAGCACTCAGAGATGGGAGCACCAATGTCAAAATCACCCTGGTGGTGCCCAGATCACCCTGGCGGTGCTCAGAGCACACCAGCAGTCCCAGAGCAGACACAGAAGTGCTGAATTCCCTTCCCAGCCCCATGTTCAGTAATGAACTCCACACACCAAAAGCTTTTTGAAGACAAAATGGAGACAGACATAAAAGGATTGGAGGCAAAACAAACCAGGCTTTTTGTAGGAGCTTCCATGACAAACTTCAAACCCCTTGATGTATTTTTGTGGAGAGCATTCCTAAAGCACTGCAAGGCCCACGTAAGGTGTTGCAGGTATAATTCTGTGCTGCTGCAGCCTCACTGGCTTTGTGAGGGC
This sequence comes from Dicaeum eximium, assembly GCA_013396995.1. NCBI lineage: Eukaryota > Metazoa > Chordata > Aves > Passeriformes > Dicaeidae > Dicaeum > Dicaeum eximium. Next base: position 24,196 of record VWZP01006012.1, read on the forward strand.
TGTAGGGTAGGATTTTGCTTTTCCTACAAGGAACTGCCTGACTTAGCAATCTTCCCAAGGTCACACATCAAAGTCTGACAGAGCAGACAGTCTAAGACAGTCCCAGGCTAAGGCTCAAACCACAGAACCAGCCCTTCCTTGTCAGGGCAGCAAAACAAATCTTTGCACATGGATTGAATTACAAGCTTATAACAGAGTTTGGTACCAAACTGCAAAGTGAGCACTCGAGCTCCCAGTTCCTTATTCTGACTACTCACAGATCCCTTTCCTGAATGCTGATTATCAGCAAAGCTGCAAATGATTTCAGGCCTCTGAGTCCCAGCAATAATTGCCTATTGTGTCTGCTGCAGCCAGTGCTTTCACGTTGATATTCCACCAAAGCAGCCATCAGATGACTGATCCCAGCACTGCACAAGTTTTTTTTCCCTACACAAAGGAAGCCACACAGCACTCTCTAAAGAAAAGGAGCCAGAGAGGCTGTGACAGAGATCATTAGTTTCACTACAGTCAGAAATACCTCTGATGGCAAGATCACACGGGGAGAACACAGAAAGCAGAGAGGGAAGCCAGCTAAGGGCCTTTGTGGTGCCCAAACACGAGCAGCTCTGTTTCTCTCCTCAACTCAGAAGGACCAGAGCTGCTGATGGCAAACCAGCCCAGAGAGGAGTGGAGCTGTGCTCCTGCCATGGCAGACCCCATCCCAGCTCTCCACCAAGGACAGTGACAGGTCCTGTGTGTTTGCTCTCCTGAGCTGCTTACAGGGCTTATCACCATGTAAGTAACAGATATCTCCTTCCAAAAGGAGACCAGGTGCTTTCCCCACCCCAGCCCTGGCTCCCCTCCCTCCCCCAGCACCTCACACCCACCTTGATCTGCCTGTGGATGATATCTCTGGTGATGTTGGCTTTTGCCATCTTCTTGCAGTGGGGCAGAGAAGCTGTGGGAAGAGCTGCTGTGCATCCGAGCATCCCAGCGAGCCGCTCAGTTACCTGTGGGACAGCAGGGAGGGGACAGGGCAGGGCTGCTCACCTGGGGCTGCTCACACTCACTGCCACCACTCACACTCATCTGGGGTCACTCACACTCACCTGGGGCTGCTCACGCTCACCTGGGGCTGCTCACGCTCAGTGCCACCACTCACACTCACCTGGGGCCGCTCACACACACTCACTGCCACCGCTCACACTCACCTGGGGCCGCTCACACACACTCACTGTTACCACTCACACTCACTCAGTGCCACTGCTCACACTCACCTGGGGCCACTCACACTCACTCACTGCCACCACTCACACTCACCTGAGGCCGCTCACACTCAGTGCCACCACTCACACTCACTCAGTGCCACCACTCACACACACTCACTGCCACCACTCACACTCACAGCCAAGCTCTGTCTGCCACAAACAGCAGTGCTCAAGAACTGCAAAGTTTGCAATAAAGGCTCCTGAAGAAACCCAAGGAAGGAGCAATGGAAGAATGAGTATCTGACTCAAGGCCATTCCCAGTTTGTGCAGAAATTCACGATGAGCAGAATTCCAGAGCTATATCAGCCTGGAAAATCCATGTTTCTATCCCAGCACAGACCCTGTGAGCCCAGAGCAGTTTCCTGTCCCAGGCTTCCCTGCACCATCCCACGACCACTCATGTCCAGTGTCATATTCCCAAACTCTACAACCGACAGAGGTTATACTGTGAATAAACACTGCATTGATGCTTTTAGCCACCTCCTCTCTCATTTACTACATTGGATTATCAGCAAAACACCCCTAAAATATCCAAAAGGGCATAAATATTCCTTGGAAATCACAACAGCCAACCATGAGGTGACAACTGAATACCTAATTACCCCAGCAAGAGAAAAGAGGTGACCAGTTAAAACTGAATTTCCAGGAGAAATTAAAAGTTTTGCACACTCTTAATGGAGTTTAATGTATTAACCTAAATAATTGAAACCCCATGGAATTGGCTACTCCTGCAAATTGCAGAGTGATGGTCACAACCCTGAGCTGGACAGGCTGCCTAGCAAAGGACCAGTCAGCCCCTGAGAAATGCTGCAATTCCCCCAATTTCCATCCACAGCCTGGCCCATTTACACATTTCTACAGCTCTCTTTAAAACAACAGACAGAATAAAAATGAAATTTCAAACACCCATATTGTCCTATGTAACCTTCTAGTTTAAAAACATTTCCAAGCAGAACAAGCCAAAATTTTCCTCTTCTAAATGAGGAAACGCTGATTCATTGAAACAAGAACATTTCACAGAAATGCTGCAACAAACAGGAGTCCTGGCAAACCTCATCTGATCCTCTGCTGCCACGGGAGGGCTTCCACTGGCCCTCCTGTCCCACCCTGCGTGGGCAGGGACACTCCCACTGCCCCAGGTGCCCCAAGCCCTGTCCAGCCTGGCCATGGGCACTGCCAGGGATGGGACAGCCACAGCTGCTTCCCTCAGGAACAGCTCCCAAGGACAGGAAGGGGAGGGAGCAGCAGCATCTGGGCACGAGGGCAGCTGGATCTGCTCACTCTGCTGCTCCTCAGAGGTTCCTGAGCTGCTTCCCCAAACTTCAGCAGAGAGACTGAGGAGCAGGAGCCTGTCCAGGGCAGGGAACGGAGCTGGGGAGGGGCTGGAGCCCCAAGAGGGGCTGAGGGAGCTGGGAAGGGACTGGAGAATCCCTGAGGGAGCTGAGGGGGCTCACCTGGAGCAAAGGAGGCTCAGGGGGCCCTTGTGGCTCTGCACAGCTCCTGCCAGGAGGGGACAGCCGGGGGGGTCGGGCTCTGCTCCCAGGAACAGGGACGGGAGGAGAGCAGCAATAGTCAGGAGCTGGCTGTTTCTGGGAGTGTATTTGGGATTTCTGATGTGTTGTGGAGCTTCCCAACTCTCTGGACAACTTTCCCTCATCCCTCACTGCTCCCAACCTGCCTGGAACACCTCGGACAGGACTAAACCCTGGGATCCAGCACCTGCTGCCAGGTCCTGCAGGGACAGGAGCTCCTCAAGCTGCTCCCTGGAGCCCACAGGGATCAGCCCACTGCAGCTCCTGCACCTCCCTGGCCTCTGCTGCTGCCCCACACAGCTCCCGGGCACAAACACAACTTTCACAACCTCAAACCCTCAGTCAAAAATTAACAAGGCCCAGATTTCGCTGGGCTCCAAACCTGCCAGCCTCTGTTTGCACTGACAGTCATTTAAAAGCCCCTTCAGCTCCTGGGAAAGTACTTCCAAAGGGCACTGCAGGCCATGGAGAGGAACACCCACTGCAAGGCTGGAAACACAACCTGCCACTGATCACACAAATAACTCCATCAGTTGAACACCAAACACTCCCAACACAGCTGGGACTGGGGGATTGCTCCTTTGCTGGGCTGTATTTCCCTCCCAGGGCACCACGTGAGCAGCACTGACAGTGATGGGCTCTGCACAGGGGGTCAGAGCCCCAGCACCCCTTGGGAAAGCTCCATCTGCCCCAAGGAATCCCACAAAGCAGCAGGACCCCCGAAATCAGCAGTTTTAAACAAGCAATCCCCTTCCTAACTGCCGGGATGTGCCCAAGCTTCTCAGGCTCCAGACCCAAGGTCGCTGGAAAAGAGCAGCACCCTGCACACCACGAGCCTCTGGTGCACTCCTCAGACCCTTCCTTTCAGCACCTATGAACGACCTCACCCACCCAAACTCCACCCAGAACCTGCCTCCAGAGGCCTCTTCATCCTCACAACTTCTTTCCCTGCCCTCTTTACCTTGACTGTCCAAGAGGTCACAGATCAAATTAAAATATATTAAGTGTAGATAAGATTTCTTTTTTCTTTTTTTAGGAAACCTCAAAAACCAAGAGCAAATGACCTGGCCAGCAGCAAACACCCTGTTGAGAGAAGGTTTTGCTCCAGCTGAAGGAGGTGTCAGCAGCAGCAGTGGCTCCCCAGGACAGAAGGCTGGAGCAGGGAGCCAGGAGAAGGGGTGAGAGCTGAGGCCTGACAGAGCCAGCACCAGGGGACTGTCAGGGAAACTCTGACACACTCAGGCCCCACGGTGCTGGCAGCTCAGCCCTCCCACTGCAATCCTGCCCCTCCCTCGAGCCCCAGCTGCCACAACCAGGGAAAAAGGGAAGATGCCAGGAACCCTCAGCCCAGCACGGGACATGGACCAGTGCCACATCCCGAGCAGGGCCAGCAGGAGCTTCCCTGGCAAAGGAGGAGAGGCTGAACCCCCTCCAAGGAAAGGGGCTAAAGAACCCCCCCTCTCCAAGGAAAGGGGCTGCAGGACCCCCCAACCCAAAGGAAAGGGGCTGCATGACCCCCCAACCCAAAGGAAAGGGGCTGCATGACCCCCCAACCCAAAGGAAAGGGGCTGCAGGACCCCCCAACCCAAAGGAAAGGGGCGGCAGGACCCCCCGCAG
>VWZP01006012.1:33901-55640 GCA_013396995.1 Dicaeum eximium
GCCGCGGCCCTGCGCGCCCTGCCCTGGGCGCTGCTGCTGCTGGGGCCGCTGCTGCCCGGGCAGGTGCTGCAGGCCAACCCCATGCTCACGTCCGAGGGCCAGCCCGCGGCGCTGCCCGGCGGAGCCGTGCCGGGCTTCACGGCCGCGCCGCCCGCCGCCCCCGAGGAGATCCACCCGCTCAAGGAGCAGCCGGCCAACGGCTCGGCAGAGGGGCACGCCAAGCCCCGCAAAGCCTTCCCGGTCATCGGCATCGACTACACGCACGTCCGCATCCCCTTCGAGATCTCGCTCTGGATCCTCCTGGCCTGCCTCATGAAGCTGGGTAGGTGGGCGGCGTGCTGGGGGCAGCCCGTGGGAAAGGGCGCGGGGAGCGGCCCCGGTGGCCTGGAGAAGAGAAGGAGAAGGAGGGACACAGAGCGGGTCCCCCGGGCAAACGGGACAGACACCCCACGGATCACAGGCGGTGACCCTCGAGCCATCCCACGGGGTGACTCCCCTGAGCATCCCGAGGAGGGACCCCCAGCTCGGGGACACACACACCCCCCCGTTATCCCGCGGGGTGACTCCTGTGAACATCCCGATGAGGGACCCTCTCGAGCATCCTAGGGAGAGACCCCTCTGAACATTCCGGGGTGGGACCACCCCGAACATCCCAGGGCAAATCTGCTGCACATCTTCTGCAAGCCTCCAGGCCGGCTGGCCGGGGTGGGCACTGCTCTCCCCACGACCTTGGCTCTGTCCTGGCCTGGCGGGCAGCAGCATCCCGGTCCCTCCGCTCCCGCAGACTCCGTGCCTGGGAGCGGGCCTGGAGATGCTCCTGAGCCCTGCTTGGACCCGGTTTGCTTTCCTCCCTTTGACACTCGGGGAGGAAGCATCCACTTTGCTCACTTCCTCTCCGAACCGCAGATGCTTTTTGTAACCTTGGAGAAGTCGCTCAAAAACCTCCCGGTGCTTCGGCCTCCCCTTCCTCCCCCTCCGCGGCAGAGCGGGGTGGGTTTGCCTGTGCTGCAAAGCGTCCCGAGATTCCCGCATTGGAGAGAACGGCTCTGGAAAAGCACCCGCTGGGATGAGCCGCTCTGGGAAAGAACGCATCGCTCTGCCGGGGCGGGGGCTCTTGGCAAAGTGTTTTCCAAACTTCTGCAGCTGGATCAACAGCAGCCGAATGAGCCCAAACTGTGATGTGATTGATGTGATGTGGTTGATGTGCTGTGATGTGCTGTGATGTGATGGGATGTGCTGGGATGTGATGGGATGTGATGCAAGTGCTCTCTGCTCGGCCCTGCTGTGCTGTCCCTGGGCTGGCCCCGGTCCCATCCCTGGTGCCAAAGCCAGGGGGGCAGGTGAAATGTTTGCTTGGGGCAGGTGAGGAGGGGAGGGGGCTCTGCACTCCTTCGTTTTGCCCCCCAATTGCCATCAGTGTTTAATTACACTGACTTATGGGGCACTCCAGCGTGCTGAGGGGAGTCCCGCTTTGGGAGCTTTCTTAAGCCACTTTCTGTTGCAAACTGTGCCCTGTCCTGGTCTGGAGGGGTCTGAGAGACCCCCAGGAGCTCAGATCCCCCCTGCCCAGCTGCTCAGAGTGCCCCATCCCCTTCTCGGCCCGCTGAGCGTGCGTGGGCGGGTGAAGCCCCATTTCCACACTCCCTCCTGAGCCTTTTATTTACGTGCAGGCGGAGCAGTGAGAACGCTTGAGAGCCGGGGGTTTGTCCGGGAGACCCGGAGCCGGGGCAGGCTGGAGCCGGGCGGGAGCCGAGGGGTTTGTGCCGGCCTGGGCAGGGGGAAGGCGCCTCTGCCTCCCCGGGGAGCGCCGGGCTCCTCTCGCTCTCGCACTGCGCTGCTCCGGGCGGGCACTGATGAAATCAGGAGTATCTGTGCGGAAGCTGGAGCAGAAAGGAGGGGCCAGTGGCCCGCGGGCCTGCCGGGGCCACCGCGCTGGAAAACACCAGAACGGGATGGAGGGAGGGTCGTGCTGGGGGACACCCACCCTCTCTGGGGGACACCCACCATCCTTGGGGGACACCCATCATCCTTGGGGGACACCCACCATCCTTGGGGGACACCCATCATCCTTGGGGGACACCCGCCCTCCCTGGGGGACACCCATCATCCTTGGGGGACACCCGCCCTCCCTGGGGGACACCCATCATCCTTGGGGGACACCCACCATCCCCGGGGACACCCATCATCCTTGGGGGACACCCACCATCCCTGGGGGACGCCCATCATCCTTGGGGGACACCCACTGTCTCTGGGGGACACCCACCATCCCCGGGGACACCCTCCAGCCTCTCCACTGCTGGGAAGCTGCTCCTGCCGCCCTTGCCTGGAGTCAGGGCTGGTCTGTGCAGCAGGAGAAGTTGTGGCTCTCGGCTGTCAGGGCTTTGATGCTACAAGCATTATGCAAGGCTGCCTGGTTTAAGGGGTGTATTTTAGGAGAGGCTGCCCTGCGAGTTTGGCAAAGCTCTCTGGAGGTGGCAGGTGCTCTGCAGAGCTCCAGAGATGCTGATTATGCCAAAATCCACACCTTAGCTTACCTACGGCTGTGACAGGGCCTTGACAGCAGGGACAACCTTTTCCTTGGCTTCCTTTCCAGGTTTTGTGTTTCTTGTTGGTGCTGCCTTGGCAGGTGGTTCCCAAATTGCTGGTGCAGCTCCCTGTGCTCATGAGCTGCAGAAACGTCTCACTGCTCCGTGTCCATATCCCAACCTCACCTGTCCCGCCCTGGAGCACGGGGTGTTGCTCAGCAGCAGCAAAATGGGCTTTTTTCCACCCTGGGGATGGCTCTTACACAACTGGGCACTGCTGGCAGCACAACCTGGACTGGCAGGATGAGGCTCCCTGAACCAGACAGGGTCTGCAGCATCCCATTTCCAGGAAGAGGGGAAGGGGGCTGATAAACAGAACCGGAATTTGCAGTGCTTCCTCCTTCTCCCCACGCCGTCAGTGTGCATTTATTGATGCATCAGGGTGATCCTGTGACATTCTGAGGGGACCAACATGTTCCTTTTCCCAGAGCAGGAGTCCTGCAGTGTGGGCTGTGCCCAGCAGCTCGGCCCCTCCTGCCTGCCCTTCCCCAGCTCCAAGGCCTCCTTGCTGGGCTGAAGCTGGACTGAGCCACAGGTTCTACAAAACTGAGCCTTCAGCTCTCTGAGTCGCGTCAGGGTCGTGCAGGGTGACCACGTCAGGGAGTTCAGAATACTCACAGGGCTCTGCTCCAGGCCAGGAGATGCAGCAGGACCTTGTTCCTCAGTTTCCCCCTGTTGCTCCTGATGCTTTAGACAGCTCTTCAGACTTAAATACATCCTTAAATACATCCCTGTCCCATCCAGGGGACTTGTCCTTTCTCCAGCAGCTCTCACTGTGAGTTTGTTTGGGGAATCAAAGGTGTGAGTTGAGCCCTTCTCCTCTTGCTGCAGTTTTTGTAAAATGCCTCAGAGATGTTGGCTCCTGGAGGATTCCTCACCTGCCAGGGCACAGAGGAACGTGTCTCCCCAGCATGTCCTGCAGGCCTGGGCTGTTCCTGCTTTGCTAACCCCAGTGGAGAAGGGGAAGCTGGTGCTGGCTGCTTTACTTCATACTCACGTGGTATTTTAAGGCTGTGTAGGGGAAGAGGGAGTGAGGGGCAGCTACAACCATGTGCAGATCATGTCTGGTGGTGGTCTCACTGCCAGGAGAAACCTTTGCAGCTGCAGGTTGCAACCAGACACGGTCTCACCCTGTTGTATTGCTGCAGAAGGTCAGACCTGCACAAAACACCCCAGTCAGGAGCTGTCTGTGCCCTTCTCCAAGGCTTTGCAGGGTATCCTAAGGTTCCTCACACCCGGGGAGTGGTTGGGAAGCTGAGGGGTTCCCAGCAGGAGAACCTGGTTTTCCCCACTCTGAGGGTTGGCCTTTCAGCTCACGTGGCTCCCAGAGACGTTTGGGGGAATTCAAGTTTGACTGTAAATACCTCCTCCTTTCAGGGGAAAGGGAAGGAGTGAGTCAGGAGTGTAAATAACAGATTGTGGTCAGCAGTGCCTTTGCTGGCTGTGCTGGGCCTCAGCAGGCAGAGCTTTTACCCACCTTGGAGAAGAGCTGGGGCTACCTGTGTCTCCAAAGCCCCTGCTGGCCCTTCCTTCCAAAGCCAAAAAGCAGAGTCCTGCTCCAGTAGCCACCTTCCACTGGGGCATGGCCTGTCTGTCTGTCTGTCTGCACCAAATGGCTTCCCAGCCTCCCTGGAGCATCCTGGGCACTCCACCACCAGCTCAAGGAAATCTCAGGGTGTGCTGGACTCACCTTGGCTGCAAAGTAACCTAAAATTTGTCTTGAGCCGAGGTTTGAAGATGGGGTGGTGCCTTTCCTTCTTTTCTCTGGGAGTCCATCTCCACCAGATGGAGAGAGTCTTCATACCAGGGTCTGTAGTGACAGGACAAGCCCTGGTATGAAGGCAGGTTTAGATTAGATATAAGACAGAAATAACATCCTCAGAAGGTGCTGAGGCCCTGCACAGGGTGCCCAGAGAAGCTGTGGCTGCCCCATCTCTGGCAGTGTCCAAGGCCAGGGCTTGGAGCCACCCTGGGATGGTGGAAGGTGTCCCTGCCCCGGGTGGGGGTGATTCTGTGACTCCTGGTGCCCACCAAGCTGCTCTGTCACTTCCCTCCTCTGCAGGAGAAACTAGCATGGAAAAAACCTCATGGTTCAAGATAACAGCAGTTTAATAAAGCAAAAGCAAAGGTCATGTGCGGAAACAAAGGGAAGCAAAAGATTTATTCTCTACTTCCCATCAGCAGATGATGTCCAGCACTTCCTGGGAAGTACCTTCAGGAGCGTAGGGGCTGCTCCGGAAAGCAAATGTCGTAATCAGAGCTGCCCAGCCTCTCTTCCTCTCTACTCTCTGCTTTACGTGGTGTGGAACATCCCTTTGGCCAGTTTGGGACAGCCCCAGCAGTGTCCCCTCCCCAGCTCCTGGTGCGGGGCGAATGTGGGGGCAGCTCTGATGGTGAGAGCGCTGCTCAGCCCGAGCACAGGGCGTTACCAACCCCCTCCAGCCAGAGGGGCTCTGCAGGGCTGCTGTGGGGCACATGAGCTCCCCAGGGCTGGGGACATGGCTCCCTGCGTGCCCAGGCCAGTGCCCGTGCTGGGGTCCCCACGGGGCAGGGCTCGCAGCTGAGCTCCTTCGCTTGCCACGTGCCAGGCGCTGCTCGCTGCCTGTGGAGCCTGAGCAGCCCCTGAGCCACTGCTCTGCCTCTTCTTCCTTCCCCTTGGCAGCCCTGCCGTGTCTGGGGTGTTCCCTGCCCCTCCAGACCGAGTGACAGCTGCCAGCGCCAGCCTGGCACTCTCAGAGCTGTCCCCAGTGTGCCCCCACTGTGTCCCCACTGTGCCTGGTGTCAAACGAGCTGGGGACAGAGCCTGTGCTCAGAGCCCAGAGCTGGGGTGGGTTATGTGGGGACACGCTGGTGCCTCGGGGAGCTTTGGTGTCCCCCCTGAGCCCGCCGTGCCAGCGCTCGGTGACTCCTTTGGGGAGCACCAGTGGCCCCAGCACTGCTGTGCCGGGGAGGAGCGAGATTAGGGAAGCTCTCGGAGCCTGTGAGCTGGTGATAGGAGCTGGGAGAAGAAGGGCAGAACATGGTGGGTGCAGGTGGTGCTGTGGAGCCTCAGAGGCTCAGGGCATGGCGGGTGCTCCTGCGCCTGGAGGAGAAGAGACAATTTCAAAATTGCCAGAGAAATGTTTGTAGAAGCTGGTGGCTGCTGGCTGGCAGCGAGATCTGGGCGCTAAAACTCTTGGGTGCTAAAACACTTGGGTGCTTTTCAAGTGTTTTTATCAGGCCACATTCCTGCCCTGAAATCGTGGCTTTTGGAGGGGCCACCCCGAGGTTTTACAGAGCCCTGCGAGTTGAGGAACTTGAGGATTCCTTTGGGTGAGGGTTGATAAGCAGGGTGGGAAACCTGCTGTGCTGGTGGCACTGGATGGAAGAACTGGAGCTTGAGAGCAGACACAGAGAATCACCCTGGAGCAAAGCCACCGGCGTGGGGACACCTCTGGCAGTGCCACCTGCGAGGGTGGGCATGGCACAGCAAAGAAACATTCCCGCAGTGCTGTGCCCAGTGCTGGGCAGGGATGTGTCTGACGTGGGGATGAGCGTGCTGGAGCTGTCTCTGGCACCCCAGGGTGGCTTCCCTGGGCACCAGGATGGCCCTGCTGGGCTGGGGTGGCCATGGCAGAGCTGGGCTGGTGGAAGGGGCAGCTCCTGCTGGATCCTGGCCCGGGCTGTGCGGGTTCCCTCACTGAGGGAAATGTTTGTTTCATTCCTGGTGGGAATTTTCTCTTCCAGCCTGGCTTATCACGTGTTGACTGCAGACACGGTGTGGTGAGAGCTCGGAGATCACTCCAGTGTCCCCACTTGTCCCAGGGACCTGTTCCAGGGGAGCTGGGCCTTGGTGAATGACTGTTGGGAAAGGATTTCTAAGCACTGCTGCAGCTGGTGCCACAGAAGTGTAAATTGTCGTGATAATGAATTTAAACAGGCTCTTCCAGTGCAGACTTGTTGCGTTCCCACTTCCTTATTGGGGGCTGATCCAAACACATGCTCTGGCTCCCTTTTTCCCTGCTTTGCCATCTCAGGAAGAACAGCCACGGCATTTATTTTTTCCTCCCTGATCTGCCCATTGCTGGTGTCTGAGCTAAAAAACATCCAAACTGTTCCCTCCATGGATCTGAGAAAACCATTAGTTTAATTATGGCTGGAAGAGTAAAAGATTCCTGCTGTGAAATACTGGATGGTGATGGAGAGGGAAAAGCAGACCAGGTCTGTAATCACAGCCATTCCTCCCTGGTGAGCCCTAATGTCCATTAAGGCAGGATTACACTCTGGTGCAGCCTTGGCTTTGCTCCCTGCAGGGACCCTGTTGCCTGTGGCAGCTTCTGGACCTCAAGGCCCTCAGGAACCACAGCTTTTGTTTCATCCCATTTATCAACAAAGGCTTGGAGACCTGATGCTGGGGTCAGGGCTGGGCTGGCTTCCCACTCAGGCTGCGGGTGGAATTTGGGATGTGGCTGCTGCAAGTCCTGTGGCAGCCAGAGCCCAGACTGGTGCTGGCCTGGCTTCCAGGGAGGTGCCATGGGGTTGTTCCTCCCCTGAGGCCTGCAGGTGACCTGGGGTGCTCTGTGGGGTAACAGCAGAGCCTGTTTGGTTCACATCCTTTCTCCCAAACTGCCCAATCACCACACCAATAATCACAGCTTGTCCAGGACACCCAGACATGCTGCAGTTCTCTTGGGAATTAGAGGGGTGGAGGACAAGTCTTTTGTCTGCAATTACCTTGCTTGGAGTGGAGCAGTGAGAATGAGTGTGGTGGTGTGTCGCCTCTGGTGGTACAAAAATCTGGTGTCACATCACCCCGTGTCTCTGGGGTTCCTCCCCAGAACCTGCCTGCATCAGAAGGGCACAACTAAGGCTCATTGGAAGTTGTGTTTTGAGTGGAAAGTTGAAGAATGCAAAGTACTTTTTTAGTCAGAAGAGAACACACACATTTTCTTGGGTTGCCCAGAAGTGACTCACAAACATCTCAGCATCTGAGGTCTTTGTCTCCAGAAAGTTGCAATAGAATCGACCTCCAGGGACAGCACTTAAATCCCACTTAACTGAGGGTGCTGCTAGAGAAATAATTCCCCTCTCTTGCTCAAGACACACATTTGCAGAGCAGACACCCCGTGGCAGCAGTTTATTTCCAGTGCCTGGAATTATTCTGCATTTTGGAGTCACGACATGCTAAATCTTAATGATGGATCTGGGGAGAAGGCAGCGTCCCACCCCACTGCTGGAGATTCAACAGCAGACACGCCAGGGGCACAGATTTAAGCACATACAGGCCTTCAAAGAGAAGAGCTGGTGTTTCCAGCCCTGTTAGTGCCTCAGTTTCTCTAGGGAACACTTTTCCCACAGCAGCCTTGGTCCCTGGGGGTGAGTTTGCGAGGAACAGCTCCTCTCCTGTCTCAGCTGCTGCGTGGAGGGAGAGCAGCTGCTCCAGGAGCTGTGAGAGCCATCCTGGCTGGGGATGGTGCCTGTGTGTGCTGGGCAGAGGTGACAGTGGCCGGGTGCTTGTGCTGGCTCCAGACACGCTGCTGGCGTGTGCTGGGAGCGGTGTCACTTTGTCTGGGCTGCAAAGCCCGGTAGTAATCAGTGCTAATTGCAGTTACCTCCTCCCTGCTGTCCAGTGCAGACCAACAGGTTATTTCCTGAAAAGCTTTTGTTTGTCTTTCCTGCCCGTGTTCCCGGTAGGAAGTCTGCCCTTCCTGGGAAGGGCGATTGGCATCGCTCTGCTGGGGAGTTTGTCTGTGGTCACCTCAGCCTGGCTCAGGTTTGACTCTCCTCAGGGCTTTGGGGGTCAGCAGGAGCTGGGAATGAAATGCTGTGTCCTGTGGTTGAGGGTGAGGAGCTGGGAGAGCAGCTGGAGCCTTATTTTGTGTGACCAGGCGCTGTCTCTTTGCATCCCCTTGAGTCCCTTCTGCTCCAGAGCATCCATCTGCATCCAGCAGTGTGAAGGTTCCCTTTGCACCACACAGATGTTAACTGGGAGGATTCTGTTCCAGAAATCCCCTGGCACTGACCCCTCCTAACCCAGCTATTCGTGGCATCCAGCGCCTTGGAGCAGCTGAAGGAATCTGGGGGGAGCATGGCTGCTGAGAGTTATGTTTAGCTCCTTGTCCCTTCCCTTGGAGCTAAAGAAGTTTTTCTAGCCCTTAAACCTCCTCAAAATGCACAAGTCCAGCTGCTGTCACTGTTTTGAAGGACATAAACCTGGATGAGGATGCTGTTGCCCTGTAGAAAACTCAGTTTTCCAGGGTAAATGAGCTGTGCCAGGAAGATCCCAGCCTTGCAGGCCTGGCTGTGAGCTGCACCCATCCAGAGTGGGTGGGAAAAAAATCAAAATGAGCCTTGGGACAGCAGCAGGGGAAGTCTGGGTGGCAGTTTGTCCCCATGAACCTCCGTGCCCGGCTCCTGCTGGGTTACTGCCACGGTAAAGAGGTAAAGAGTCACAGTCCCGCCCTAGCAGAGCTGCGTGGAGCCTGCCCAGAGGCTCAAACAGGTTTGGTGATTGTGGCTGTGGTTTGGGAGCGGCCCTGGAACGTGCCCGTTAGAGGAATGCAGTCAGCAGGGTCGGGGTTCCGGGGCTCGCAGCACCAAACCCTGACTGCTCCCGAGCCCAGCGGGGAACGGGGCTTTGGCACCTTGGCACAAGGCAGCTCCAGACCTGGGGAGAGCTGGAGGAGAGCTGCTCCATGCACAGCTGTGCACAGCTGGCCTGGAAGAGGATTTTGCAAGATACGGTGGCACCAAGCCTTGAAGCCTGCCAAGCCATCGCTGCTCACTGGGTCTGGTTTTCTCCCTGCTTGGAATGCTGCAGCCACGGGGTGACAGTCCAGGGGCCCTGGGTCTCTGACTCTTTAATGGCAATTAGGTCTTTCTTAATACGTGCTTTTCTTGCAGAGTGTCCTTGGCTTCCCTTCTGGTGTGAAGGAGAAGCGTTATCCAAACCCAGGACTGGAAATTGGGAGCTGCTGGGCTCTCACGCCATTCACTTGGGGACTTGGGCAAGTCCATTTAATGTCTTTTGTCTCTCATTTCCTTTTTACAGCTGGGAGGAAATTAATACCAGCTCTGTAAAAGACTCCCAATTGATCTGTTAATTTCTTGTGAGTGCTTCAAGATAAAACCAGGCTACGTGCTCTTGCTGCTCTCAGAAAAAAAAAGTGTTCAAGTGTTTCTGCTAAAGGGCTCTGTCCGTGGATCGTTCTCAGGGCATGTTGTGGTTGTGTGTGGGCACCTTCTCCTCCCGGGGCTGCTGCTCCAGCTCTTCCTTGCCAGGGTGGGGGCAGTGAGGTCTGACTGGGAGGGATGGCTGGTGGCTCTGGGCTGTGGGCTCAGCAGGGCCTGGCTGCAGGAATGCCGGGTGTGGGATTGTGCCAAAGGCTCACCAGGCTTCTCCGAGCTGTGCCACGGTGGGGAGAGAGAGGGGCAGCCCCTTGGGATGGGGAGAGGCAAAGCAGGGAGCAGCTGGAGGCAGAGTGGGTGCTGAGCCCGGGCCCGGGAGGAGATGTCGGTGCTGTGGTTGGTTCCCTGTGTGAACAGCTCATTCCTGAGCGGGCTGTGGCAGGGGTGCCCCTCCCACCAGGCTGGATCCAGGTGCTGCAGATGATTCAGAGCCGGGATCTGCAGCACTGCAGCTCTGCCACGGGGCCCCAGCACACCTGCAGCACTGCCATGGGGTCCCAGCACACCTGCAGCTCTGCCATGGGGTCCCAGCACACCTGCAGCGCTGCCGTGGGGTCCCAGCANNNCCCTGCAGCACTGCAGCAGGGTCCCAGCACACCTGCAGCATTGCCATGGGGCCACAGCACACCTGCAGCTCTGCCACGGGGCCACAGCACACCTGCAGCTCTGCCACNTGGGGTCCCAGCACACCTGCAGCATTGCCATGGGGTCCCAGCACACCTGCAGCACTGCAGTGGGGTCCCAGCACACCTGCAGCATTGCCGTGGGGTCCCAGCACACCTGCAGCACTGCCATGGGGCCACAGCACACCTGCAGCTCTGCCACGGGGTCCCAGCACACCTGCAGCACTGCCATGGGGTCCCAGCACACCTGCAGCACACCTGCAGCCTGCCCTGCACCCCTGCAGCAGCGCCTGGGGCAGGGAGAGGGATTTGCCTTTGCAGGGCAGGGTGCTGCTGCTGGGGGGTGTCAGGGCAGCCGGGCTCATCTGCATGCAGCTCTGGCTCTGGCTGCTGCAGCATGCAGACACCTCTGGTGCTGTTCCCCAGGCTGCTCAGCTTTTTGGGCACCTTCCTGCACCTCCAGGTCCAGCCCCACGTGGGAAGGACAACCTCGGGTTTCCTGGTAGTGCCATCATCATCGTCCTGGGGATTCCTCTGCAGGGTCCCGTGGCTGGGAGGGGGCTGCATGCCCAGGGTTTGCAGTTTGGCCCTCCCTGCATCCCTCTGGAGCTGGCAGTGCCTGCTGTGGCTGGCAGGGGCTTAGAGGCACATTCCTGCACGCTGTTGCTGCAGGCACCGAGCTACCAGAGGAGGCTTTGTCCTTGCACTCAGTTGCCAGAAGAAGCTTTGCCCTTGCCCTGCTGTTGCTGTCTGTGCCAGGGCTCAGTGCTTGTCCTCTCTTCCCAGCTGTGTCATGCCAGTGGCTAGTGCTGGGTGGGAAGGAGCTGCACCCCCTTCCCCTCCATGCCCTGCCCCAGCAGCTGCTTTGCCAGCACCCCAGACCCCACCCCATTATCACCATTAGCAGCTACAACGCACGAAATGGCTCTGAACAGCTGCTCTCCAACAGGCTCCTTGCACAGAGCAGCCCAGGCGTGTCCCCCAGACCATCTCTGCACTGTCCTTGGCACCTCACCTTGCAGAGAGCCACGCCAGCACTGCTCCTGCTGGTGCCCATCCCTCTGTGCACGGAGCATGGGGAGCTCTCAGCATCCTCCAGGGAGAAAGGCTCTGCCTGCAGCTTATTCAGTGTTCATCCTGCCCTGGGGTGCAGGCTTTGCTCAGGAACAGTGAGATTTGGGAAAGGCAAGTGCTCTGCTGCTCCCTCCAGCTGCCTCAGATGAGGTGTCTGCACTTGTCTCCCTTTCCATCAGAGGATTTATCCAGGGCCTGCCAGTGGGAATTTCCTGGGAGCTGCTGCTGCAGGAGGAGGTGAAGCTGTCAGACATCACAGCCCTGCTGCACCTGCCTGCCAGCCCCTCCTCTCACAGTGACACAGGGGAGCAGCTGCTGTTTCTGGGGATGGAGGGCCCTTCCCTGGGGCTGCACCAGCCAGGCCTCCTGCTTTGGCTGATGTGGCTGTACCCTGAGGGCTCCACCAGGCCATTTCTCAGCAGTGTTCTGTGTGCAGCCAGCTCAAGGTATGGGTTGTGGCTGCAAGGCTGGTACCTGGCAGTATCTGCTTTTTGTGCTGTGGCTTTCAGGCTCTGAGTCACCCAGGGGCTGGCCCAATGCTATCAGCCCTGTTCTTATCTTCTGCAAAGCAGCAGGGTCCAGCCAGGTCACCTTCCCACACACACCTGCCTCGGGGCTGGATCTGGGGCAGCTGGGGCTGTACCAGGCAGCCCTGGGCTCCTGTCAAAGGAGCTCCTTCCCTGTGCCCCGGGCTGTTTGCTTTAGGTGGGACAGAGAGGTAAAACCAGGGCCAGTTGTGGCTGTGGGGTGGGGCCCAGCTGGGTGAGCAAGGTCTGTAGGTACAGGGTGAGAATGTCACAGCAAGGGGAGAGAAAACAGCCCTTCCTGGTCTGGCAAGGGGTCCTAGAGGCTCCTGACTGTGACAGCGTGGCTTTGGGGACGTTGTGTGCAACCCAGCTGGGCAGGGTCACAGCCAGGCTGGGCTGGGCTGGGCAGACCTGGGGGCACCAGCCCAGGGCTTCATCCCGTGTGGGATAAAGTTGATCCTGACTCTGAAAATGCCTGGAGGCTGTGGGGCACTGCTGATGGTTTTTAACCCAGTCCTGAGCACCAGCCTGGCTGCAGCCCCTGCCCACCCGAGTTTGGGGGGCAGGGGTGACCCCGAAATCAGAGCTGGATGTTTTGCTTTTCCCTTCTGCCCGTGCTGGCTTTGCCCGCTGTGCCCACGGCGAGGTTTGGAGGGTGGCTCTGTGGCCCTTGTGTGGGATCTGCGTTCACTCAGTGACTCACAAAAAGCAGCATAAATTAATTACCTTCCTGGATCTTGGCTTTGCTTTGTAATTAGCGACAACAAAATAATGAGGCTTGAATGAAACATTTGGTTTGTTCTGGAGGAAATTGTTTTGCTTAGAAGCACTTTCTGTACCTGTGCCTTAACACAAAAAAACAAGAAGTCAACTTCTCACCAGGAAATGGCATTTTGGGGTGGAAAATCAACGCTTTTCCGTTGTGGATATTGAAGCCACTGGGTGCGTAAAAGGTTGCCCAGATCAACCCAAGATGCTGAAACCAACCCAAAAAGAGCTGCAGGGGAGCACTGGGGTGACCTGGACCTGCATCAAAACCTGCCTGCTCCCTGGTGAAACAGAAAAGGGTTTGGCAAAGCCCAAACTGTGTCATGGCCCCACATGTGCCCTCCCAGCGGGATTGGTGTGGGAATAAGGCAGCTTGGAGCTCTGTGGGGCTGGAATTTCAGGGCACGTGGTGACGTTGGAGCTTGTGAGAGGCAATGGATGTAATTTAAGTACAGTGGATTTACCCCCTCTCCTGGCAGGGTGACACCAGCCGTGGCCTCGCTCTATTTATAGGTGTAAATCATCAGCTATTTAATTCCTTTTGAGCAGTTCAATTTTCATCCCCTTCCCTCGAGGCTTCCCCGTTACATCTGGTGCAGCTCTCCCTGTTCTCCTTGTTCCCTGTCTTTGCAGGGAAACGCTGGTTCCAGCTCCATTTTCCAAGGAGAAGCACAGCAGGGCTGGGACATCCCAACACCCACCGCAGTCAGCAGAGCCTGCCTGATCTTTGGGCAGCTGCTGGTCAGGCGAGGGAAGAGAGAAATCCTGGGTGTTTTTTTCTGAGGGCAAAGGATAAATGGAAAGAAGCTGCAGCCAAACTCCAGAGGAATGGGATGGATTTTCCCCTGGGAGCCAGTAAATGTTCTGTCACTGCATCCTCACAGGGCTTTAACCCTGCTGGGGTCTCACCCCAGCCTTGACCCTCCACCTGCCCAGAACAGTGTGGGAAGGCCAGATCTGAGGGGCTCGGGGCTCTGCAGACCCTGGAGCCCAGCCCAGCCCTCCCTCCCTTCCCTTCCCTTCCTGCTGCTTCTCCAACTCGAGAAAGAAGGGCACAGTGCTGAGTCATGGCTTCGTGGCTCACTTGTCCCCAGGGCTGGTGACACATCCCTGATTTTGGGGTTCAGCCAGCCAAGTGTCACCGTGTGGGGCTCTCCGTGGTGCCCGTGTCACATGGGAATGAAGGTGTCCACACCTGGCTGCATCCCCCATCCGGGGTTGCTGCTGCCCCCCTGCCAGCCTGGTTAAACCCATCAGTCCTGAAGGGTTAAAGTGGCCTTTGGAGGGGCCGGGTGCCGTCAGACACGTGTGTCCCCTGCAGCCCTGCTCCCTGCAGTGTCCTTCAGAAGGGCAGCCCTTGTGAGCATGCCTGCTCCCCTCCCCTCCTCCCCAGGCCCTGTCCTTCTCCTGGGCTCCAGCTCTGCTCCAGCCACCTGCAGCCCCACCCAGCACCCAGCCTGGGCTGCAGAGAGCATCACCCTTCATCTTCACCACCCCCCTGCCAGACTGACCCTTCCTCTGCCCCCTCCTTCCAGAGCAGAACCCCAGGGCTGGGAGGGCTCCTAGCCTGGTTAATAATTGAGTGATTGCTCTGTGCCTGCCTGCTGGAGCCTGCAGCTGCTCCAGCAAACCCGGGAGGATGGGGTTTGTGTAACCACGCTCCTTTCTGGTGCCTCCCCTTGGCTAACAGATCCTCCTGGGAGCATCCTGGCTGTCCCGGGGCCGTGTCCCTGCGTGGGTGCTGGGGAATGTGGGGTGAAGCCTCGGGAGCATCCGGCTTAACCATGAACGTGCTGGGCCCTCCCAGCCCTGCCCTGTGCTCCCTTCCCTCCTCCCTCCCCGTCCAGCAAATCCACTGACCCCAAAATAAAGACCAGAAACCTTCAGAAGCTGCAGAACAAATTTTGTCAGAGCCAGCTTTCCTTGCCCGAAATATCTTTAATTTGAAGGAAGGGATTTCCTCCAGATCTTCAAGTGCTTAGACTGTGGTTAAAACTGGGATTCCCATCCCTAATTCCTTTCTGCCCCAACCCAAGGAATTGCTGACCACCAGTGAGCAATCCCTGTGCTGGGCATGTGGGAGTGGGTGCGTGATGTGGGCAAGGAACTGTTTTCATAGGAGCCATTATCTCCTGGATTTCCTTTTCTGTGTTTGCTCGAGCTCTTGGGGTTCATGTTTAACTCAGCTGTCTCTCTTTTATTGGTTCTGGTGGTGTTTGATGCTGGTGAAAGGGAGCTGCTTTCTTTTCCAAAGGAGGAAGCTTGGGTGACTCTGTGCCCTGTGCTGGGGATTTAGGGATCAGGGATCACATTATTATTATTTTATTGTTGTTATTATCATCATCATCATCTTTAAAGCCATTGTTAATGCTCATTCCCCCTTTCTGCTGCTCCTGGACGTGCCCATGGCTGGGCATCCTCATCTCCCAGCATCCTGCCACAGCCTTCCTCATCTTCCAGGGGGGAAGTTCAGGCACAGGGCTGGAAGTTCACCCTGGCCTGGCCTCATCCCCACAGTGAGGGCGTTCCCACCCATCAGTCACCCCATCCCAAAGCAGGATGCTGGCTCCCACCAACAGACTGGGACCAATGAGCTCTGGAATGCTCTAAAAATACTGAGCGGAGCAAGCAGGGAGCAAAAAATGGCTGAGATTCAGTGAAATCAGAGGCATAATTAAAATGCAGCCCGTGTAAGTGTATTTTTAGGGCCCTACAGAAAGGCTGTAAACCACTGAATTCCCATCAGCACACGAATGTTCCAGTTTAATGGAATCCTGGGGCCTGTGGGGAAGAAGTGAGAGATGCTTAATTGTCAGTGTTTGTGTTTTATTCATGATTGAACATACTTAGCAAGCAAAAACTGATCTGCTGTTGGCTTCTCGCTGCTTGTGTGGCTTTAAGCCTTATTCCAGCCAGAAATTGCCCGGTGTGCTGGAAGGGTCGGTGCTTCCCGGGGTTTGCACGAGCTGTGCATGGAAAAGGGATTATCACCTCCCCTCCCACGGGGAGCGCCGTGCCAGGGCTGCCTTGGGATGCTCAGAGCTTCTGTGGGCTCCAGGGCATCCAGGAAAAGAAGAAAACTCCCATGGGGGTAAATCAGGAGGCACAGGCAGGCTGGGAAGTCCCTGAGTGCAGGTGCCTGGGTGTTGGGGTGCCCTGGGAGCGAGTTTGGGTGTTCCCAGCTCCTCCTGCCTCCCTCCTGCTGCAGCCAAAGCCATCGAGCTGTTTGCAGGGGATTGGTGACCAGGCTCCTTCCAGCACCACCCCAGGAACCCTTGGGAGCAGCTGCAGTGGGTCCTGGGTGTGCTGAACCCTCTGGGCTGGCCCGTGCTGGAGGCTGTGCCCGAGCTCAGGTGGAACCTGGGGGCCAATCCTGCCCCTGGGGACGTGCAGGGGTCCCTGGGGAGGGGCTGTGGGAGCGGGGCCTTCCCTGGGAGCTGGGTGGAGCAGGGAGGAGCCCCCCGGGGCACAGATGTGGCCCCTCGGGCTCGGGGGGATCTGGCTCCTGCTGGAGGGGACTGAATCTGTTGTGGAATTGCTGCAGATGGCACGGCCGGAAGGAACGGAGGAACACGGCATGCCAAGGCAGGGCTCCTTATTTTAAACTGCTTCCCTTGCCAGGGAACAAATATGCCTCGCTTCAAAATAATAATTACAAAGCCTGGGAGGCGATCCAGGGAGCCCAAAATCCTTCTGTGGGTGGTGGAGTGCTGGCAGATGCTGGGCTGGGGGTGTTTGGTGGGAATGTCATCCCAGCGGGTCACGGCGGGCTCAGAGACCTGCATTTGGAGTTTGCTGCCATTGAAAAAGGGGCAAATGTGTTCCCTCTCACCTTGCACCCCTAGGATGCATCCTGTCCCTGCTGCAGCCAGCCAGGTAAAGCTCCAGGAAGGGGAATTGCATCCTGAAATGCCCCAGGCAGCAGCACCATCCCCGTGCCCTGTGTCAGGGGTGCCCAGGGATGGGTGCTGTGCCTGGCACGCTGCAGCAGTGGCACTGGGTGGGCAGGCTGCTGTCTGCTGGCAGGGAAATGCCCCTGCCCGGGGTCTGCCCAGGGTCAGTGCTGCAGTGGGAAGAGCTGGAGCCAGGGACAGCTCATGTGGCCAGAGCTGCCTGTGCTGCAGGGCTGTCACAGGGCTGGGTCCACAGAGAGACCCTGGGGTGTCCCAAGGGTGGCTGTCACCTGCTGCTGGGGCTCTCGGGGTTCTGAGACCAGCGGTACCACGGTCTGGTTAAGCTGCAGTTTCCACTTGACAGAGCAGGGCAGGAGGGGAAACTGAGGCACACGAGGAGTGACAGTCACGAGGAGTGCAGGGAGGGCTGGGAACTGGTCCCTGACTCCGGCAGGGGTGTCCCCCTGCAGACAGCATCCTCCATTCCTGTAGCCAATGTGTTCATCCTCTGTCCTTCTCTCCAGGCTTCCACGTGATGCCATCAGTGTCCAGCATCGTTCCCGAGAGCTGCCTGCTCATCGTGGTGGGCCTCCTGGTTGGGGGGCTCATCAAAGGGGTGGGTGAAAAGCCCCCCATCCTCAAGTCGGACATCTTCTTCCTGTTCCTGCTGCCCCCCATCATCCTGGATGCCGGCTACTTCCTGCCCCTGCGCCCGTTCACCGAGAACCTGGGCACCATCCTCATCTTCGCCGTGGTGGGCACGCTCTGGAACGCCTTTTTCCTGGGGGGGCTGATGTACGCCGTGTGCCAGCTGGGCGGCCCCGGCCTCAACCACATCGGCCTGCTGGCCAACCTGCTCTTCGGCAGCATCATCTCGGCCGTGGACCCGGTGGCCGTGCTGGCCGTCTTCGAGGAGATCCACATCAACGAGCTGCTGCACATCCTGGTCTTCGGGGAGTCCCTGCTCAACGACGCCGTCACCGTCGTGAGTGGCTTTGCTCTGGTGCAGGGGCACCTCGGGGTGGTGGCAGCGGGGTGGCAGCTGGCAGGGCCTTTCCACTTGCACCAAGCCTTGTCCAGGTGCAAAGCTAAAAGCAGAGGCTTCAAACACGGCAGAGGTGGGTTGGGGTGAAGTGTTTCGCTCGCTGGGCTGGGGAGGCTCAGGGCAGGTGCCCCGTGAGCCCCTTGGTGCCGAGGGCTCTGGGGATCTGCTCTCCTGGCTGGAGCTGCTGCTGTGCCTGTGCCTGTGCCTGTGCCTGTCCTGCCAGGGAAGCACGAGGGGCTGATGCTGGGTCAGGCAGCGCTGCCATGGAGCTGCTGCTCCTTCTGCCTCCTTTCAAGGTCACCCTTGCTGTCCCCCAGCTCCCAGGAGTGGGAGGGCAGCACATCAGCCATGGCAGAGGGGAAAACTGGAGGGGCTGAAGTCAGGCTGGCATCCCACCTGGATCACCCTCAGCCCCACTGAGCAGCAGCTTTGCAGGGACCTTTGGGAGGTGGGGCCAGGCCTGCTCCCTTTCCAAAGGACATCACTGTCCAGGTGCTGGCTTGGCCTTCTCCTCTCTGCAGAGCTGACCTCTACATTGACTTCCAACCCACTGCTTTTTCCTGGCTCTTTTCCCATATCCCAGCTGTCCATTCCGGATCTGGCTGCTCAGCCCCTGCTGACAAGGTTCCTGGTGACAAAGAACACTCTGTCCCACCACAGGACTTTTCCCAGGCACTTGTCCCCCGTTCTTCAGCAGAGGGGTGCCTGCAGGGGCTGTGTCCCACTCTCACTCCTGGGGAATGCTTCTGTCTGCCCCTGCCCCTGTCCCTGTCCCACCCAGGCCTGGCCCTGGCAGGCAGGAGCTGGCACCTCGCCCTCTCCCTGCCTGCAAGTGCTGCTATTCCTGCAGGGTGCCCTAAATCCTGTTTCCCACCCTGACATGTGCTTTAACATCTCTGCAGTGTCTGGGGGTGGGAGAAGGCAACACAGCCCAGAGTTTCCCTCAGGTTTCCCTCAGCTACAGAATCCTCAAGGGATTGGGCTCTCCTCTGGGCTGGGCAGGGCAGATGGTGGCTTTTCTGTCTGTGCCTCTGTCAGGAGTCCCCCAGCCTGGATCTGTCCTGACCTGCTCATTGGGAAAACAGGAACAGCCTCTGGCTGGTGACCAAAGGCCCTCCTGGGACAGCTGGAGAGCAGAGCTGTCCCAGACACGTCTTTGGTGGCACCGTGTCCCTGTGGGCACAGAGGACAGGGAACTGGTCCCCCTGGGTCTGTGTCTGGCACAGCAAAGCACCAGAAGCTGGTTTTGGTGTGAGCCTCGGTGGAGCACAGGACCCACCTCGGGGTCACCAAGCACCAACTCAGCTCAGCTCAGTGTGCCACCCTCCCAGGGAGGGCCCTGGGCAGGTCTCCTCCGAGCTGAGGCTGTTTCTTACCAGAGGGACAGTTTGAACATTGCTCTCCTTTCTCCCTGCCAGGTCCTCTACCACCTCTTTGAGGAGTTTGCCAACTTCGAGCAGGTGACCATCCTGGACATCATCCTCGGCTTCCTCAGCTTCTTCGTGGTGTCTCTGGGCGGGGTCTTGGTGGGCGTCATTTACGGCGTGATCGCCGCCTTCACGTCACGCTTCACGTCGCACATCCGCGTCATCGAGCCCCTCTTCGTGTTCCTCTACAGCTACATGGCCTACCTGAGCGCCGAGCTCTTCCACCTGTCCGGCATCATGGCGTGAGTGGGGCCCTGGGGCTTTGCTGGGTGTCAGCACGGGCTCCTGCCCGGCCCAGCGCAGTCAGTGCTGCCCAGTGCTGTGTTCGGGCTGGGGTATGAGAGAAGTGGGTCTGGGGAGCTGCCCCACACATCCCGGGGTGCTGGCAGCCTGTTCCCGCTCCCCTGGGCACACAGGAGCACGCAGGACAAGGTGGGTTGTGCTCCAGTGCTCGCTCCTGCCCTGCCAGGGGAAGGAGGAACCTCGTGTTGCCTTCTCTGGAGGCCTGGAACCTTTGCTGGTGGTTCACAAGGCCTGTCCTGGCCTGGAGTTTGGTGTCACAACACAAAATGTGCTGCAAGGCCAGGGCTTGGGGCTGTCCCCACGTCCCCACGGCTGCTGAGGGCCCCGACCTCACCCCCAGGCTCATTGCTGCCGGCGTGGTCATGCGGCCCTACGTGGAAGCCAACATCTCCCACAAGTCCCACACCACCATCAAGTATTTCCTCAAGATGTGGAGCAGTGTGAGCGAGACCCTCATCTTCATCTTCCTGGGTGTCTCCACCGTGGCTGGCCACCACTACTGGAACTGGACCTTCGTCATCAGCACGCTGTTCTTCTGCCTCATCGCCAGAGTGCTGGGTGAGGTGGCAGTGTGGGGGCAAAGTCCTCGGGGTGGTAAAAGAACCGTGGCATGGTTTGGGCTGGAAGGGACCTTAAAGCCCATCTCGTTCCAGCTGCCATGGGCAGGGACACCTCCCACCATAGCAGGTTGCTCCAAGCCCCGTCCAGCCTGGCCTTGAGTGGCCATGTGGGTCATGGTGAACTCTCAAGGTGGTTTGCCTTGCTGGGGAGGCTGGAGGTGACTGGGAGGCACTGCTCCACCCTGGGCATCACCCTGCTGGTGGCTGGTGGTGGGGGGAGACGGGGCTGAGGCCGTGCTTGTGCCACACATGGGTGGAAGCTGCTCAGGGGTGTTGAGAGGAGCAGACAGCTCTCACCTGCCCCACGGCCCCGAGGGGCTGCAGGGTGGGCTCTTGGGGACTGGAGGGACCCTTGAGCGTTCACACAGGACTGTGCTGCTCCCCCAGGTGTCCTTGTCCTCACCTGGTTCATCAACAAGTTCCGGATCGTGAAGCTGACGCCGAAGGACCAGTTCATCATCGCCTACGGGGGCCTGCGGGGGGCCATCGCCTTCTCCCTGGGCTACCTCCTGGACTACAAGCACTTCGGCATGAGGGACATGTTCCTCACTGCCATCATCACTGTCATCTTCTTCACCGTTTTCGTGCAGGTTGGTGGCACTCAGGCTGTGCTGTCAGAGGGGAAGGGGGCTCTTCATGGCTGTGTGGAGAGTGGGGACCCCACCCCAGCCTCCATCCCTGACCCTGGCACTGTCCCACGTCCCCAAAACGCTCACAGTGACACCGACAGCGGTTTGGCTCTGCTGAGCCCATCCCACTCCCAGCACTGTGCCTCGGGCAGAGGTGTAACCCCCCTTTCCCCCCAGGGCATGACCATCCGGCCCCTGGTGGATCTGCTGGCTGTGAAGAAGAAGCAGGAGACGAAGCGCTCCATCAACGAGGAGATCCACACGCAGGTAACGCGCCGCCTTGGCCCTCTGCTCTCTGTGCTTCTGCCACTCCACCTCTCTCACTGGGACCTGCCCCAGACCAGTGCCCAAGGTAAGGGGGACAGAGCGAGGGCTCTCCTGTCTGTGTCACCCAGTTCCCGCTCTGACCCACAGCCCCAGAGCCCCCAGAGCCACACCCGCTTGTGTGGGTCTGCCCTGCCCTCCCAGAGCCCATCCTGCACCCACAGCCCTGATTTTACATGCCCTGAGTGCCCTCCCCATGTGTCAGTGTGGGTGTCAGGGAAGGGAGAGGGTGGGCAAGAGCCCTCTGAGCTGCTCACGCCTTGCATCATCTCTTCCAGTTCTTGGATCACCTTCTGACAGGGATCGAGGATATCTGTGGTCACTACGGGCATCACCACTGGAAGGACAAGTGAGTGGGGAGCTTTGGTGGCTGGGGAAGGGTTTCAGTCACCACCCAGAAGGTTTCACAGCTCTGTGCCAGGGTTTTTCTGGGCTTTAATATCCTCACACAGACTCACTGTGGGGAATGATGGCCCTGGATTGGGAGCAAGTGGGGCTGCAGGGCCGCACCCCTTGGCCACACCACCCACAGCAGGCCCATGGCAGGGTGGGAGCTGCCAGCACCCAGTCCCTGCAGGAGCTCAGGGCCATCCCTGGGGGTACCAGCAGGTGCTGGGTGTTGTGCAGATACCCTGGCTTGGGAGGGGTTCAGGGAAGCCTGGTCTGAGCTGTGCTGGTGGAACTGGAGCCAGCACTGAGCCCAGCAGGACTGTCCTGGGCAGGGCTGGGGACTGGGACTGGGGGCTGGGGACTG
>VWZP01006012.1:64515-84141 GCA_013396995.1 Dicaeum eximium
CGGGTGTATATAAGGCGCGGCGGGGCGCGGGCGGGCGCAGCGCTCGGCGGAGCCGGTGGCGGGCGGGGGGCGGCCGGGCCCGGATCTGTGCGAGTCCCTGCGGGCACCGACCGCGCTCCCGCCGCGCCCGCGCAGCCGCCCCTCGCCGGCGCCACTCGGGGGCTCCTTTTTTTTTTTTTTTTTTTTTTTTTTTTTTTTTTTTTTTTTTTTTTTTTTTTTTTTTTTTTTTTTTTTTTTTTTTTTTTTTTTTTTTTTTTTTTTNATTTTCCTCGCGGTTCCCCCGGCAGTTCCGGCTGGTTTCCGGGCGCGGTCCGGGCTGGCGGCTCGCGGGGCGATGCTGGAGGCGGCGGCGGGGCCCGCGGCGGGCGCGGAGCAGCGCGGGAGCCGCTTCAGCGTCCTGACGTGGGAGCAGGTGCAGCGGCTGGACCAGATCCTGGGCGAGGCCGTGCCCATCCACGGCCGCGGGAACTTCCCCACGCTGTCCGTGCGGCCCCGCACCATCGTGCAGGTGAGCGGGCCCCCCGTGCACCCTCGGCCTCCCCGGGATGGGCCGGGCTGAAGGGACCCTGAGCTGGGGAGGGACCGCGGGGGCGCAGCCGAACCGGGGGCNTCCCCCGGCAGTTCCGGCTGGTTTCCGGGCGCGGTCCGGGCTGGCGGCTCGCGGGGCGATGCTGGAGGCGGCGGCGGGGCCCGCGGCGGGGGCGGAGCAGCGCGGGAGCCGCTTCAGCGTCCTGACGTGGGAGCAGGTGCAGCGGCTGGACCAGATCCTGGGCGAGGCCGTGCCCATCCACGGCCGCGGGAACTTCCCCACGCTGTCCGTGCGGCCCCGCACCATCGTGCAGGTGAGCGGGCCCCCCGTGCACCCTCGGCCTCCCCGGGATGGGCCGGGCTGAAGGGACCCTGAGCTGGGGAGGGACCGCGGGGGCGCAGCCGAACCGGGGGCGCAGCCGAACCGGGGGCGCAGCCGAACCGGGGGTGCCACCGGGTGCCCACAGCCATGTCCGGGGGCTGGGGCTGCTGGGGAATCAGGAAAAGCGAACCCGGCCCTGGGCCCCCCGAGCAGGGAGCTCCGGGCCCTGCCCAGCCTGGCCTGGCTGCTCCAGGGGGAGGGAAAAGTTTTGAGGGGCTGGTGCCCGGCATTCGGGGGTGCTGTGTGCGCTGCTGGCCACACTCGCCGCTCCCGGGGGTCCTGGTGGGTCCTGCAGCCACAGCAGCAGTGCCCAGAGCTGGCAGCACCCTCCTGGAAAGCTGAGCCCATCCCCGGAGCTGCTGCGGATTGTGCCGTAGATCCTGCTCGGCTTCCTCCCCTCTCACCTCGTTCCTCCTTTTCTTGAGTTAATTTGCTGCCCGAAAAAGCAGTGAAGTGTGTGTGGCCAGGGCAAAAGTGGCTTTTTTTGGAGCTGCTTCCACGAAATGGCCTCGTGCTGGTGGACATGTTGGGCTCGTGTTGGAAGAGGCAGAGTTATTAATTCAAAGGCCAGATCAAATGTCCGTGTCCTTTGATTTCTGGGCACCCTTGGCTGAATTCTCCGGAGCCTGCCCGAGACTTCGGCTCGTTCACGAGCTCCTCTTAGTTTAACCATCAAGTAATAACCGTGTTTAATATTAAACTAACAATGTAGCTCGAATGAGCTGATGCATATTCATATTTGGGAGGCGACTTCATTCCTCAATAATGACTCATCAAATGTAAAATCGGGCATGTTGGCTTCTAATTAAAAAGCCTATTCACGGCGCTAAGACCCAGCTGGCTTTCACAATAACCGGGATTTTGGAGCCTCGGCTGCTTGAGAAACAGAGTTAAGCCCGGGAGATGGGAAGGTGACATTTGAAAGGCTGGCTGGGGATTCCTCGAGTTCCTGCCGCGTCTGTCGGGCTCAGCAGCGCTGGGATTTGGCTGCTCTGGGAGGAATGACAGGCGGAGCTGCAGGCAGGAGCAGCCCTGGGCCGGGGCAGCAGTGAATATCGAATATTGCAGCAGTTCCTGCAGCCGGCCCAGAGGATGCTGCCAGCCTCAAACGCGGCACGGCCGAGGGCTGTAATTGTGCCGGCAGAGCCGGTGTTTAGGGCTGACTAAGCTGGACCAAGTAACCCAAAAGGCAGCTGTTTGTGCGTTGTTGTTGTCGTGGGAGGTGGGAAGCGGCAGGTCAGGGATCGCCCCTGTCACACTCAATTATCCCAACCGCACGGGAGGGGAGCTGCTGCTTGGGGAAGCAGGTCAGCAGCTGCCTAACCCTGGAAATATCCAACCCTCTGGGGAAAAATGCAGCCCTGAAAGGACTGCCCGCAGCCAGGGGGGACGAGCTGCAGGTGCAGGCTGGTGGGGGAAGCTCCCAGGGGTGGCAAAGTGCTCTGCTCCTGCTGCTCTGCGGGCTGGGCGCTTCTGGGTGATCTGGGACAAGGCTGACCTGAACGTTGGGCTTTTTCCCTGATTTCTGGATATATCTCACACAGTCAGACCTGGGGAACTCAGTAAGCTGGAGCCTGTGGGTCTGGAATGCTGCAGGCGCTGAGCCGTGCCCAGGAAGGGGTTAAGCAGATGTATTTTGGGGTCAGGAGATTAATCTGGAACGAGATCTTCCCCGAGCTCTAACACTTTGTGACCTATATCTTGTGTCTCTGAGCCTGGGAGCACAAAACTTTAACTCCACGAGCTGGGCTGGAGCCGTGCCCCGGGCAAGTGAGTCCAGCTGGCAACGAGGACGGGCGGGAGCTGCCCTGGTCACCGGTGGTGTTTGCTCAGTTTGGAGAATAACCCCATGTGTCCTCCAGGAGCAGAGCATTTGGTCAAACTGGCTGCCTGGAAAGCAGCTAGCTGCTCTGGCTGGCTGTGCTGTGGGGCCTGGGCTCAGTGGTGGGTCGCCCGTGGCTACTGGTGACATGTGACTGTCACCACGGCTTGGCCACGAGCCCGGCCGCGCTTCCAGCCGGGCAGGGATGGCTCATGTCAGGGAGAGAGGGGCAGCACCACCAGGGAAGGGAGCCTTGACAGCCTCCCAGGAGTGAAAACACCAGTGGGTTTGTTCTGGATGTTTCTGTGCAGGCAGCAGGAGCTGCTGGTGGCCCTTGGCGCTGTCACCGAGGCTCTGGGATGTGACCAGTCTGGACCTTTTGTTCTTCCTTCCAAACAAAACCCATGGAGGGGCAGTTTTACTGCTGAGACCAGAACTGCAGCACCTCTGCTCTGCCCCAGAACTGCTCAGGCCCACGGCAGCCCAGAGGGTTTGGTCCTTGTGATACAGCTTGGAATTGAAATTCACCTTTTGGGCAGCCAGAATGCAGAGTTGCTGGGGCCTCCCAAACTAGGGCAGGCTCACAGGGCTGAAGGGCCCGGTCAGACTGGCTCCTGGTGATCCAGTTTGTCCATTTGTATCCCAAGCTTTGGCTCTTTCAAGCCATGGCCTTCCTCTAGGCTGGCTGGGGCTCCCAGGAAGGTGGGAAATGGCTGGAGGTGAACACAAAAGCAGGATGAGGCGTGGGAAGAGCTTCTGCTGGAAGGTGCAAGCCTAATCTTCCTGGGATCTTTGAGCTGATTTGAACTCAAATTATAAGCTGGTGTCCAGATAGTTTATTTTATGGTCCTGGGGGTTATTTTAGCCTCCTGCTTGTTAAGTAATCAGGCAGGTGATTCAGCTTCCCTGTAAATGAACAAAGCTTTGGAGGGGCTGCTGGGTGTGCCAGGACTGAGCAGGCAGCATTAAAATCACCGGAGTAACACCCGTGAGATGAAAGCTGCCTCTTGTGCTTGATAGCACGCCAAGCTCAGCACGAAGCTCTGACACACTGGAAATTGTTAGGATACACTTACTAGTTGGGACATGAACTTGCATACGCCTGGCTGGGGCCCTTGAGCTGCTCTGGCATCTTGATTTGCCTTTAATGGATCTTGACAGGCCGAGGGGATGGCTAAAGAGACTGAGCCACCCTGGTTAAACCCACGGGGGCTGCTGCAGACTGTGCTGCCACCCCCTGCTTGGGGTCACTCTGGGGTGTGCTGGCCTTGGCTTGGTCCCTGGAGCTGGGAGGGGATGAAGAGGGCAGAGCCCACCCCAAAGAACGGGGTCAGGAAGGCTCTGCAGGTCAGTGGGGAGGGCAGGGAGAGCAGACACTGCTGGAAGCAGAACAGCTGAGCGAGTGCAGCCGGATCTCTAATGCCAGGGAATAAGTAAAGGAGAGCCACCCCCAGCTGCTGGCAGGCCTGGGGATGCTTTCCAGAGTGACCTATTTCCAGTGGATTAGCTTTTTATTTTACTCCTTGCACGGGAGTGACCCACATTAGCGCTGGGAGCTGTCCCCAGGCTCTCCCTGTGCCTCCCACTGACTCTGTCTCTGCCTCAGGTTGTCCGCAGCCGCCTGGAGAAGAAAGGAATCCCAGTGCACACCGTGAGGCTGAACGGCTCAGCAGCCAGCCACGTCCTGCACCAGGACAGCGGCCTGGGCTACAAGGACCTGGACCTCATCTTCGGCGTGGATCTGAAGAGCGAAGACGTTTTCCAGCTGGTCAAAGACGTGGTCATGGATTGCCTGCTGGACTTCCTCCCCGAGGGCGTCAACAAGGACAAGATCACGCCCGTGACCCTGAAGGAGGCCTACGTGCAGAAGCTGGTGAAGGTGTGCAACGAGACCGACCGCTGGAGCCTCATCTCGCTCTCCAACAACAGCGGCAAGAACGTGGAGCTCAAGTTCGTGGACTCGCTGCGGCGCCAGTTCGAGTTCAGCGTGGACTCCTTCCAGATCATCCTGGACTCGCTGCTGCTCTTCGGGGAGTGCTCCCAGAACCCCATGGCCGAGAACTTCCACCCCACGGTGACCGGGGAGAGCATGTACGGGGACTTCGAGGAGGCCATGGAGCACCTGCGCCAGCGCGTCATCGCCACGCGCAGCCCCGAGGAGATCCGCGGCGGGGGGCTCCTCAAGTACTGCAACCTCCTGGTCAGGGGCTTCAAGCCCAAGTCCGAGGTGGACATGAAGGCCCTGCAGAGGTACATGTGCTCCAGGTTTTTCATAGACTTCTCTGACATCGGCGAGCAGCTGAGGAAGCTGGAGGGCTACCTGCAGAGCCACTTTGTGGGCATGGAGAGCAACAGGTATGACTACTTGATGACCCTGCACAGGGTGGTCAATGAGAGCACGGTCTGCCTCATGGGACACGAGAGGAGGCAGACCCTGAACCTCATTGCCATGCTGGCTGTGCGGGTCCTGGCTGAGCAGAACATCATCCCCACGGTCACAAACGTTACCTGCTACTACCAGCCGGCCCCTTATGTCAGTGAAATAAACTTCAACTACTACGTGACCCACGTGCAGCCCTTCCTGCCTTGCAATCAGTCCTACCCCACGTGGCTGCCCTGCAACTGAGCCAGGACAAGCTCCAGGCTCTGTCCTCCGAGGTATTTCCTTGCCTTGGGGCGTTGGGAGGGCGGGGAGGGGGCGCAGAATAAAACCTACAAACCTTCCTAGAACTGCAGCGAAAGGAAACTTCCTGGACTCCTGCTCGAGCGTCTCGTTCCTGGGGCTGTGGGAGCGAGCCTTGTCTGCTGTACACTGTGATGGGAAGTGCAGTGTCATGGGAATGGCTCCTGGTGGGATGGGGGGGTGTGTGAGGGGAGACTGTAGAATTACGCTAAGGTAGAGCTGCACTGCCCTGAAATGGATCTGAATTGTGGTTTCTTTTTAGTGCAGGAGGTGTTATGGGTGTGCAAACTTGTGGTTTCTGCCGAGAGAAGCCAGAGTGGCTAATTCCTTTGAAGGACCAAAGAATCCTGTTTAAGTGCCTGTAACAATATAAACACAACTGTACTGTAAACCTTTATTATTTTTTTGCGGGGGCTGATGGCCCAGAGCTTGAGCGGGGAATGTCTGAAGAGGAAAATGTTTCTGTCGTGGGTGGGGAGGGTCTCAAGCTCATTTCTTATCCTGGCTGAGGCCAGAGCAGGTTCTGTGGGTGTGGGCAGGACTGTGACACATGACATGAGCTGCCTGTGAAGGACCAGCCGGAGCAGAGCTGCCAAAGAGGGGCTGCACAGCCCGGGGGGATGGGGATGGCTGCGTGGAAATCCCTGAAACTGGGACCACTGGGGAGGGGGGGATGGAGGGAAAGGCTGTGCAGAACTTGCTGGAAAAGGGCAGCAGGGACCTGCATGGATTTCCTCAAGCTCCCGAGCCCGCAGTGCCAAAATATAGTTGAGTTCCTAAATGATGAGGCAGCTGATTTGTCCAGGAGCCTGCCCCAGGCTGCCATACCTAATCCTGTATTTTCTAGGGGAATTTGAAATGCTGCTCTTCCGAAATTTTTTTCTTTTTTTGTTTTGACATGCAGTGTGACATTAATGCACAAAGCCAGAGGCCAGCTGGGCCATCGGGGAAGGTGGGGCTTGTCCTTTGAAGCACAAAGCATCCAGGTCACTGCTCAGCCATTTCCAGCTGTGGCTGTGTCCCCCAGGGAGGTGGACAGAGCTCCTCCATGCTGGAGATCATCCCCAGAGCAGCCTGTTCCCAGCTCTGATTCCCTGTGTGAGCCACTGGTAGCATTTGAAATTCATTCTCTAGCTAGAAATGGAGCCTGGGGGGAGGAGGAAAGGGGGTGGAGTTAGTTGGCCTTAGGAAAAAGATGTCCTCTGAGCAGCCCCTGTCGTGTGTCGAGGTTTGGCTCTCTCAGTCCCGTGTGGCTCTGGAGCTGCTGTGTCTGGAGCAGGGAGGTTTTCAGGGAGGTTTTCAGGGAGGTGCCTGGGCTGCCCTGCCCGCAGCGGCTCAGGTTTCAGGGCAGGAGCGGGCGTTTGCTCCCCGGGGATGCTGCTCCCTCCGAGGCTGACCTCGATCTCTTTGCTAACTTGGGGGTTTTGGGGTTTTGTTTTGTTTTTGTGACAGAGCTGTCATAGCCGGGCAGACTGAAATAAAGAGCAGATCCTTGGAATGTGCACAGCCAGATTGGTCCCTTCCTTGGGCTAGGGGGCCGAGGGCTGGGCTGGCTCCTCACGGGGCAATGCCAGCCCAGCTGGAGTGGCCCTGGCCCCGTGGCTATGGCAGGTCCCAGCTGGCTCCCTGCAGCCCAGCTTTGCCTTCAGGGGAGTCCCCCACTGCCCAGAGCCCCGTCCCAGTGCTGGGGCTGGGCATTTCCCAGTGCAAGGCAAAACTGCTTTGGGGCTGCTGCTGGGAGCCCCAGGGTGCCGCTTGCCTGGCTCTGAGGAAGATGAGGGTTTTTTCTTGCATTTTAAACTGAGCATAGATGCCATGTAGGATGTTTTTTACGGGCTGCTCCTACCCACAGACACGCTGAACTGAGATTCCCTCCTTCCCTTGAGATGTCCAAAAGGATCCCCTACAGCCAACAGCTCCACAGGGCGACCTACCATTGAGATTGCACTTTGGATTTATGGAGTGTGTGTGGTGGGACTCTTGTGAATGGCTTGAACCTGAATTTTTCTAGACCTTGCAGTGATACTGTGCTGCCTCCTGTGAGGGGGGCAATTGGAATATTCCAGTAGCTTGAATGGCACTTGATTTCTTTTTTTTTTTCGTTGTTTTGTTTGTTTTAAATGTCTTTTTTTTCCTACACCTGTATCACTTGTCATGCGATGGGCTTGACATAGACTCACTAGATTCTTTAGAATCTGTTACAAATAAATACAGTGTATTCAAATTTGTTGGATTATCTTTATTCTCTTGTCCATCCGGGTGGTGTGACGAGGAGATGGCCTGACCCTGTTCCACCAAAATCCAGGCTCAGAACCCAGCGGGCACCTCCGAGGTGCTGGAGCTGAGGCTCTGGACCTGCCCAGGTGCTCCCTCCGTGCAGAGCAGCTCTGAGCCCTGGGAAGGGGCTGTGGTCAGGCTCTCCTGCACCTGAGGGAGGTTTCTGTCTCAAACTCTGCTCTTTGTGTTGTGTTTGCCCTTTCCCTGGGGTGGCCCCGGGGCCCTCCCTGCTGCTGTTCCCTGTCCCTGTCCCTGCTGCTGTGAGCAGCACCAGGGTTTGGGTTTGGGGTGCAGCTGGTGCCCTGCAGCGTGCTTCCTCCTGGCAGAGGAGGGGCTGGGGCTGGGGGTCCTGTCCCAGGAGGGGCTGTCATAGCGGGGCAGGCTGAAATAAAGAGCAGATCCTTGGGATGTGCACAGCCAGATTGGGTCCTGTGGGTGCTCAGGGCAGGTTCCCGTGGGGGGCTGGCAGATCCTGCAGCTCCTGCAGCCCTGGCTACTCTCAGCCCGTCCAGCCCCAGATGAGTTTCACTCCCCTGTTGAGCTCCAGGCAGTTCTGGTTCCCCTGCAGCAATGGAGCTGATGCTGTGCCAGCCCCTCTTTGGGACAAACTTGCTGGCTCTGCATCTCCAAATTTTTCCAGTCCTGGGCCAAAGCTTCCCTCTGACAGCAGGGCTGGGATGTTCTGGCTGGGCTGGCACTGGCCCTGGCCCTGGCCCTGCTTGAGCAGGCTCTGCTTTTGCAGGGCTCAGTTCTCTCCCAGCCTGCTGGGTTTGGAGATGTTTCTCTCTTCCTGGCACAGACCCAGCACCATCTCCTGCCTTTTCCAAGTGTGTCTCACGTATGGAAGCAGCTCTGAAGTATCTCAGTCCCTCAGCTGTCTTCTGTGTGGGTGGCTGGTGCTGCTGTGGATGTGGTGAATAAGCTGCCTCTGGATTTGTGACCCTGAGCAGAGCAACAAAAGCCCTGACAGAGTTGGCTGGGCATTGTTGGGGTGGATCAGACCATACAAAGGGATGTTGGTGGAAAGTACTCGTTGTGATCAGAAAGGAGCTATCAATGTTTACAGCCGAGATTCCGATCCCTCTTTTGTTAATTGTCAAATAATAAAAAAAAAAAAACCTACATATTTTCTCACAGCCTGCAGTCTGTCATTATTTTCCTCTTTGAGCAGGGGGGGTGATGGATCAGCCAGGATGTGCCTGAGGCTCTGCTGGGTGAAACTCAGGCTCAGGTGATGCTGCAGTGCTTCCCTCACTGGGCTCTGGGGCCGGGCGAGTGTGGCTGTTCCTCAGAGCAGCTCTCTGCAAATGCAGCCCCTGTTCAGCCCTGGCCTGGGCAGTGCCAGCTCGGTGCCTGGTGCTGGTGGTGGCCGTGGTGGTGGCACCGTGCTGCTCGTGCCCACAGCCCCTCTGCCAGGGCTGCAGGAGCATCCAAACCCACCCGGGGCTGGCCACGCGGCTTCCACAGCTGCAGCTTTTTCTCCTGGAAGGACACCTGGCCGTGCTCCAAGCTCACTGAAACGGCAGGAATTTGTCCTGACTCCAGCATGCAGGAAGCATCTTGCTGCAGCCTCCAGCCGTGCCTGGGCTGCTGGCCCCGGGCCCAGGGTGGCACCAGCTCCGTGCAGGCGGCTCGCTAGACCCAGCATGGCATTTCGATTTTATTTTCATCTCTCCATTTCGCTTTTTCCTTGCAGCGTGCCAGTGCTTCTGCCTGGCTGCCCTTCTCCTCCTCCTCCTCCTCCTCCTCCTCGTCCCCGGGTGTGAAGGAGCTGCTGCAGAGCAGAGAACAGCCTGTCTGTCTGTCTGTCTGTCTGTCTGTGGCTCCCGTGGCCATTGGAGCTGCTGCATGCAGAGCACAGAACAGCCTGTCTGTCTGTCTGTCTGTGCTGCTGAGGCCATTGGAGCTGCTGCAGAGCACAGAACAGCCTGTCTGTCTGTCTGTCTGTGGCTCCCGTGGCCATTGGAGCTGCTACAGAGCACAGAACAGCCTGTCTGTCTGTCTGTCTGTGGCCCCCGTGGCCATTCCTAGCCACGCCCGGGGCTGCAGCGGCGGCTCCTTGTGCTGCCGAGCACGGCACAAGCGGCCCATTGATGATTCCCGAGGCCCCGGGGGTGGCACAGCCCCCCTGCTTGCCCTGGCCTGGGGGGCTGGGGCTGAGCGTGGCTGGGGGCTCTGCTGTGCCGCTGACCCCCTGCCCTCCTCTCCTGTTCTGTTCTCCTCCTCCTTCCTGTTCCACGGAGGGTTTGTGCTCCTGCCGGAGCTGTGGGATGCCCTGCCCTGCCGTGGAACCACGCAGATCATCCAGGACAGCCCCAGGTGTGCTTCTGAGAGTTGTCCAAACTCCTCCTGACCTCTGGCAGACTCTGTGCCACCACCGCTTCCCCGGGGAGCCTGTTCCAGTGCCCAGCACCCGCTGGGTGAGGAACCTTTTGTGTGCTGTGTCCTCTGGGTGAGGAACCTTTAAGAAGCTTTTTTTTCCCTCTCTACATGGAGAATTTGCTCTGTTCAGCTCCAAACACAGGTTGCCACAGACTTTTTGGCTAACAGCTCCATATTTTCCCTGACGACCACCTTCTCTCACCTCTGACTTTTCAGGATCCAGCCTGGAATGAGCAGCTCAGGCATTCCCGTCCCTCCTGAGCCACCACGAGAAGAGATCAGCTCCTGCAGAGCCTCTTGCGTGCTCCCCAGCATCCCAGCTTCCCCCAGACTCCCAACTGCTCTTCCCTGCCCCTTTTCCCTGCGGAAGGAGCCGCACGTGCCCGAGCTGCTGCTGCCTGGCCTGGGAGGCTCCCGGGCCCGGACACACATTCCAGGCTGCAGAAACACTCTGGCTCTGACAAATCCCATTGAAATCCTCCGCCGGCGCCCCGAGCTGCTCGGGGGAATGACTGACAGCACGGCAGAGGCGTTTCCTGAGGAAAGGAGGAAAAGAAATCAATGGTCCCGTCCCGGCAGCCCGGAGTGTTGCACAAGGGAGCGGGGCAGAGCAAGGCCGGGCTGTCCCTGCACGCCCGAGCCGCAGCCCCTGCCCGTCCCAGCAGCCGTGCAGGGGAACAGCGACATTCAGACCTCCAGATGCAGGGGAGGAACGGGGCTGGGCCGGTGCCTGGAACAGGGCGGTGCCGAGGTGTTATCTCCCCGTGCAGGTGAGAACTCGCGTGTTCTCTGCCAGCGCAGAGCTCCCGTTCCTGTGCCAGCAGCTCGGCCCTTTCCCAGCCGGGGCCGTTCCCACCGTGCTGTGCTGGCAGAAGGGCCGGGATGGGGCCGCAGCCCGGCTGGTTGGGGTGGCTGCTCCCTGCCCTCCCCGCCGTGCGGGGTGTTTTGTTTACCCTCCTTATCCTTATCTTTATCCTTATCTCGCTATGGCGGACGGGCCCGGCCGGAGCGGTGTCACCTCACCCTGCCTTCAGCGGGGAGCCAGCGCTCCCGGGCTCCTTGTGCGCCCCACATTTCTGCCCTGTAATCCCAGGAGGGGCTGGAGGCACGGCCACCCCTCCGGCCTCCTCCTCCCCCCGCAGCCGGCGTGGCTGAGCAGCCGATTGCTCTGAGCATCCTCCGCCAATGTGCAATTACAGCGGCTGGGGCTGAAATCCCGGCCGAACCCGCGTGTCCGTGGCGTGACTCACCCAGGACGGCTCCCCTGGTGGGTCCTGGTGCATTCCTTGGGGATGGACACGGTGCTTAAGGTGCCACTCACAGCCACCCTTCCCAAATGTCACCGGCGGAGCGAGTTGGGCCGGTTCGTGCCTCTGCTGCTCCTCCCGCAGCCCTGGAGGTTCGGGCCGAGCACCCGGGCTGTGCTCCCCCTCCCCAGAGGGGTTCTGGGCAGGGCCCGGCAGGAATCGGCCCCTCAAAAGATGCTGGGCTGCCCGGGGGTGTTCCGGCTGAGATCAGACACTAAAAACCCCGAAGTGAGGATGGTGGGGAGGCAGGACAGACCCAGCCCTGCCCTGAGGGGGCGGTGAGCGCCTTC
Organism: Dicaeum eximium; assembly: GCA_013396995.1. NCBI lineage: Eukaryota > Metazoa > Chordata > Aves > Passeriformes > Dicaeidae > Dicaeum > Dicaeum eximium. The sequence continues at coordinate 76,187 of VWZP01006012.1, forward strand.
CCCCAGCCCAGACCCGGCAGAGGCAGCTCAGGGTGGGAACTGCCCGTGCAGAGCAGGGGAGCCTTTGGAGCCGAGCTGCTCATGTGGGGCAGGGTGCTGGGGTTCCTGGGGGCTCCTGGCTGCTGTTCCTGGGGGTTCCTGGGGGCTCCTGGCTGCTGTTCCTGAGGGTTCCTGGGTGTTCCTGGCCGAGGGCACGGCCGTGTGAGTAAGAGCATCCCCAGCAGCGCCCGTCAGAGCTGAGCTCACCGGGAGGGGCCGGACCCCCGCCCCACTAATGCCCGGGGAATGGGGGATGGTGCCATCGCTAATGGCGCTAATTGCCCCCTGGTTATTCGGCTGATGATTCGTTCTCTCCCCGCAGGCTGAGTTGCCCCACCGGCCCATCAGCCTGGGGAACTGAAGGTTCTGGGGAAACCTCAGAGCCCACTCCAGGGCTAAAGGGGCTCCAGGAGAGCTGGAGAGGGACTGGGGACAAGGCCTGAAGTGCCAGGACAAGGGGCATGGCTTCACACTGACAGAGGGCAGGGGTAAGTTGCACATGAGGGATAAATTCTCCCCTGTGAGGGTCCCCTGGCAGCTCCCCACAGCCCCGGGTAAGTGCTGGTGGGTTTAGGGGAGGCTGCTCGGGGGTTTGGGTGCCTGTGGGCAGGCAGAGAGCTGCTCTGCTCCCACTTCAGCGGCTCCTCCCTCACCATCACCATCACGTGCGTGGGAGGAAGGCTCATCTCGCCGCCGGCGCTCCCTGAACCTTGGAAAGCCGGGATTACCTAAACCTTGGAAAACTGGGATTACCGGCGTTATCCCGTAATTGAGGAAATCCCCCTTCGTTACCCGTCAGGGGCTGCAGCCTCCTTCCCTTCCCTTCCCTGCCTCCTTTCCCCCCTGCCCCGGGCCTCTCCAAAGGCCCCGAGTGGGGCTGGGGACCCCAGAGCTGCGGGGTGACCGGGGCTTGTCCCAGCTCCAGCTCAGGGCACGGAGAGCGTTGGGATCCCGTGTTGGGATCCAGCGTCAGCGTGTAGCGTTGGGAGGGTTTTTCCCTCTCTGCTCTCAGGGAGAAGCTGCCTGTGTTTGATCCCGACTGCTGCGGGTGAAGCTTCGCCTTCTGCAGCAGGAGAGGCCGGAGAGGGGCGTGGGGAACCGGCCAGGGCTGCTCCGGGATGTCCCCAGGCCGGGTGTCACACCCAGGGAACACCTTCAATTGTCTCCTCTCGGAGGGGAGAAGGCACCGGGGGCTTTGTGCTGCCTCTGCCCAGCCCCTGTGCTCCAGCCCCAATCCTGGAGCTGTGTGTGGTCAGCGTGTGGTCAGCGTGTGGTCAGCGTGTGCCTGTCCCCTGCACAGCGCTTGACACGCGTCCCCAGCATGATAAGGAGAGCCGAGATAAGGACACGGCTGTCCCTGTGCCCTGTGCTGTGCTCCAGCTCCCTGCCCGGGCACGGGGTCTCACCAGCCTGTCCCCCTTTCCAGCTGTGCCCAAGGTGCCCCCTGGGTCCCCCTGTCCCAGTGGTCACCTGTGGCCACCCTGTGCTGGCACACCCGGGCTGGGTGCCAGCTCAGGCCATCCCTGCTTTGTGTCCCCAGTGCTGTGACCCTGCTGCAGGGTGGGGTGAGGTGAGCCCCAAAATCCCTTCCCAGCCCAGCAGTGCAGCACCCCCAAAGAGCCCCAAAGAGCCCCAAAGAGCCCCAAAGAGCCCAAAGCCAGAGCAGGCTCGGGGTGTTTGCTCTCAGAGGCACTGCTGGAGTTTCTCCCAGTGACTCCAGGGCTCTGACAGCCCCAGCTGGAGCAGCAATAAATCCCCTTGCCGTGCCCTGTTCTTCAGGTATTTCAGGATTACATCAACCTTTGCTTTCTCCCAGGCAGGCTCTGTGTGCAGAGCAGGAGGCTGCAGCCCTTGGGGTTATTTATCTTCGTGGCTTTGGGGTTATCAGAGCCCAGGAGGGGACAGAGCCACACGAAAATGGCTTTGGGTTAAAATGCAGTTACCAGCTGGGGAAATTGGGGGGTTCCTAAAGCACACGAGCCCCCGTGAGTGTGAATATCCTTCTCTGCTTCACTCAGGCTTCACCCAGCCAGCCCTGCAGCTGTGCAGAGCCAAGTGAGGCTTTTACCTCTTAACCTGACCTTGGGAGCATTTTGCTGCCTGCTTTGAAAAGCCAGGGCAGCAGGAGGAAAATAATGTGGCTGTTTCTGCCCCAGATTGATCCCTGAGTGTCCCAGGCTGGCTGTTTCACAGAATTGTGGAATGATTTGGGTTGGAAGGAACCTTAAAGCCCTTTCCATTCCACCCCCCACCATGGGTAACCAGGGACCTCACCACCCTCACAGGGAGGAATTTATTCTAAAATCTGATCTAAACCTACTCAGTTTAGAGCCATTCCCCTTTTCCCCAGTTGTCTGCTTTTGCTACAAAGCTCTCAGCAGCTCTTCTTGAGTGGAAATACAGCTTCATCTTGGCTGAAATCCTGGCAGAAAGTGGGGATTTGGGTGAAAATCCTAGGCTGAAAGCAGAGCAGGTGATGGGAGCTCAGAGGGTTGAGATTCTGGGAGCTCACGGTGCAGCTGAGGTTTAAATTCTGTGGCTCAGCCTTCAGACCGACTCCGGGTCACAGGAAGGATTTAAAAGCTTTCAGGAGGAAGGCAGTGGGGACAATGCATCCCTGTGGTCCCCCCTGGAGGGGTGAGCAGAGCTTTTGGGGCTCCCCACGGCACGGAGGAGCACAGGACCGGATCCAAACCCTCGCCGGGAATTCTTGCACCTGCTGCACCGGGCTGGAGATCAAACCCCGGCTGACCCGCGGGGCTGACAAAGGCAGAATGGACTTTTGGGGTTTGTTTAATGTCCCTGGGCTGGGAAAGGACGTTCCCAGGCTCGGTCCTGTCCTCCTTTGTTCCGGGCTGGGCACTGTAGCGCGGAGCCCCGGCAGGGGCTGTGCCGCCCCGGCCTCTCCGCCCGTTCCTCCGGCAGCTGCCGGATTTTGGTGCTCACGGGGATTTTCGGGGGGTTTTGGGGCTGTGCACGTGGCAGGGGCGCTGTTCTGGGGGGTGTCCAGAGAGGGGACGAGGAGGCACCGCCAGCATCTCCGTGAGGGGACAGGGAGCAGAGGGGAGAGGACCTGGCCCAGGAAAAGGACGGAGGAGGCTCCGTGTGTCCCCAGCCCGGCCCTCACAGGGGTCTGTGTGTCCCCAGCCCGAGGTGGCAGGNGTGTGTCCCCAGCCCAGCTCTCACAGGGGTCTGTGTGTCCCCAGCCCGGTGTGGCAGGGATCTGTGTGTCCCCAGCCCAGCTCTCACAGGGGTCTGTGTGTCCCCAGCCCGGTGTGGCAGGGATCTGTGTGTCCCCAGCCCAGCTCTCACAGGGGTCTGTGTGTCCCCAGCCCGGTGTGGCAGGGATCTGTGTGTCCCCAGCCCGGCCCTCACAGGGGTCTGTGTGTCCCCAGCCCGGCCCTCACAGGGGTCTGTGTGTCCCCAGCCCGGCTCTCACAGGGGTCTGTGTGTCCCCAGCCCGGTGTGGCAGGGGTCTGGCAGGGTGGGAGCTGGGACCGCTGCCATGAGGCCTCCCCAGCAGGACGGGGGTGCTGCCGTGTGGGATTTGGCCGCAGCTTCTCCTCCGGGCAGCTGCTTCCCCCCGGGACGGGGTTATCGGAGCAGCCACAGCTCAAGGACACGGCAGGGCCCTGGGGACACGGGGAACAGGCTGCTGGCGTTGCCTATCACAAGGTGAAGAGCTGAAAACAGGCAGGGAAAACAAACCCAGCGCTCCGCGTGGGAGCATCAGCAAAACTTTCCGTAGAAACTGGAAATGGTGCTCGGGGACAAAGCTTCGCTCCAGGGCGCACGGAGGGGACAGACCCTGTCCCCGCACCCTCGGGCTACTCCCTGGCCACCCGAGGGACCGGAGCTCCGCTGAGGGATGGGATGGATGCTGGTGTTCCCATGGGAACGGGCGTTTTTGAGATGTAACAGAGGCGGCATCCCGGAGCCGGGAGCGGTGCCACAGCCGCCCATCCCTGTCACCCTGTCCCTGCCAGTCCCTGTCCCCTCGAGTCTCTCCGCTCCGTGTTTCTCTGGGCAGCCCCCGGGCAGGAATGCCGCCCGCTGCCGAGCGAGAGTGGGGGCAGGAATTGCTGGAATAGCGACAGGCTGAGTAACAGCGCTAACTTTATTCTCCCAAACAAAGGGCAGTGTCCCGGCGCTGTCCCCTCCCCGCCGTGCGGGGGCCGGGGCTGGGCAGAGCCGCGGGGTCCCGGCCCGCAATTCCTGTCCTGGAGACCCCCCCGGGCCCTGCCCCACCACAGCCCCTCTGCAGCTCCCGCGGCCAAAATTGCATTTCCATCAGCACAGAGAGGCTGTAAAACAGCGCGGAAAGGCGAGGATTCCCCCCCGAGCCTTCCTGGCGGCTCCCGGGGTTTTTCCCTCTGCAGGTGAATCCCCAGCCCGTCTCCGGGGATTTCGGGGGGCCGCGAGCCTGGCGTGGACATCAGGCAGCCCTGAGCCCCCCGTGCCCGTGCCCCACTGCCGGGGGGCCGTGGATGGGTGCTGACCCCCTCTGCCCCTTCCCGGGGGGTTCTCACTGCGGAAGGGGCCGAGGAGGGGATGCCCCGGGCAGAGCCCCCAGACCCCTCCCTCCCCGGGGGAGCTGCAGAGGGCAGGGGCAGCCCCTGGCACAGCCCGGCCTGGCTGCTCCCTGGGGCAGAAGCCGGGATTCGGGGCAGGATCCGTCCCTGGAGCAGCCTTGGTGCCAGGGCCGGCCTTGGCTGCAGGGCTCGGGGCACGGCAGCGCTCTCCAAAACAAATATTTGTCCAGCGCAACAACACGTGGGAAAGAGCGGGAGGATTTTCTTCCCCGGCTCCAGGGGAGGTTCCCAGGGAGCCGGACCCGGCCGTGGGGTTCGGCCGTGCCCTGACCTGTCACTGAGCTGGGCTGCTCAGCTCTTCAACCTCTTTATGCTCCGTGGCTTTGCACAAAATGGGTTTTGATTTGCAGCCCAGAAGGGGAATCACTCTTGGATGGACTCAGAAAATCCCTCTGGACATGGCGGGGGGGGGTGTTGAGGGAGAGCTGGGACCGTACCTGGCCCTGCCCTGCTCTCTGTGCTAAAGAGTCTCAAAAACCCCGAATCTCGCCCCAAATCCTCCCGTGTGTGAAGCTGAGCAGGGCCGTGCGCTGGCAGCCCCGAGGTGTCAGGACTGTGCGCTGCAATCGGGTGCTGGGTGTCCTCCCTCAGGTGCCACTGTCCCCCCCAGCCCCTCACCCACGGTGACACCGCTGTGCTGAGGGGACCCCACCCCCGTTTAATTTGGGTGCTTTTCCCCGTGTCCGTGGTACCCTAAAGCCTCTTCTTCCATCACTTCTGGAGTGAGCCCATCCTGATGAGATTCCCTCCTGCTCCCCGCGGTGCTGACACGCCCGGCGCTGCCGCACCCGCCCGGCTTTCCCTGGAAATGCCGCAGGAACAGGGAGGGACCCTCCCAAGGCAGGGCTGAGGCACCAGCGCTGAGCCCCGGCACTGCCACAGCTCCTCCTGCCCCGGCAGGGAACACCGAGGGTCGGGGCTAACCGGGAACTGGGGCACGGAAAGGTCGGGGTGAGGGCAGGGCCATGGCCTGGCTGCTCCCACCGAGGCTCCAGTGACTGGGCCAGCTCTTCCTCCTCCTCCTCCTCCTCTTCCTCTCCAAGACGCATCAGCTGAAAGGTGGAGGTGTGGCCCTGCCCGTGATCCCGCTGGGTTTTAATCCCTGGGAGTTTTATTTCATCCCTCTGCTCGTGCGGTGCCTCTGGCCGCTGCCAAAGCCGGGGGGGACCTTCTGCACCTCTCGGGGACCTCTCAGGGACCTCTCGGGGACCCCCCCAGCCCAGCCCCGGCCGGGCAGGACCCCCTCGGTGGGGGCTGGAGCCCTCCCGGCTGTCCCCGGGGGTGGTGGCACATCCCGAGTTGTCCCCCCGTGCCCTGCTGGGGCTGGCAGGGGTGAGCCAGGGCTTCCCCAGGGCTTCTCCATAACGGGAGCTGCTCCCGGCCCCTCTGCCCTCCTGCTCCGCTCCATAAGAGGCGAGACGGGGAGAGCCGAGCGGAGCCCGGGCCTGGCTCTGCTCCACGGATTCCTTTCCTGCCCGTCACAGACCGATTTAGTCCCCAGCGTCAGCGCGGGTGGGCGCGGGGCTGGCACAGCCCGGGGACATCGCTGGGGCTCAGGGGTGGCACTCGTGGTGCCCGGGGACCCCGGGGGGTGCTGGGCACAGCCCGGGGCTGGTCCCACCCAAACAGGCCGGGGGTCCTGGTGCCCATCACCCCACGGCACGGGGATGCAGCTGCACGGCTGGAGGAGTGGAGAGAGGGAGAAGGGATGTGGGTGGTGATCCCTTCCCTTCCCTTCCCTTCCCTTCCCTTCCCTTNCCCTTTCCCCCTTCTCAGTGTGACCCTTGCACTGGGATCGCTCAAACCCCCCAAAACGCCCCATTTTTAGCTCTTCCAAGCGAACTTTGCTGGTTGAACAAAACCCACCTGCAAACAGCAGAGGGTTGGGAAAATTCGGGGCTTTTTTATCTGCCTGGGATCGGCACCTCCCGCGGTGACGGCAGCAGGGGAACGGGGGCTCGGGGACACCCGCAGGCACCCAGGGCAGGATCAGCACCGCTCGGTGGAACTGGGATATGCGGGAACCCAGAGCTGTCTCTGGAAGGGAAGCCCCAGAACCCCAAATCTGTCCATTTTGAGGATTGTGCTGCTGCAGTTTCCGGGAAATCCTCACCTCCACCCCAGCGCACGCAGCCCGGGGATCTCTGGATCCTCCCGAGGGAAGGGCTGCGAGCAGAAACTGCTTTTGGCAATTAATCTCGTTAAATCTCTTAATGAACCGTGATCAGGTTACGGGGCTCTGTCGTCTCAGGTTGCTGGGGATCAGCAGGGACAGGGAACAAAGCAGGCAGGGGAAGGTGTCCCTGGTGGGGACATCCCTGCTGCAGGGCTGGGAGCTGGGCCCAACAGCTTCCTATTCCATTCCATGTACCCAATTTTATATATTTATTATAAATTACAGGTATGAAGGTTGCAGGGGGAATCTGTCCCACTCCCCCAGTGTGAGATGGAACAGCGAGCAAGGCAAAACCACTCAGCAGCACCTTGCCCTTTGCTGTACACGTCATGGAGCTATTCTGGGGACCTTTCCTCACCGCTCTGCCCTTCCCAGCACTTGCCAGGGCACAGATTTGGCTGCTGGGCGTGTAGGGAAGCCCTGGCGCTGCAGGGAAGGGGCAGGTGCGGGCCCCAGGGTGCTCGGGATCCGCTCCGGGGAGGAGCAGGGGGACAATTCCCCTCTGCTGGGGACAGTCCCGGGAGGAGGCGCCGGCTCCTGCCCGAGCTGGGAGCAGGGAGCGCCTTTGGGAAGGAGCAGCTGCGGCACGGGCAGAGCCCACAGTGGGATGGGACTGGGGCGGCAGCGCTGGAAACAGAGACGCTGCTCTGGGGTGGGAAATGGGGCTGGTCCAGGCAGTTCTGGAGTGGGGCTGACAGGCAGGGATACCCTAGAAAAATCGGATTTTGAAAAATCCTGGCTTGGGCAGTCCTGGCTCCAGCCCAGCCTTCCTGCAGGGAGAAAGGCCTTAAGAGCCCGTATCTCCAAACCCACATTTGGCAGCATTAATTACCCCGTTTAATTAATTACCCCGCTTCCCTTAAAGGACTCCTTTACCAAAGGGCTCAAATGCCTGGACAAATCTGTTCTGAACACCCAAATGCTTGGAAAGGGGTGTGAGGAGGGGACTGAGGCTGACCAAGACATTTCCTGCCGTTCATCACCCAAAAGCAGAGGGTCTGTGGGGGTCACACCACCCATTGAAAAATATATATATTATATAGATCAGAGGCCAGGGGGGCAATTCCCACCCTCTGGGGCTGTCTGGGGCTGTGATCGCCTCTCAGAGCAGGGAGGGCCGGTGCGGGACCGGGGGAACGGAACGGGAC